>WNNG01000588.1:0-123985 GCA_018208015.1 Medicago ruthenica | reverse complement strand
GGGAGTAGTTGCTCACAATGGTGTGGATGAAACAATGCTGGAGGAGTACAACATTGAACAAGGAACTATGACATTGTTTTGTGACAATTTGAGTGCCATCAACATCTCTAAGAATCCAATTCAGCACAGCAGAACCAAACACATAGACATCAGACATCATTTTATCAGAAACTTGTGGAGGACAAGTCATTCAGCTGGAACATGTAGCTACTGAAGAACAAGTTGCTGACATTTCACAAAGGCTTTGGATGCTAACAGTTTGAAATCTGAGAGCAAGTTAGGAGTGTGCTTACATGAAGACTTATAGCAATTACTGCAAACTGGATGTGAGGGAAGTAGAGTACCTGCCAGTTGTGCCTGTGCTAAGTGTGATCCTGAATCTAAATCTGAGTCTGAAGTTGTTTCAAGATCTGTGTTACTTGTTCTGATTTTATCCCTATTTGAAGTCTGAAGTTTGTCATAATTTTGTGGCTAAAAAGGGGGAGAAAATCTATGTTTAAGCTCAGACAACAAGAGTTATTCAAAATGTGTGTCATTGATTCAGAAGCTGACTAGTTGCAACAAGATAGGTCCAGATATGATCAAGGGGGAATATGTGTCTCAGGGGGAGTACAAGCTTGTTATATACCTGAGTGTTTTTGTGGTCCTGAAGTGTAGAAGTGTAGTGGTCCTGAAGAACATTAGTGTTCAGCTCCTGAAGTGTGGTTCTAAAGAACAACTGTACTTTGGTTTGTGCTCTGATACCATTTATCACTGCAGTTCAGTAGTAAGGGGGAGTTTGTATGAGAAGCTGAGTTGCAGGGGGAGTGTTGTGAAGCTGGAGTGTTTGGTTATATGTTTGTGAAGCTTCAGGGGGAGTTGATTAATAGCTCTGATACCATGTCTGTGATGATCAGAAGTTGATCAGTAGCATGTGTGTGCTTCAGTAGCTGTTATGTTTTGTAGAACTGAAGCTGGTTTGTGTTAATCATAGCTATGTCCGCTGCTTATGTTTATGCTAAGATACATTAGTGTGGAGTTCTTCATTGCTGAGTTGCTTTTAAGGGAGATTGAAGAGTTTGGATGGTTTTAGCCAAAAATTTGCCAAAGGGGGAGATTGTTGAGTCTTTTGGTGTTGGCTGCATATTTTGGCAAAACCAAGGTATTGAATAGAAGCATCTCCATGATTAGAACATTTCTTCAGTTGCAAGAAATTTCATTTGAAGCTGTTCAGAAGCTCAAAATGACTTCAGAAGCTGAATGCTTCATCAGAAGTACTGAAGCACTTCAGAAGCTGATTCAGGTTCTGATGGACGCATTGACTTTTGTTGACTACATCAGAAGCTGATATTTTTCAAGTTATTTTTATGCGAATCTTAGCGAAATTTGGCAAGGATTTGTTCCAGGATTATTGCTTCTAGATTGCTGTTGAATTGGAGAAGATTTAATGAAGATTTGGTATTAAATTATGAAGCTCGTATTATTTTTGCAGAATCTTTAAAAGATACATTCCTGGTTTATTTGTTTCCTTATTGAATCACTCATAAATTAGAAACAAATCAATTTGAGAAGATTGGCTACAGAATTAAGAAGAGTTACTGAAGGCTATATAAGGAGAAGGGCTGCTGCTATTCAACTTACGAATTTAAGAGTATTATTCAGAGAAATAGAGTCTTAGTTGTTTTTAAGCTTTTGCTTTATTTTTGTACGCCACTCATATGTTTTGAGTTGGTTTAGGATTATCATTGAGTTGTAATTCATTCTAAGCCTCTAGGTACGAATGAAGTTGTGTTTTAAAGTTTTTCTGAAAAACAGAGTGTTTTTGTTTAAGGGTAGTTCAAGTGGCTGGGTTGTAGTTACTTGAATAGGAAGTTAAAGGTTTTCTAATACTCAACGTGTTGGGTAGAATTCAAGACTAGGTGGAGATTAATTGCTTGGGATAGGAACTGGGAGTCAGTGTCTGAGTCTTAAGGGTTAATTCCAATAGTGGAATTCCTACCTGGATTGGTATCCCCCAGAGTAGGAGGTGTTTACTCCGAACTGGGTTTAACAAACCTTGTGTGTTCTTTAGCTTTCCTGCACTTTTTATTTCTGCTACTTATCTGCTTTAAATTGTGCTAAGTCATTGTTCAGAACCTGTTTTGGTTCAGAACCTGTAAACTCTTAAGTATTGCCTGGCCAGAATTTCAAAACAGGAAGCAGGTGTATCTGAAGCTGTAGTGTCTGAAGTTAAAGGTTCTCAAATGCTTCAAGGTAATCTTGCACCCTCTTCACCCTCTAATCCTATTAACCTAGATTAACCAGACCACACACAATCACCCACAAATAACCAACCCTTGAGCCAACACTATTCTAGACTCAAGAAATCTAAAACACATTCCCCTAAACCTCAAACTATACCAGATTTTGAGGAGTACTAGACATACAACCTATGAAAATTGTTCTACCTGGTGAAAAACCTTTAATATTTCCCAGAATCACAAATCCTTCAGTTGAAGAACAAGCTGAGCTAGACAGAATTGCTAAAGCCAAAGCTGCTATTGCATTCAAAAGAGAATTCATAAGAGAAGTTATCTCAGAAATTGGTAAACCTCCCCTCTTCTCTGATACTTTTGTACCTAACAAACCTTTATCTACCAAAAGTTCTTCATCTACCTTAGATGTGCTATCTAAGCATTTGGGTGGAGAACAACCCAAACAACAACAATTATCAACCATAACTACTCAAATAGCCTTTGAAACAATATTAGAGTCTATTGTTTCAGAAATCCCCCAAATCACAACCTCAGAAGCACCTAACCCAATCTCAACCACAACAGTCTCTGATACATCTTTAGTATCATAAGGCCAACCCATAGAAGCTATACCCCTTCAGTTTGCCAAACCTGAATCTGAACCTGCAACCTCTGATGTTGTCATAATTGAAACATCAGAAGGAGAAGCCCAACTAGAAATCACCTCTCCCTTACCTCTCCTAGCCTCTGAAGATAACACTACTTCACTTGTAGTGTCAGAACCATTTTCTGATACTACAGTGCAAGTTATCTCAGACACCCCATCTTCTTCCATCAAACTTGTAAGTCTTAACCCTTCCCTGATCCTTACCTCTATCATTGACCTAGAAGAGGCGCGCAAGGTTATTTTTGATAGTCTGGAATAACTTCTAGATTCTAGACATCTGCCAATCCAGCTGGTTAACTATGCTGATAAGTGGGAGAATCTAAGAACGCTTGTTAATTCTACTCTGGACAGTCTGCAAGTAATTGATGTAGCTTCTCAGCAAGAAGCACTTCAGAGCTGGTTCAAAGAAGTAATCATAAGCATGGAAGCAGTGGAGTTGAAGAAGGATATTTCAAGGCAGATTTCAGACTCTGCATTCTATGAGGATATTCCCAAAAAAGTGCCTGAAGTTTTGAAATCTGGCCTCAAAGCTTCATGGATATCAAAGTTCTTTGTCAAACCAGACAAAGTAATTCTAAAGAGACTGGATCTGGAAGAACCTGAGATGATCAAATTCACAGATAAGATTGAAGTTGATATGTTAGAACAGAAGGCAAGACAATCTGCTTTGGAATCTCAACTTCTGAAAGTAATAAAAGAACAAAAGAATTTGAGTGCAAGACAAGCTGAATTAGTCAGAAAGCAAGAGGAGTTGGTGTCTAAGCAAGCAGAAATGGCAAAGGAGCAATCTAAGATGGCTAAGACACAAGATGATATGGCCATGCAGCAAAATCATAAGAATTCTGACATCAATGCTCTCCTGGAGATGATGCAGAAACAGCAAAAGCCTTAGATGCACACCTTAGCTTTTATGACTTTTTGCTTGTACTTCTGATTTATTTATGCTTCTGATGATTTTTGCTTCTTATACTATGCTTCTAATATAATTTTGGTTCTGATATACTCTGCCTCTGATATGCGTATGCGTCTGATATATCTTGTTGCATTCATGTTTTGATCTTTATCTTTTCTTACTTTTTTTTTGTTGATGACAAAAGGGGGAGTAAGAGACATCAATTATTTAGGCTCTGAGTCCAAATATAAGTTAATTAAAAATGACTTAGGAGAATCTTCTTCTCACCTTTTAGCCAATGGGTTTAATGTGAATAATTATGTGTGACGTTTTTAAAGTGCAATATTGATTTATAATTTTTTTTAAGCTCTTAAAATGAATTTAATTAACTTGAATAGAACTCAGGAGGAGCTTACAAGCCTCACCTTTTGGACTATTAGACTCAGGGGGAGCTTACAAACCTTGAACCCTAAAGTCAACCTGTTAATTAGATTAATAACAATTGTCTATTAATACGTATGTTTGTCATCATCAAAAAGGGGGAGATTGTTGGAACAAAATAAGTTTAAATAATGCCTCTTGAGTTTTGATGATAACAAGATATTAAAAGATCAATTGGATATGCTAATATTTGTTCAAGTGTGCAGGACCATACACAAAAATTGTATTGATTTATTCATGTATTGGTTCTGAAAGAACAACTAAAGAGTGTTGAAACAAAATGTATGAACAACTCTCTTTTGGGTTTTGATGATAACAAAGTGTTAAAAAGAAAATTGGAATTGCTAATGCTTGATTCTAAGTGTGCAGAACCATGTACTTAAAGTCTGGTATCTAACATTGGTTATGAAAGAACAAGTTAAGAGCAAGAAGAAAAGAATAGAAGCTTGTGTTGCAAGGCTGAAGAAAATCAGCGTCTGAAGGGTGCGTCTGAAGACCTGCGTCTGAAGACCAGCTTCTGAACAGTGCGTCTGATGAACAGTGCATCTGAAGACCAGCGTCTGATGAACTGTGCGTCTGATGAACAGTGTGTCTGAAGTCTGTTTCTAAAGAAGTGCGTCTGATGAACAATGCGTCTGATGAACAGTGTGTCTGAAGTCTGCTTCTGAAGAAGTGCATCTGATGAACAGTATCTGATGACCAGCTTCTGAAGTACTGTGTCTGAAGGGAGCTTCTGATGAACAGTTCCTGAAGCCAGCTTCTAAAGAGAAGCATCTGAAGTCTAAATCAGCAGTCAACGTTTGCAACTGCCAACAGTGAAGTACTGTACTGTCAGAACAGCTCTATGCAACAGTTGTCTCCTTGGCCAAAACATTCTCCATGTTTTAAGGAAACAATTCAAATCTGCCATGCTCTGTTTTCTATGCGCACACCAGAACAGAATGAATGCTAGCTGAAGCTTTATTTGCAATGGCTCTTTTGATGACATTGCTCTTCTCAACAGCTCTTTAATTCTCTATAAAGGATTGAAGATTTGCAGAAGAAGACTAAGGACTCTGTACAGAAATATAAGACTGAAAAACCAGAAACTGCCATACTCTGTTTTTCATCCAACAGTCATCAAATAACTTAGGAATTCTTACAAACCTTTTTATCTTAGAATTCCTTAAGTGTAGAGTCTCAACCTGTGTTGTATTTTGTGAACACCACTGATAGTATATCAAGTGTTCAACTCAAACTGTTTTCTGTTGTAAATCTGCTTGAATCAAAGTCTCTAGCCTGCGTGCTTGAGCAACCAAAAGTCTCATAACTTTGTGTATTGAGCATAGAAAGTCTTAGACTGTGTGTCTAAGCACGGAAGTCTCTTACTAAGTGTTTGAGCAACTAGAAGTCTCTTGCTTGAGGGCTTGAGCAATGGAAGTCTCTTACTAGGTGTTTGAGCAATTAGAAGTCTCTTACTAAGTGTTTGAGCAACTGGAAGTCTCTATGCTTTGTGCTTGAGCAATTGTAATCGTTTGATTATAGTGGAAAATCTCTTGTTAGTAACAAGGGGACTAGACTACTTCCGGATTGTGGAAGGAACCAGGATAATTTGTTTGTGTCTCTCTTTCCCTCTCTCATTTACTTTATATCCGCTGCATAAAATACTCTGAAATAGTTCAGATCTGATCAATATCAGAATCTGAATTAACATAAGTTTTTGAGATAGAAAGGAGATAGCCCACACAATTCAACCCCCCCTTCTTGTGTGTTTTTCTCACCTTCAGTTGGTATCAGAGCTTCGGTTCTGATATTCAATCACTTAACAGTGAGTCCGTATAGATCCTGAGAAAAAACATGGCTTCTGGTGATTCTGGTGAATCCATATCCAGAAGTGGTGGTGGTGACTATGGTACAGATGACAAGCAATCTTATTCACACTATAAACCTCCTGTGTTTACTGGTGATCCTGAATAGTTTTCTTGGTGGAAAAGCAGAATGTACGGTCATATTATTGGTGTTGATGACACTCTGTGGGATATCATTGAAGATGGTATCACTATTCCTGTTGATGAAGAAGGTGTAGCAAATGACAGAAAGAAACTCTCAGATGCTGAAAGAATGATCTATAAAAAGCATAGTAGAGTAAGAGATATCATTGTGGACTCTCTACCTCACAATGAGTATCTAAAGCTAAGTGATAAGTCAACAGTAAAGGCCATCTTCAATTCTCTGTGTTCTACCTATGAGGGAAACAAGGAAGATGAAGAAGAAGGCAACTTGGCTTTAGTTGCAACAGTATCTTCAGATACAGAGGCTGAATCAGATTCTGACAAGGAAGATGAAGAAGAAGCAAATATGGCTTTGGTGGCAACAATGTCATCTGATGAGGAATCTGAATCAGACTCAGAAGATGAAAATGAGGTATATTCTGAACTTACTCGTTCTGAACTTATTGAAACTGTCAAAGATCTTATCAGTCATTATCTTAATAAGTCAAAGCAATTTAAAACTTTGAAAAGGGAATTTGAACTACTTGAAAGAAAACAAGAAGAAGCTCAAAGTCACATCTATGTTTTAAAAGATAAGAACAATGCTCCTCTTGTAAAACTGACTGCTAAGAAAGTTGACACTACAAGAAAACATGATTTTAGCCTCAAAATTTAGTGTCGACCCCCGACACCGACGCTAATAGCGTCCCTTTAGATTCGGCCTAACGTACTCTACTTCAATTTCTAGTTTTCCTTTATTTTTAAAAAGATTTAGAGTCGGCCTAGCCGAGGCTAAAGGTTAGGGGACCCACGTATGACATTTTAGACCATATTTAGAGTCGGCTAGCCGACTCTAAAATTTTTGCCAGATAGAAGATACTTATGGGTTTTCACAGATGTTTCTTTTCTTTCTCTCACTAACAACACATTCCACGTTTTTGAACCCTAAGTCTCAATCAGCCGCCGTCAATCTCAATCGATCGCCGTCATTCTCAATCGGCCTCCGTCGTTCAAGTCAGCCTCCTCTTATCTCCACGAGTTCCGGTCTGAGTTGTGGTCTCTCTCTCATCGCTCCTCTCTCTCCCTCACTCAAACCCGCGACTAACAACAACAAAACCGGCGGGTGTCTTCACATTCGTCCTCAACAAAACCGGCGGCGAATGGACCACAAAGAAACACTCCGGCGACATTGAAGCTTCTGTTGACTCTACCTTCGAGATCCAACGGAAACTTGTTCAAGTTGCTCTCACTGTTGATTCCTCCGGTGGTGTTCAGTCCTCTTACTCTCCCATATCTCCTTCCTCTGCTGTCTTCCAGGTACCCCGCTGATCTTTCCTCGATTACAATCTAGAGCTTTGTTTTTGTATGAGATTTCAGTTAATTATCTTATTTTATTATGTTAAATAGATTCTATGTAATATTAGAATTTGTATGAAATTTGAGGTGATTGATTTGGTTTTTGTTATGTAATTTTTTTGTTAAAATTTAGCTGGATCTTAGATATTTGCTAGTTTGTGTTGATGAAGAAGGCATGGTGGTGGTGTGATGGAGAAGAAGAGAGGAGTCAGATCTGATGTGGTGGTGTTTGTTCACTCATTTGTATTAGTAGTATTGTTTTCATATGCTTACCACCTTAGTTAAATTTATCCTGGGGTGGGTCTAAGCACTTGTCTTAACTGGGATTATTAGCTAGATGGAAGAAAGTCTAATTTGTATACACTAAATTGAATTTTCTTATTGTTAATTTACTTAGTTTTCCATAGATTCACTTATAATTTTCTTAATTTAAAAGGTCTAATTTTTGTTACACTATCAGTAGTGGCCCTGTGCAAAGTTGTGTGGGTCTGGTGTTACTCCAATAATACTTTTGGCTAACCACTTCAATAATTCTTGGAGATATTTTTTGGTTAAATTTGAATTCAGTGGCTAATGTCGTTAGATGTCTATGTCATTATTATGTTGAACTTGTTTTTACTTTGTACTATGTGTAATTTTAGTAAGGTATATAACTATGTGTAGTTTTGATTACGAAGCACTAACACAGACACCGAACACGACACGAAAACGCCAACGCCGATAAAATTATGAGAAAATGATATAATTCAATGTAATCAATAGTGTCGGTGTGGGACACGACAAGTGTCGGGCACCGTGACACACCTTCAATCAGAAGTGTCAGTGGAATAGCTGAAGAAAATTTTGGTTTTCCATTTTGTTAGTATTGTCTTTGGAGATTTATAGAAATTTTATGACTCTTCTTGTAGGTAATTTTTGGACACATTGGTACAGGAAAGAGTAGTTTAACTTTGGAACTTTGCTTGGCATTCAGATATTTCAGTGATGCAGGTGAGGAACAATCAAACACTAGAGAGGTGAGTCAAACACTAGAGAAGTTGTTTGTCAATATGGTAACTTAATTAAATCTTTAAATTCAATAGTTTTTAGTTTATCATCTATTACATGTTTTAGTTGTCTTATCTTTTACACAGCCCCCTCACTACACTCACCAATACTTTATTTTTTTTTTTTTAGTGGTTGAACAATGTCGAAGGGAAGAATTACATCACTATTGGATGCCTTATGAAGGTGAGCCTGGTTTGGTTTGTGTTGATACCTAGGTATTGTTTTTTTGTCAGGATCCTATGAATTATATGTTGTCAAAGGATTTGTGTGACTAATGCTAATTTATGATAATGTTGTGTGTAAAACAGATGGTAAACTTGAGTGATGTCTTTGATCTTTCTCTCATGTTTATAAGAAATCATTTGAGTCATTTCTGTTTCTATTATGGGATATTATCCCTTTTTCATTATATATTGATGAAAACTTAAAAAAAGTTGATGCTAAATATTTGACATGACAGCATAGCTGTGATGATGATTTTAGATACCAGACAAAGATAACATTTATGTTCTAAGGCGAATAAGCTTTGAAGGTATGTGCTTCCGTATTATTACTCTTCTGCTCATGATATTGTTAAAATGGTTGGATTTCCTTTGACTAGGTTTGTTTCATTTTGGTACAGGAGAACAAGTTGAAAGTACCTTTATGCCCTCAACATTGGATTGCTTGTCATGAGTCTCCTGCCTGGATGATTTCCTGGTGGTTATCCGGTTGCTTTTGTGAAGAACTGTTGTTTTCATCTTTTTCTGCAATGTTTTGGTTGCGGGGGCTGGGGTGTCTGGTTTTGATGGGCCGAAGGACTAGATTTGTTTCATTGCTTGTTCTCTAAAGTATGATAGCAAATTTGATTTGAATATTCGTAGAGGCTGCATAGTTAATTTGGGTTGACTCTAGGATTGGTTCTTTGTCAAATTTCTTAGTCCTGTTTTGATTGTTTTTGTTGAACAGATGTTGTACTCTATGGTATGGATTAGCGTTCTCCCTATGCTTAATTTCATGTTTATAATTTATATGAAATTGTTATTGATAGTAGATACTAGATTCTTTTGTTTTCAATGTGTTGATATTCACATTTTGAGAAGAATTATTTAAACCTGATCATTATGTTTGTTTAAGCAGGATTGATACTATTTTTTTTTAAAAAGGGGGTGACTTATTATAGCGCTTTGTAGTAGTGATGTGTGACCTTTTAATATGTTAAATACTATAGCAAGTATATGATCATTTTTAACTGCATGTGTAAGCCTAATTGTTATAGAAAGTTACCTTACCCTTAATTGTTATAGGAGAGCTACCTGAGAGAGTTACAAGTTACGAAGGCGTGTAATATAATTACTTCACCATATAGGTACTTTGATCTATACAAGATGTGGCATGATGTATTATAATTACGTTGTTTTTGTTTTCCTCTTTTTCTTTGTGTATCCATCATGTAGAGCCAAATGTGACAAGTTTTCTTGGCTTAGGGTGTGATACTATGTATTGTGTTCAGTCTTACATCTACATATTAGCTACTTTCACTTGTTTGTGACAACAAGTAGAAATAATGATCTAGAGTCCTCTAGAAACTGGTCTGCAGTCAAAGTTGGTTTGGATAGTTCTAAGTTATAAATGATTATTGATATCTAGTTGATTTATAATTTGTTGAAAGTTTAAATTGGGGTATGACAGTTTCATGAGATTTTTCGACAACCTCTTGGAAATTCACTCATGATTGGCCATCATTGTTTTTTAATTAATATGTAAGCAATTATTTAGGTAAGGTTAGTCATTCCCTGTTGCGGCTGAAGCTCTTGATTCCAAATTTTCCCTTCCCATAGGAAAAACCTAGGTACTTATTTATCTAAATTATGGGCTTGTTTATAGATCATTCATTTACGGTTGTGATTTTGAATTGTATTCGGAAAGGATGAACTATTATGGGCTGGTTCATTTATAGTTTATGGTTTAGCTTATGTGAATGTGTTTATTTACTTATTGTGTTACTGGTATTGATTGATTTGTTGAATGTAAAAGAATCAAAAACAAGGAGTGGAGTGTTTGTACCTCCTCCTGGTTTTCAATGAAACTGGTTGTTCTCGTCTACATTTGCGGTTCAAAGATACGTTGTACTTAGATGCCTTATTTTAGTGAAGATGCCTTAATGTCAATAAATGTTGCCAAGCAATTAAGTACTTAGATTTGCTGGAAATGACAACATTGTTACTTGAGTGAAAGTTGCTCAATTTACTTCCGTTGATGTTTCTGACCATATTATGTGCACATGTGGTAATGCAGATTATGATATGGATATGCACCAGAAAGAGCAACTTCATGACAATGCTTCACCAATGATGCAATCTCAGCATTTCTCTGTGAGTGACATGTTATAAAAGATCTAAAAGTTGTATTGCATAGAGATCCATGTTTATAATATTAATAGGCTGAAGTGCTCATTTCTCAATTTTCCATGCTTTCATTCAGCAGATGGGGAGGTCTGCTGGTTTCAGCTTGGGGGAACATATTCATCCCATCGTACCCAACCGCAACAACACAATACTTCAGTCAGCAGTGGCAGTGTCTCGTACTCATCTGTAAATAACCAGGATCTTCTCCATCAACATGGATCAGATATTTTTCCATCTCATTCTGCCTATCAGTCACAGGTCTGCAACTTTTCTACTCCGAATGGAGGCGCTTAATTTTTTTTATGAAATCCTTTTTCAATGTAGGGCCTGCTTAAACTAAAATGATGTAATCCTCTCTGAAACAAGTATTTCTGACATTCAAATCACTTTGATTTTGGTTTAGACTAGCGGACCTCCTGGCATTGGATTAAGGCCTTCAAATTCTCCAAATGCAGTTTCTGGTATGGGTTCATATGACCCGCTCATCCAGCAATATCAACAGCAAAAGAACCAATCCCAGTTTCGTCTTCAAATGCCACCTCTAAATCAGTCTTTTAGGGATCAGGGCATGAAGTCTATGCAAGCTGCACAACCTACACCAGATCCATATGGTTTGCTTGGCCTGTAAAGTGTAATCAAGATGAATGATCTTGACCTGGCATCTCTTGCTCTTGGAATTGATCTTACAACCCTTGGCTTAAACTTGAATTCGTCAGAAAATCTTCATAAGATTTTTAAGTCTCCATGGTCAGAAGAATCAGCTAAGGGTGATCCAGAGTTTAAAGTGCCACAATGTTATTTCACTGAACAACCACCTGCTCTACACGTGAGTTTTGACATTATGTTTTATAATTTTATTTTCCTATCATGAAACCTTTTCTTTGGGCTAATTGTCTGTTGCATGTTGCAGCAAGGTTATTTTTCAAAGTTTTTGGTGGAAACATTGTTTTACATATTTTACAGGTGCTTTTCAAATCTGAATCTTGCTTTAGTATTGACTTGTTTGGTACTGTAATTTAATATAAATTTCTCTTTTCTGCAGCATGCCCAAAGACAAAGCACAATTATATGTTGTAAACGAGCTGTATGCCATTTTCTTCAATCCTTCCTTTTTTGGTTGTTTTAACTGAAAACCTTTCTACTTTGCTTTAAGAAGAGGTAATTTTCTTTCTTTCTTTTTTGTTTAATTCTCCTTGGGACTAGAATCTTATACTGCATATATGTGGTAATAATTGTTCCCATTATTTAATCTTTGACTCTTGGCAATGGTTCAAAGCTTGTATATTATGTATGCATTATGCAGTGAAGTAGAAAATCCAAGTGTGTTTATTTTGACAGGGGTACTTACCAGATAGGGATCCTCTCCATATCTCAAAGGAAATGGAGAGCTCTATTACTCATAGTTTTGGATTTTTAAAGACACATTTCTCAATGGTGACATAATTAGAATTTTATACATCCAGAAACCTTAGTAATGGAGTTCTCCATTTCTTTTTAGAAATTAATGATCTCTACTCGTACTCAGCTTTTGAATCAAAGAGTATTCCTTTGATGAATATACAGTGCTTCTTTAGGACAGAATGCTCATTTGACTCAAGTTTGGGATACTTTCTAAAATAGTCAAAATCACAATAGTATTAATTATGCTAAAAATATAAATTGCATAAGAATAAGATGCCTAAATATTATTTATGGGTGAAAGATAAAAATATACAAAACAAATATTAATCAAGTATCATGAAATCCTAATCAAATAAGAAATCTTAGACATAGTATTTCCTTAAAATCATATTTTTCTAAAATTTCTAAAAACAACACAATTATGCCAAAATAATTTATTTTAGATAATACAAATTATAGAGGGTATTTGATTTTGGAAATGTTTGTAACATGACTAATGCAAATTCAACACCTGAATTATGTGCCTCAAATTGGCCTGTACGAGTTTTAGTATATTATTACAAACTGCTCAACACAAATGATTTATCCCCATGAATGGCAGCACTCTGATTTCTGCTAGTGCTAAGTCTACTCCATCTTTTTCTTCAACTTACTGTAGAAATTTGCACTTCAGGTTCTGCACTTAAGACGTCAACTACATATTCTGAAGAGATGTCAAGAGGGTAAAGTAGATGAGGATCTTGGTGCTTCTACACAAATGAGTTTTAGTATGTTGTTTGGCATGATTGAAATATCGCATAAGTAAAGAGAGTTGCATATTATGCTAGCTCTTTTCTGGTTTTCTGCAGCAGGTTTCCTCTGTTGAATCGTTCGGTTAACCGGTAGGCCGCGTGACTGGAAGTGGGAGCTTTTCTTGGGTGCTTCTGCCTCAGGTTTTAGGTGATGTGGCTGCAGTTTTTCTTGGTGGCTGCAATTTCGTTTCTGCACTTGTTTTCTGCTATGCTTTGGCCTGCCCCTCAACATTTTTGTTGGTCTAATTAGGACTGGTTGAAGTTGTTTCATTCGGTTTAGAGGGAGTCACCTTCTTCTATTTTTCCTGAAACTAGCAGACCCCTTTTTATTTGATTTTTTTAAGGTTAACTACATTTTGTTTTGACTCACTGGTATAAGTTTTGGGTAGGTTTGTTTGGTGCTTTGTGGTGTTTTTTCCTGTTTAGTCTTGAGCAGTTGAGCATCATTACCTGCTAGTTTAGTTGTATTGTTCTCTTTGTCTACGTTTTGAGTACTTATTGTCATGAGTTGGAAGTTATATATAAATCTTTGATCGTAATACTGAACATGTTTGTTATAATATTGCAATATTACTTTTTGTGGTTGATTTGATGTGTTCACTGGTTTATTAGCATTATGGTCAAAACAGGGTATCAAGTGAAGTGAGACGTGAAAAAAAAATGTTAGATAGCGCGGAACCGACTAAACATTAATTTTTTTTCTTTAAAGCTGACTTTAGCGTCGGCCTAGCCGACTCTATAGGATTTAGTGTACTTTAGCTTCGGTAGGCCGACTCTAATATTTAGTTGACTTGTTTGACTGTAGAGTGGGTTGGCCGACTCTACAAGATTTAGTTGACTGGTTTGAAGTTGACTTTAGCGTTAGTGCAGCCGACTCTAAATTTTATAATTAGCGTCGGCCTGGCAAACTCTAAATTATTTATTGACTTTTTTGATTTTGAAATTAATAGCCTTGGCTGCGCGAAGAGTCGGCTTAACCGACGCTATTTTAGCCTCGGAGGACAGAAAGCCGACTCTACCCAGTAGCTTCAAATTTTTTAGCCTGCCCCCGACCCCGACTCTAATCCGACGCTAAATCCGTGTTAGCGTCGGTTTTTTCCCTGTTAGAGTGGGTTTTTGGCCGACGCTAAAACGCTGTTTTCTTGTAGTGTGATAAGCCTTTAAGTGAAGAAGTAATTGCCCTTCAAGATTTTATTTTGACTGGAATAAACAGAAGCTAAGTTGCTTCTATAATTTATAATATCAATAGAAACAAAAGAGAAGGAATTGGTTTAAAAAATGATTCATTTAATGAAACAAACCTTCCATCCAGTTCTGAAGATAGTATAAAAGGCACTAAGGTATGTTTTGTACCTGCATTTGACAATTTTGAGAAACAGAATTTAACAGAAACTGAGACTGCTAAGTTTGAAGTTCTGAACTGCTCAGAATCTAAAACTTCTTAACCTAAGGGAAAGATGAAGGCAGAATTTAAAACTTTGCCAAAGTCTAAACCAAAAGGTTCTAAGTCTAAGACTATGAGGAAAACAGACTTTAAATCTGAAAAGGTTCAAAGTCTGAAGAGTTCAGAACCTAAGACAAGCAAGTCTCAAACTCTGAAAAATTCAGACTCAAACTTTCAAAAGACTGTGTTTGTACTTCAAGGAATACTAAACCAGTTTATACAAAACCTTATAAATCTCAGAATGTCAGACAAAGCATACAAAAGAAAGCCATTTTATCATCTGATTCTGGTTGTATTAAGAAAGGTCAGAAAGTCTGCCTTGTGTCAGGAGCTAGCAAAACTGAAGTTCTTAACAAATCAGAACCTTCTACTTCTGAATCCAAGATTCTGAACAAATCAGAATCAAAGACTCTTAAGTCCAAAGTTCTGAAGAAAACAGAACCAAAGTCTTCAAAGGTTTAGACTCTTAAAATCTCAGAACCAAAGACCTTCAAGTCTCAGGTTCTGAAGAAATCTGAGTCAAGACCTTTGAAAGCTCAGGTTCTGAAGAACTCAGTGTCTGATACTAAGACTTATTCAAAATTAAAGGATTCACATCCAAGGTATCTGAACAAGTCTAAGTATTATAACTCCAGACATAAGGTGCAACAAAAGACTAAACCTTTCATAACTAACCCAAGAGGACCCATATGGGTACCCAAGTCAGAAATCATTTCTGTTGCAAATATGATTAAATGCCAAAGAAAAGGTGAAGTCCTGGTGCCTGGACAGTGGCTGCTGGCATTGCATGACCGAAGGAAAGTCTATGTTCCAAACCCTAACCATGAAAGAGGGAGGAACTGTGGAATCTGGAGGAAACCACAAAGACTGGATCATTGGTGCTGAGCTAGCTGACACTTCTCCTGAAGCCAATCAAGAACATTGTTGGAACAAAAATGGGTGTTCAGAAACAACCTGATTGAACAAGGAGAGGTAGATCAAAAGCTCCACAGAGGTATGATTGTACTCTGTTATACTTAATAGATTCTACATCAGTTGGAAAACTATCAGATTCATGAAAACAGCATAACCTTCTTTGTGATAATACTGATGTAATTTGTTTGTCTAAAAACTCCAATTCTACATTCAAGAGCCAAGCATTTTTGAACTTAAACTTCATTTTATTAGAGATTATGTTCAGAAGGGTGTTTTGGATTTTCAATTCATTGATTCTGATTATCAATCATCAATGGGCTGATATATTTACAAAACCCCTCATTTTAGACAGATTTTATTTTATTAAAAAGAATCTGAACTTGCATTTCATCTCTTGAAAAATTGCTTGACTCTGAATAGAAACTGAGAACCTGAAGTTCATCAAAAGCTAAGACTTAACAGACACTCACTTTGAGAGTCTGAAGATAGTTCAGCTTCTGAAAACATCAGAGTCTGAGTTTCAGAATCTGAATTTTTGTGACTTCTGATAAAACTCACCATAAGTGGACACTTTACACGTGGCCCACTAATGAGAGTGAATCTGAACAGTTGTTCAACACTTAGTCAGAATCTGATAAGTAATAACAGCTGGGCTGTGATGAATTAAGTCTTGAAAGTTGTACTTTGCCCCTCCTAAAGTCATCAATGTGCAAATGTGTTTTTCTATTTTCAGTTCTGAAATGTTTTAACAAAAAACACAAACACACTTTCATCTTTTCATCATACATGTTCAATTTGGTATCAGACATGTTCAGTTTTTTCAAACCTATTTAAAAACTATGGACAATTTTGTCTGAAAGGGTTCAGAAGCACTGAACTAAATGCTCTGTTTTTCAGTTTTCTGAAAATAGTTCAGTTGTGCTAAAACCATATGGTCTGAACAATTTTGTCTAAAATAGTTCACTGATACTGAACAGAATGTACTGAACAAAAATGCTCTGAACATTTTTATCTCACGTTTTAAACTCTCTTGTTTCTTAAAATTCTGGAAATTTTCTTTTTGTTGATGACAAAAGGAGGAGTAAAAGTAACAAGTATTTCAGGCTCTGAGCTCAAAATATAAGTTAATTACTCATAATTAACTTATATTCTGAGCTCGGAGCCTGAAATACTTGTTACTTTTATGGTGTGGTTGAAATTCTGTGAGATAAATTACTCTTTATTAAGTTAAATTGAATTCAAATAACTTGGATAAGACTCAGGGAGTTTACAAACCTCATCCTATGAATTATCAGACTTAGGGGGAGCTTACAAACCTCATACCCTGAAGTCAGCTTGTTATTTATAATTCTGAGTGATAATTTCACCTTATTGTTTTAAGTTGAATTTAATTAACTTGGATAAGAATCAAGGGGAGCTTGCAAACCTCACCTTGTGGATTATCAGACTCAGGGGGAGCTTGCAAACCTTATACCTTGAAGTCAACTTGTTAATTAAAGTTAACAACAATTCTGAAATTCTCACCTTTTTGATCTAAACTGAATTTAATTAACCTGGATCAGACTCAGGGGGAGCTTGCAAACCTCACCTTGTGGATTATCAGACTCAGGGGGAGCTTGCAAACCTCATACCCTGAAGTCAACTTGTTAATTAAAGTTAACAACAATTTTGAAATTCTCACCTTTTTGATCTAAACTGAATTTAATTAACCTGGTTCAGACTCATGGGGAGCTTGCAAACCTCATACCCTGCAGTCAACTTGTTAATTAAATTAACAACAATTTTCTTTTTAATACTTGTGTTTGTCATCATCAAAAAGGGGAAGATTGTTGGAACAAAATGTATGAACAACTCTCTTTTGGGTTTTGATGATAACAAAGTGTTAAAAAGAAAATTGGAATTGCTAATGCTTGATTCTAAGTGTGCAGAACCATGTACTTAAAGCCTGGTATCAAACATTGGTTATGAAAGAACAAGTTAAGAGCAAGAAGGAAAGCATCTGAAGAGTGCGTCTGAAGACCTGCGTCTGAAGACCAGCTTCTGAACAGTGCGTATGATGAACAGTGCGTCTGAAGACCAGCGTCTGATGAACAGTGCATCAGATGAACAGTGTGTCTGATGAACAGTGCGCCTGAAGGCTGCTTCTGAAGAAGTGTGTCTAATGAACAGTGCGTCTGAAGTCTGCTTCTGAAGAAGTGCATCTGATGAACAGTATCTGATGACCAGCTTCTGAAGTACTGTGTCTGAAGGGAGCTTCTAATGAACAGTTCCTGAAGCCAGCTTCTGAAGAGAAGCTTCTGAAGTCTGAATCAGCAGTCAACGTTTGCAACTGTCAACAGTGAAGTACTGTACTGTTAGAACAGCTCTATGCAACAGTTGTCTCCTTGGCCAAAACATTCTCCATGTTTTAATGAAACAATTCAAATCTGCCATGCTCTGTTTTCTGTGCGCACACCAGAACAGAATGAATGGTGGCTGAAGCTTTATTTGCAACGGCTCTTTTGATGACATGGCTCTTCTCAACAGCTCTTTAATTCTCTATAAAGGATTGAAGATTTGCAGAAGAAGACTAAGGACTCTGTACAGAAATATAAGACTGAAAAACCAGAAACTGCCATACTCTGTTTTTCATCCAACAGTCATCAAATAACTTAGGAATTCTCACAAACCTTTTTATCTTAGAATTCCTTAAGTGTAGAGTCCCAACCTGTGTTATATTTTGTGAACACCACTGATAGTATATCAAGTGTTCAACTCAAACTGTTTTCTGTTGTAAATCTATTTGAATCAAAGTCTCTAGCCTGCGTGCTTGAGCAACCAAAAGTCTCATAACTTTGTGTATTGAGCATAGAAAGTCTTAGACTGTGTGTCTAAGCAGGGAAGTCTCTTACTAAGTGTTTGAGCAACTAAAAGTCTCTTGCTTGAGGGCTTGAGCATTGGAAGTCTCTTACTAGGTGTTTGAGCAATTAGAAGTCTCTTACTAAGTGTTTGAGCAACTGGAAGTCTCTATGCTTTGTGCTTGAGCAATTGTAATCGTTTGATTATAGTGGAAAATCTCTTGTTAGTAACAAGGGGACTGGACTACTTCCGGATTGTGGAAGGAACCAGTATAATTTGCTTGTGTCTCTCTTTCCCTCTCTCATTTACTTTATATCCGCTGCATAAAACACTCTGAAAATAGTTCAGATCTGATCAATAGCAGAATCTGAACTAACATAAGTTTTTGAGATAGAAAAGAAATAGCCCACACAATTCAACCCCCCCTTCTTGTGTGTTTTTCTTACCTTCAAAGAGCAAAGGATTTTCAAGAGAAGCTAGTTCCAAGTCAGAATCTGAAGATCAGAAGCTGAAGACTCAGACTCTGATGGTCAGCCTCTGAAGGCTACTTCATAAGCTGAACACCCAGACTTTGATAGTCATATTCTATGGAACCTAGACACAGGAAAGTTGAAGACGTTTGTGACTGAAGCCTATACAAGTTCAGACATGGTGGCTCTAAAGTTTCAGAAGTCAATAGATGTCACTTTCAGGAAAGGACATAGTACAAACCGTACCTCCAACATTCCCACGTGCAAATGTACGTTGCTGCAAGCTGTGTCTCCTTGGAAAAGAACTGTTCATTCCATATCAAGGAATAGATTCAAATACAATCCTTCATAGAACATGAACCAAATCAAGCAACAAATCATTGGTGATTGATCAAGCTTCTCTAACGACTCTTTGATACGTTGGCACTCTCTTCAACGTCTCTTTTCAACCTCTATATAAAGGATTGAAAACTTGAAGAATTTTACCAAGACTCTGCATATTTTGAAAGTGCTAAAACTCTGTCAAATTGAATCTTGCATCAAACACTTAGAATTTCTTAACAACTTTTATATCTTAGAAATTCTTAAGTTCTAGAGTCTAAACTGTATTGTATTTTGTGAACACCTCTGATTGTATATCAAGTGTTCAAACAAACATTCTTTCTTTGTAATCTTTGTTTGTAAGAAGTCTTTTGCTTGTGTGCTTGAGCATTGGAAGTCTCTTGCTTGTGTGCTTGAGCATTTGTAATCTTTGTGATTATAGTGAAAATTTCTTGTAAGTGACAAGGGGACTGGACTATTTCCGGAATATGGAAGGAACCAGGATAATTGCTTTGTGTCTTTCTCTTTTCTCTCTCTTTATCTTTTATATCTGCTGCATCTGACTCTGAACATTGCTTTAGACTTTGAAATCCTTCAAAGGATGAACTTTGATCTTAGTTTAGAAGAAGAACAAGTTAACACAATTCAACCCCCCTTCTTGTGTTTTTCTCACCTTCACGTTTTTTATTGTCGGAAGTTTGGGTTTCCTTATTTCCAAATTCTATTCAAGTAGCTCTCCCAAGAGGTCTATCAGATCATTGCCCTATTCTTCTAACCATTAATGAGGAGAATTGGGGACCAAAACCGCAGAGAATGTTGAAATGTTGGGCAGATCTTCCAGGGTATGCTAATTATGTTAAAGAACAGTAGCAATCTTATCTTGTGTTTGGGTGGAGCGGTTTTGTTTTGAAGGAAAAGCTCATGTTGTTAAAGTAGAGCCTGAGGAATTTGCACTTGAATCATACTCAAAATTTAGATAGCAAGTTTCGGGTGGCTAAAGATCGGTTGGCTGTTTTGGATGATATGGGGGAGACTCGAAATTTGGAAGAGGATGAGGTGTCTGAGTTACATTTATTATCAGCTGATATTATGGCTTTTTTCAAATTACAGGCTAGTATGCATTGACAAAAATCTAGAATAAATTGGTTGAAGGAGGGGGATGCAAATTCTAAATTCTTCCACGGGATTATGTCTTCAAGACGGCGGGCGAATGCTATTATTTCTTTGTCTATTGATGGTTCATAGATTGAAGGGGTGGATGGGGTGCGACATGTTGTTTTTCATCACTTTCAAAATCATTTTAAAAGGGCGTCGCAGGTTAGGTCGAATTAGGAGACTTGTCGTTTAATTTTCTATCTGTTATGGAGAGAGCTGACCTTATTAAACCTTTCCTTTTGGACGAGATAAAAGAAGCGGTGAGGGATTGTGACAGCTTTAAGTGTCCAGGTCCGGATGGTATTAACTTGGGTTTTTTTTTAAGATTTTTGGGATTTGCTGAAGGTTAACTTGCTGAATTTTTTTGCTGAATTCCACTGCAATGGTAAGTTAACTAAAGGGCTTAATAGTACTTTCATTGCTTTGAACGCAAAAGTCGAGAGCCCTCAGCGGGTGGCAAATTTTCAAACTATTTCTTTGGTTAGTAGCCGGTATAAAATTCTTTCTAGAGTGCTGGCCAACAGGTTGAGAAAAGTTGTTGGGAATGTGGTGTCTGAAGCTCAGTCTGCTTTTATTAAGGGTAGACAAATTCATGATGGTATTTTAATATCAAACGAGATTGTGGATGATGCAAAAACAGCAAAGAAAGAGTTAATTCTTTTTATGGTGGATTTTGAGAAGGCGTGTGATTCAGTGGATTAGGGTTACCTAGGAGAGGTTATGGCCAAAATAAATTTCCCTTTGATTTGGCGCCGGTGGATTATGGAGTGTGTTACAACGGCAACGACGTCAGTTTTGGTAAATGGGAGCCTGACGGAGGAGTTTCATTTTGAAAGAGGCCTCCATCAAGGGGACCCTCTTTCCCCTTTTCTGTTTCTTTTGGCGGCGGAGGGTTTATATGTGATGATGAAAGCGATGGTGGATAATGGGTTGTTTACTAGCTATGGCATAGGGTTGCAAGCACCTGTGTTGGTCTCTCACTTACAGTTTGCTGATGATACCTTGTTGGTCGGGGTGAAAAGTTGGGCCAATGTTCGAGCTTTGAAGGTGGTTTTACTTTTATTTGAAGCGATCTCAGGTTTAAGAGTTAATTTTCATAAAAGTATGTTGTTTGGCGTTAATGTCCATGAATCGTGGCTTCATGAGGTGGTTGTGGTCATGAATTGCAAGCATGGTTGTCTTCCTTTTATGTACTTAGAGCTGCCTATTGGTGGGGATGCCCGGAAGCTTCAGTTTTGGTATCCGTTGGTGGAGCGAATTCGTAATAGATTATCTAGTTGGAAGTGTAAAAATTTATCGTTGGGAGGTCAGTTGATTCTGCTTAAGTCTGTTATGTCCTCCATTCTGGTTTATTTCCTTTCCTTCTTCAAAGCTCCCTCAGGTGTCATTTCTTCCCTTGATTCTATTTCTAGTAAAAAAAGAAAAAAATTGGGGGGGGGGGGGGTTGCGGATTTTAGGAAACTATCTTAGATCAAATGGGACACCATTTGCTTACAAAGAGAGAATGGAGGTTTAGGGGTAAAGAGGCTGAGGGGGTTTAATGTTTCTTTACTTGGGAAGTGGGTTTGGAGGGGGTTGGAGGAAAGGGAGAGTTTGTGGTATAAGGTGCTAGGGGCGCGGTATGGGGAGGAGGGGGGAAGGTTGCGGTTTGGTGCTGGGGTTGGGTCAATTTGGTGGCGTAATTTGAACCAAATTCGATCGGGAGAGAGCCTTTTAGATGCTAGGTGGTTGGAGGATAATATTATTAGGAAGGTTGGGAATGGGAGGTCCACTTTGTTTTGGGAGGATCCGTGGTTTGATGACATTCCTTTAGCTAGGTCTTTTAGTAGGTTGTTTGAGTTAGCGGAAAATAAGCTAGTCACGGTGGAGGATATGTTTTTGTCAGGGTGGGGGTTGATGGAGAGGCGTGGAAGTGGCAGCAGAGGTTATTTTTGTGGGAGGAAGGGTTGGTTGGAGAGTGTGCGGATCGTTTGGATTATATTATTTTGCAGGTTGGTGTGGATGATAGGTGGGTGTGGAAGCTTCATTCTTCACACAGTTATATGGTTAAATCAGCTTATAATTACTTAACTGCAGTTGACATTGTTCCCAATGAAGGTTTTAATCATTTGTTGTCGCTCAAGGCGGTTCCGTTGAAGGTGAATATTTTTGTTTGGCTTCTGTTTATGAATAGACTAGCTACGAAGGACAATCTATGTAGGAGATGTGTTCTTAACGTTTCCCAATCTTCTTGTTCGGCTTTGTGTGGTGAGTTAGAGGACAGGGATCATTTATTCTTCAGGTGTGACTATTATGGTCGCCTTTGGCTTCTGATATCGGGTTGGTTAGGCATTTCTACAGTACCCCATGGGAATATCCTATCTCATGCAACTCAGTTTGGAAGCCTCGATGGTTTTTCAAAGAATTCTAGGACGGCATTTACCTTTATTTGGATTTCGGTTCTCTTTGTTATATGGAAAGATCGCAACAGAAGGATTTTCCACAAAAAGATGGATCAGCTCGTGTCGTTAGAAGAAAAGGTGAAGCTCCAAACTTATTGGTGGTTGAAAGCGTACTTTATTCTGTTCGATTTCGACTATCTCTCTTGGAGGTTCAACCCTGTGTGTTGCTTATAAACTGTGTAATTTTTTTATGTTGTCTTTTTTTGGCTTGCTTTATAGCCTATATGTTGTGTAATTGATCACTTTTCGGTCTCCTCCGACACTTCTTGTGCTTGAAAGATTGCTTTGGTTTTAATATAATTTCGCTTAGCTTCTTAAAAAAACATGCTACTAAATGAATCAAAAAAATTATTGTTTACTTATGTATGAGACATGAAATCTTACACTACTATATCATTTTTTTTAATACAAAAATATATTACTATATTATTAAGAAAGGAAAATTGATATTACACTAACGTGTTTAATAGACAACCCCTTATACCCATATACCCACTCCATAAACACCCACCTATATCCGACCCATAAAATAAAATATTATATTATTTATAGATCAAGTATCTTTGACGGTCATTTAAGTTTGATGTTTATAACAAATTAGTTTTTTTTTAATTATAATAAGCTGGTCACTTAAATCATAAAATATTTGAATTGTTATACTATATTCATCAATCTCAGTTAACAATTGTGTATCAAGACGTTTAATGTTAAGTTGGTAGGTCCAAATTCATAACTTTCAAAACCTAGAATTCATGTGTATTATTCAGTCTTAATTTGTAATTAAATCAAATGATTACTGAATTTATATTGTTGATGAAATTTTTATTTGTGAAAATAGATTTGAATTCGAAAACAAGAAAAAGAAAATATGTGTAAGTAATCGTAATTAATATCATAAACAATTTTTGAACTTGTCACCTCAATGTTAAACGGTCAACTACACACTTTAATGAACAAATTACATAAGTGGATTACATAATGGACGGAATACAACATATATTACAGGTCAAAAAGGGATTGTATCCCCCTTCATGCCTCCTGTAAGTGGTTCTTCTTGATAAGGGTTTCATCTTGTTCCTTCTTTGCCACCAGATATTCATAATGCACATAGGAATTTTCAGCATGTGCCTCCTTGGCGTTCGCCTCAATCTCGCAAAGGGTTTTATTTTTAAAAGCCAAAAATACTCTTTTGAAGTCTTTTAAACTTTTTGCAAATAGACTAAATTGCAAAACCCCCCTAAATCTGACATAAAGATGTCCACTTGAAGGTTTCTTTGTTTGCGTAGCGGCTTTTCCAAAATAGGTTACACATAATATATGTAGACGTGGCATTAACCCTTCAGATTCTCAACTTTGTGTGAGTTGTTGTGGGTCTCTTGAATCAGCAAATCACTTATTTTTTTACTTGTAATATTTGTAGTTCACTTTGGCATCTTGTTCACAATTGACTTGGTTTTTCATCAGTTGGTCATTCTGGAATTGCAAATCATTTTGTTCAGTTTGGCAGGCAGGTGTTTCAAAATGTCGGCAGTCAATTATGCATTTACTTTGGTTCTCATGTGCATGAGTTTTTTTTTTTTGGTACATTGTGCATGGGTTATTTGGAAAGAAAGGAACAACATGATTTTTAATAATAAAGAAATTTCCAATAATAACATTCATGAAAAAATTAAGATGTTTTCTTATTGGTGGTTGAAGGCCAAATTTACTCATATTTCTCAGAGGTTCCAGTCATGTAACTAAGTGAAGAATCATGTCACAAGTTCTGAACGTTAATATCATCTATTTGATTTCTCTTGGAGTTAGATAGAATATTTATAACTTCGTATGGTTTGAAACTAAGTTTGGGGTTGCTCTTTGGAATTAGCAACATTTTAATTTTGGGGTGGGATACCGGTGAAACATATTTATCAAAAAGAAAAAAATGAAAAAAATGTAGATTGCCATGGGTCTACACAAAAGACGTGTATCTATCTTGAAAAAGAAAAGATAAATAGTTCTACTTAGTACCCATCTTGTTTGATTCAAGGAAGGAATGTTGGTAATACTTCAATGTTTAGTAGGAATCCTTAGGTTGATAATCTAACTCCAAATTCTTTTGTTAGCCTACTTTCCCAAATATATCCACCTTTAACCTAAGCCACGTTACGACCCTGAAAGATCTCAAAGTGTGTATATAGTATGATCTTGACTGTCTGTTTTGAATTGTCTCAAATTTACAGCAAGGTACATTCATGTGACGACTGGAGTGGACAAATGTCGTGACCAGCCATACTGGCTTTAGGAGATACATATGTGTATCCTAGAAAAGAGTGTGGTTGAAAGTATGAGCTATCTTCTCCAAGCTTGTCCCGCTTGGATGTAAAGTGGTAAGTAAGTCAAGTCTGTAAATGGGTCGAGATGACAATCTGAGCAATCTCTTCAAAAAGTTATGTTCTTCCTCCCGGACAAACAAACGCCTACGCCACTTTCACGCCTCACAACACGTACCCCAACCCAACAAATGCAGATCAGCCACCATCCCAACTTATCATTTGCTAAAATAGGTGTAAATTAGCAAACATTTTTTTAATGAAAGTTATAAAATTAAACTTATATTTACTAGTTTTAAATAATAAATATGAATGATTTTGATTTCTTTTTATATTATGGTAGTTATGGTGTAAAACCTAAATTGAAATGGAGCATAAATATTAAATTTACTTTTCTATGTAAGCAAATTTCACTACCATAATTATGGTATAAATTAATATTTAAAGTTAATTTTTTATTAAATAGTATTAAAACATAAATTAGGATTATCCAGTATTACTTTAATTAACGAAATTCTAAAAAAAATCGTCATGTTGATCAAGAAAACTACAACAACAATTGCGACAGAAGTATATTCTATTTTTTTTTAATCAAAAGCAGAAGAAGATACAAAAAAAAAACTATAAACGAGGGAATTGAGTTTCCATAGCATCGGCTAGACAATATCTCGATAGAGGAGAAAGACAAGTAGGGATGATCCTAAGTTCGTGAGTAAGTGAGGGGCCAAGTTTAGCGAGTCAATCTACACAAGAGTTCCCTTCACATAAGGTATAAACAAAACCAACATTCTAATCTCGCAACATATAAGAACGAATTCTATCAATCCCAAAAACAAGATCCCAAATGATTTATAACCCATAAAAAATAACACGAAGCTCCGCATTAATTTTATTAACGGTGGTATATTCTAAATTATTTTCTCTTTTCCTTTTTCTGTGAGAGATTCTATTAGAAATAATATTGTATTTTATATTCTTAGAATATATTGTTAAATGTTAACTTTTAAATCAATTATATTAACCGAATTACATATAATTTTTCTGTTAAACAAAAAGGTAAATTCCACATTTCTGATTTAAGTTGATACTTATATGAAGATTACTGTGGATATTATTTATAAATAATTGATTTAAGATGAACACAGTGGTACCTTTGAAGTTTGGTTGAATATACACATCATCCAATTATTTAATGGCATGTTATATTTTGATATTATTTTATTTAAAACTAAAATCATATATAGTGATAAGAATGATCATATTACAACGGTCTCATGTGCGATTCGAACCTTGTTCCTTGAGGTTATAAAACCAAGTTATAACCACTGAACTGACACGAAAAAAATATATTAAGTACTCCACCTATAATGATAACGCCACACATATTTAAAAACCAAAATGATTGTTTGCTCCGAGTTAAAGACATTACCATTTAAAATTATGCTTACTATTTTAAAAAGGTTATTAATTATATATTCATTTTCATGATAAAAAGAGTTTCATCGACTAAAACATGTCTTTAAAAAGTAAGGATGTTCAAAACCGAACCAATCCAATAGAAAAACCGCAAACCGAACCAACCCAAAACGAAACCGCAAAAAACCGCATTTGGTTCGGATGTATTCGGATCATTTTTCTACTCAACCGCATGCATGGTTTGGTTTGGTTTGCGGTTTTTATTTTACCAACCGAACCAAACCAAACCGCAACATATGTCAACTAGACCAATACTTATAGAAACTCAATGAAAACTTTTATAAAATGACATATTTTTTCTCTTGATAAGTTTCTTCTTTGCTTTTTATTTCTAAAGTGTATTCATATGCTACTTGAACTTTTAGTGAATGTTAAAATCTTAGTCTTTTGTATTTCTTACAAAATATGATTACTTTTTGTTCACGTTTTAAATTTGGTCTGTGTAGTTGAGAAATTTTTTAATTGAAAATGAAATTGTAATGTTGGATGAAATTTAAAACATTGTTGAAAATATATTTTTAACTTGATTTTAATGTCTGAAAAAAATTGTATTGTCTCGAAAAAACCGCACCAACCGATCCAAACCAAACCGCATTAGTTTGGTTTGGTTTGGTTCGGATTTTATTTTAAAAGTCAACCGAACCGAACCAAACCGCATGCTTTTTTATCTTGCGGTTCAGATGACTTTTAGCCTCAAAACCGAACCAAACCGCACAGCGAACACCCCTATTAAAAAGTACTATATATGTAGTTAATTCAGATATAATAAACAAACGAGTCTTGTTAACGAGTGCCCCCGGGGCACTCTTTAAGCATCCCTAATAAAGAAATTCTTCTTTAAAAAAATTAAAAACTTCAATTTCCAATGCACTAAAGGCACAAACTTTCATAAAAACTTACCACTTTTGGTGCTTAAAGAGTTCTTCAGGGGCACTCGTTAACATTTCCCTAAACAAAAATACTACTCTCATTCGTCCTACAATGATGATCCATTCTACTTTTCAATGTAATATTAGACTCTAATTAATAACAATTTCATCACTCCTAATTCAATATCTTTCATTTTGTATTTATGATAAGGGAAATGCTGACAAGTGCTCTTAAGACCATAGTTTAAAAGTTTAAAGTGGAAATTGTATCTTGGAAATTGTGCATTCAAGACATTAAAACAATAAAAAGTAACTTTTTATTCATAAAATTTATCAATTATTTCTTTTTTTTTTTGAATCCTTAACAAATGTCTTAGGACACTTGTTAGCATAACCCTTATGATAATAGTGAATGAATCAATACTTGACAAGGGCGTTTAAAACCATTCATCTCTTTCTTCTTTAAAAAAAAAACATTCCGCTCTTTCTTTTTCACTTATACACTTTTGTACTAACAACAAGTACGTTAATACATGTGAAATGATCAAAATGCTAGCTTATTTTAGGACGGAGGGAGTAATGAAAAAGTAATTAAGGAATAATTGTTTAATATTCTAAAGGGAAATGTTAACAATTGCCCATGTGACATTTGTGAAGGAATTATAAAAGAAAATATATCTTGAAAATTGTATATTATAGTTTTTGAAAGTTTAAAAAGAACCTTTTTAGATGCAAAATTTATCTTTTCTTTCTATTTATAGTTCCTTAATTAGTGCCCCAGAAACACCGGTTAACATGATTCTATTCTAAAACTAGTAAAAGACTCGTGCTTTCGCACGGGTCACGTAACATTATGATAACTATATAAAAAATAATTAGATTGTTAATATTGCAGAATATTTATAGATATTAAATGAAAATTATGAGTATTAATGTAATGTTTCTATTATCTTTTTTTCTTATATAAACAAAAATTTGTTAAATAGTTGAGTCACACCAGTTATGGATTTTATTTGATTATATATGCGAAAACAAATTTTTATGTACATAAAATTTTGAAAACTCGTGACTATTTTCAAAATCAAAATTAATGTAGTGTTTTTATTAAATAATTTTTTATTTTATATGCAAAAGACTGTCCAATGTTTGCACCGCACCCGTTGAAGATTTTATGTACTTATGTCTGCATAAACAAATTTTTATATACATATATGAGAAAGTCGATATGATAAAATTTTGGAAACACGTGACTATTTGCAAAATATAAACATTAATGTAGTGTGTCTATTAAATAAATTTTTATTTTATATTTAAAACACCGTTAATATTTAAATCGTACTCATTGAGGAATTTATATGCTTATATATGCAAAAGAAAATTTGTATGTATCGATATGTGATAGTCGATATGATAAAATTTTGAAAACTCATGACTATTTTCAAAATATCAACATTAATGTAGTGTGTCTATTAAATAAATTTTAATGTTATATTTTGGAAACAAATTTTTATATACATATATGAGAAAGTCGATATGATAAAATTTTGGAAACTCGTGACTATTTTCTAAATATCAACATTAATGTAGTGTGTCTATTAAATAAATTTTTATGTTATATGTCAAATACCGTTAAATATTTAAACCGCACTCGTTGACGATTTTATATTCTTATATATGCAGAAGAAAAATTTTATGTATCGATATGTGATAGTCGATATGATAAAATTTTGATATCTCGTGACTATTTTCAAAATATCGACATTAAAGAGAACATGAGTTTTAATAAGGACGATTATAAAATTTTGTTGTACTTCGATTTTTATATATTGTTAGTAGATGTTAGTAGATATGAACATTATATGTAATTAATTTTTTACAAAACAAATAAATTAGTTTCATAGTTATCCGTGAAAATTGTTGGAACAAAATGTATGAACAAACTCTCTTTTGGATAAAGGGAGGGATTGTTGGAACAATTTGTATGAACATCTCTCTTTAAGGTTTTGATGATAATAAAGTGTTAAAAAGAAAATTGGTTATTGCTAATGCTTTGTTCAAGTTGTGCAGAACCTTGTTCTTAATGATGAGTAATTAATATTGGTTATGGAAGAACAAACTCAGAGCAAGAAGGAAAGCTTAGAAGCAATGTTGCAAAGTTGAAGGAAAACTGGGTCTGAAGGGTGAGTCTGAAGACTGAGTCTGAAGGGTGCGTCTGAAGGCAGCGTCTGAAGGCTGAGTCTGAGGGTCAACAAAAGTCAACGTCTGAAAGGAGCGTCTGATGAACAGTGCGTCTGATGAACAGTGCGTCTGAAGGTCAACAAAAGTCAACGTCTGAAGACCAGCGTCTGATGAACAGTTCTTCTGAAGTCTGAGTCTGAAGAAGAGCTTCTGAAGTACTGTTCACGAAGAAGCTTCTGAAGTCTGACGTGGAAAGTTTCCTTCAGCATTTAATGCCTGCAGTGTCAGAACAACTCCAATGGAACAGTTGTCTCCCTGACTCAAACATTCCCCAGCTTTTAAGGAAAGCAAATTCAAAAATGGCTGCTGCTCTGGTTTTTATGCTAAGTTTAGCTCGCATTTTCAGCCTGGCCTAGTTCTCTACTTGCAACGGCTCTTTGCTTAAATCCTGCAAATCTTCAACAACTCCAATTTCCTCTATATAAGGAAGAAGAATTGAAGAAGAAATTTGGTAAGACTCTTGAAACAAAACTGATTGAAGTGTGCTTTGTTTTTGCTGTCAAAATTCTTAGTTCACTAAACTCTTAGAAATTCTTTCAATCTTTGTATCTTAGAATTTCTTAAGGTTAAGAGTCTAAACCTGAGTTGTATTAAGTGAACACCTCTGATATTTTATCAAGTGTTCAACCCAAACTTACTTTCTTTGTAATTCAGTTTGGTTCAAGTCTCAGTCTGCGCACTGAGCATTTGCAGTCTCATTAGTTAGTGTTCTGAGCAATTAGAGTCTCATTCCTTTGTGGTCTGAGCAAGGGAGTCTCATTCCTTTGTGGTCTGAGCAAGGTAGTTTCATTCCTTTGTGGTCTGAACATTAGAAGTCTCTTCCTTTGTGGTTGAGCAACTGGAAATCTCATTCCTTTGTGGTCTGAGTAATTGTAATCAGTTTGATTATAGTTAAAATCTCTTGTTAGTAACAAGGGGACTAGACTACTTCCAACTTGTGGAAGGAACTAGTATAAAAACATTGTGTGTCTCTCTTTTCTTCTCTCTTTTCATTTGAATCTGCTGCATAAACACTTTGATAAAAGTTCAGAATTTGATTCTGAACTTAACATATTTTTTAGAAGAAAAAGAAACCTAAGTTTTTGAGTCCACACAATTCAACCCCCCCTTCTTGTGTGTTTTTCTCACCTTCAGTTGGTATTAGAGCTCCGGTTCTGATATTAACACTTAACAGTGTGTCAGTAAGATCCTGAGAAAAAGATGTTATCTAGTGGTTCCCCTCCACCTCCACCTCCTCCTCTTGGTAGACATACTTCTGTATCATATGACTATGGTACAGATGACAGAAAATCCAGGTCACACAATAAACCCCCAATGTTTACTGGTGACCCAGAAAAGTTCTCATGGTGGAAGAGTAAAATGTACAGTCATATAATTGGTATTGATGATTCTCTATGGGACATAATAGAAGATGGAATCACAATTCCAGTTGATGAAGAAGGTGTTGCTGTCAACAGAAGAGGTTTAAGTGATGCAGAAAGAAAGATATATAGAAAGCATCACAATGTGAGAGGAATCATTGTGGATTCCCTACCTCACACTGAGTACCAGAAGTTGAGTGACAAATCTACAGCAAAGGCCATCTTCACATCCCTCTGCTCTAACTATGAAGGTAATAGAAAAGTTAGAGAAGCTAAGACTAACATTCTTGTTCAGCAATATGAATTGTTCAGAATGAAAGAGGATGAAAATATTGAGACAATGTTCTCAAGATTTCAGACTCTGGTTTCTGGACTTCAGATTCTGAAGAAGAGTTATACCACAGCTGATCATGTGAACAAAATCATGAGAAGTTTGCCATCTAAATGGAGACCCAAGGTGACTGCTATTGAGGAAGCTAAGGATCTAAATACTCTATGTATTGAAGATCTTATAAGCTCCCTCAAGGTGCATGAACTGGGACTTAATGAGGATGAGTCTGTTAGAGAACCAAAATCAATAGCACTGAAATCTAAAAGAAAGCCTGTTAAAGCTTTGAAAGCTATTGAATCTAAAGAAGAATTTCCTAAGGGAAATTCTGAAGAAGATTCAGATGCTGATGAGCATGCAATGCTTTCTAAAAGAATTCAGTATCTAATGAATAGAAAGAAGAAATTCTCTAGCAGAAGCAGTAACTTTAGAGGATCTGGTTCAAAGAGGGAAAACCAGAAGGAATGCTACAACTGCAAGAAACCTGGCCACTTCATTGCTGAATGTCCTGATCTTCAGAAGGACAAATCAAAGGAAAAAGCAAAGAAGATCAGCTCCAAGTCCAGTAGTTTCAGAAACAAACTTAAGAAGAGTCTCATGGCAACATGGGATGATCTGGACAATGAGTCTGAGTCTGATGAAGAGGAAGCAAATCTGGCTTTGATGGCAACTGCATTTTCTAATGCAGAATCTTGTTCAGACTCAGATGATGAAGATGAGGTATATTCTGAACTCACTAGATCTGAATTAATTGAAACAGTTAAAGATCTTATGAGTCACCTCAAAAGCAAGTTAGGAGAAATAAAATCTTTGAAAAATAAAACTAACTTGCTGTCTGAAGAAAATCTCAAACTTCAGAATCAAATAATTGAGTTTGATGAAGAAGTTAGAGAACTCAGAGATGAGGCTCATAAGAAACCTGAAGCAATTCCTAATGAACATGAAATTGCTCTTCAGGACTTCATTTTAACTGGAATTAATAGAAGTAAAGTTGCGTCTATGATTTATAGTATTTACAGAAACAAAGGTGAAGGGATTGGATTTAACAATGATTCATTCAATCTTTCAAATGAATCAAACACACCTTCTTGTTCTGGAAATATTATGAAAGGCAATGAAATATGCTTTGTGCCTGCTTCTGATAATTCTGAGAAACAGAAATTAGCAGAAACTGAGATTGAGTCTGAAGTTCTGAACTGCTCAGACTCTAAAGCTTCTGAACCTAAGGGTAAGATGAAGGCAGATGTTAAAACCTTGCCTAAATCTAAGCCAAAAGTTCCTAAGCCTAAGAGTAAGAGAAAATCAGACTCTAAACCTGAAAATGTTAAGAGTCTAAAGAGTTCAGAACCTGAAACTAGTAAGTCTCAGAGTCTGAATAATTCAAACTCAAATTTTACAAAGACTGGGTTTATGAAAACTTCAAAAACTACTAAACTAGTCAATACAAAACATTTTCATTCTCAGAAAGTTAAGCAAAGCAAGCAAAGAAAGCAAAAACAAGCCAAAATGTCATATGCTTCTGACTGTTTTAAGAAAGGTAAATCAGAAGCTTGCCTTGTGTCTGAAGCTAATAAAATTAGAATTCTGAAGAAATCAGAACCAAAGTATTCAATGGTTCAAACTCTAAACAACTCAGAACCAAAGACCCACAAGTCTCAGGTTCTGAAGAAATCTGAGTCAAAACCATTGAGAACTCAGGTTCTGAAGAACTCAGTTTCTAAAACCCAGATTTATTCAAGATTTAAGGATTCATATCCTAAATATCTGAACAATTCTGAGTTCCATAACTTCAGACACAAGATGAAAAAGCCAAAACCTTTCAGGACTAACCACAAAGGACCCATGAAAATCTGGGTACCTAAGTCTGAGATCATTTTTATTGCAGATATGCTTGTCATCCAAAGAAAAGGAAAGGTCCTGGTACCTGGACAGTGGATGCTCGCATCATATGACAGGAGACAAGTCTATGTTCCAAACCCTGACTCAGAAAGAGGGAGGAATTGTGGGGTTTGGAGGAAGTCAGAAAGGAAAGATCATTGGTACTGGTAAGATAGGTAATTCTTCCCTGTACATTGATGATGTTTGGCTGGTAGATGGACTTAGACATAATTTACTTAGCATAAGTCAATTATGTGATAGTAATTATGAAGTCTTGTTCAATAAGAACACTTGTACTGTAATTAACAACAAAGATAAGTCTGTAGTGTTCAAAGGAAACAGGAAAAACAATGTTTATAAAATCAATTTTTCTGAATTGGTTCAGCAGAAGGTAGTTTGCCTTCTGTCTGTGAGTAATGAGAAATGGGTATGACACAAAAGGCTGGGACATGCTAACTGGAGACTCATCTCTAAGCTTAGCAAGTTACAGCTGGTTAGAGGCCTACCTAAAATTGATTATCACTAAGATGCTTTGTGTAGTGCATGCCAAATTGGAAAGTTTTCAAAAACTTCTTTTAAATCTAAAAACATTGTTTCCACCTCAAAACCATTAGAACTGCTTCACATTGATTTGTTTGGTCCTGTTGGAACAGCTTCAATCAATGGGAAGAAATATGGGCTTGTAATTGTTGATGATTATAGTAGGTGGACTTGGGTTAAGTTTCTTAGAACTAAAAATGAAACATATGATGTGTTTAACAAATTCTGCAAACAACTACAAAATGAAACTGGCTTAAAAATTTTAAAAGTCAGAAGTGATCATGGTGGGGAATTTGAAAATGAACCTTTTGAAAATTTTTGTTAGGATCATGGAATTCTCCATGAGTTCTCATCTCCTAGAACTCCACAACAAAATGGAGTTGTAGAGAGAAAGAACAGATCTTTGCAAGAAATGGCCAGAACCATGATCCATGAATCCAAAATTGCTAAGTACTTTTGGGCAGAAGCTGTAAACACAGCATGTTATATTCAGAACAGGATCTATATCAGACCTATTCTGAATAAAACAGCATATGAACTGTTTAAAGGAAGAAAACCAAGTATTTCTTATTTTCATCAGTTTGGTTGTACTTGTTACATACTGAACAATAAAATCTACCTAAAGAAATTTGATGCTAAGGCTCAAAAGGGTACCTTTTTAGGATACTTAGAGAGATCTAAAGCATACAGGGTGTATAATTCTGAAACACATGTTGTTGAAGAAGCTATACATATTAGATTTGATGATAAGAAGCCTGGTAATGAAATACCAGAGCTGGTTGAGAGTTTTGCAGATTTCAGACTCTCAGAAGAACCTTTAGAACCTGAACCTAGTTCAGAGGCTGAAGAAAGTTCAGAAGCTGGAAATGATGAAGAATTTGAGAAACTCTCTGATAATGACACTACTCCTGAAGCAAATCAAGACCATCATGGTTCTGAACAAGTCCCTGATGGTTCTTCAGAAGCTAATCCACTTAGAACCTCATTCAAATACAAATCTTCACATCCTGAGGAGCTGATCATTGGGAACAAGAACAGTCCAAGGAAGACAAGATCAGCATTCAGTCAGAATGAGTCTATGCTTGGCTTGCTATCCATGATTGAGCCCACAACAGCTGATGAAGCTCTTGCAGATGATGGTTGGATTGTAGCTATGCAGGAAGAACTGAACCAGTTTCAAAGGAATGATGTCTGGGATCTAGTTGCAAGACCTGATCATAAGAACATCATTGGAACAAAATGGTTGTTCAGAAACAAGCTCAATGAACAAGGAGAAGTGATCAGAAACAAGGCAAGACTGGTAGCTCAAGGCTACATCCAGCAGGAAGGAATTGATTATACTGAGACATTTGCTCCAGTTGCAAGACTGGAAGCAATCAGGTTACTTCTTTCTTATGTTGTCAATCATGATATCATCTTGTACCAAATGGATGTTAAGAGTGCTTTCTTAAATGGTGTAATTTCTGAAGAAGTGTATGTTAAATAACCTCCTGGTTTTGAAGATGTTAAAAATCCAGATTTTGTTTTTAAACTTAAGAAATCTCTATATGGTATGAAACAAGCTCCTAGAGCTTGGTATGAAAGACTAAGTAATTTCTTAATTAAAAATGATTTTGTAAGAGGTCAAGTTGACAATACACTCTTTAGAAAAACTCTTAAGAAAGACATCTTAATTGTACAAATATATGTTGATGATATCATATTTGGTTCTACTAATGCCTCTCTTTGCAAAGAGTTTTCAAAGTTAATGCATGATGAATTTGAAATAAGCATGATGGGAGAGTTGAAATTCTTTTTGGGAATTCAAATCAACCAATGCAAAGATGGTGTGTATGTTCATCAGTCCAAATACACAAAGGAGCTTCTGAAGAAGTTCTAGCTTGATGATTGCAAGCTGATGACAACACCAATGCATCCAACCTGCACCTTAAGCAAAGAGGACAATGGCTCAAAAGTGGACCAGAAGCTGTACATAGGTATGATAGGTTCTCTTTTATACTTAACTGCTTCTAGGCCAGATATTTTGTTTAGTGTCTGTCTGTGTGCTAGATTCCAGTCAGATCCTAGAGAATCTCATATGACTGCTGTCAAGAGAATCTTTAGGTATCTGAAAGGAACAACTAATTTGGGACTTCTGTATAAGAAATCCTTGAATTATAAGCTAGTTGGATTCTGTGATGCTGAATATGCTGGGGATAGGATTGAAAGAAAGTCCACCAGTGGAAACTGTCAGTTTCTTGGTGAAAATCTGATATCCTGGGCCAGCAAAAGACAAGCAACTATTGCTTTGTCAACAGCAGAAGCAGAATACATCACAGCTGCAAGTTGTAGCACACAACTTCTCTGGATGAAACATCAATTAGAGGATTATCAGATTCATGCAGATAATATTCCTATTTATTGTGATAATACTGCTGTAATATGTCTGTTTAAAAATCCAATTCTGCATTCTAGAGCCAAGCATATAGAAATAAAACATCATTTTATAAGAGATTATGTTCAGAAGGGTGTTTTGGATATCCAGTTCATTGATACTGATCATCAATGGGCTGACATATTCACAAAACCCCTAACAGAAGAAAGATTCAATTTTATTAAAAAGAATATGAACATGCACTTTATCTCTTGAAAAATATGCTTGAATCTGAATGAAAACTGAGACCCTGAGTTTATCATAAGCTAAGACTTATCAGACACTCATTTTTTAGAGTCTGAAGAAAGCTAAGCCCTGAAAACTTCAGAGTTTGAAGGTTCAGAACCTGGATTTTCTGACTTCTGAATCTGATAGAAATCTAATGTTTGGTCAGAATCTGATAAGTATAATCCTGGGCAATGATGAGTTAAAGCTTTGAAAGTTATACTTTGTCCCTCCCAAAGTCATCAATATAAAAATGTGTTTTTCTGTTTTTGGTATCAAATGCTTAAAATGTTTTAACACAGACACATTTTTTCAAATGCTCAAATTGTATCAGACATGTTCAGGTTTTTAGAACTTATTTAAAAAATTGATATCAGTTTTATCTGAAAGTATTCAGCAGCACTGAACCATATGTTATATCTTGGTATCAGCACTGAACCAATTTTGGTACCAGGTTCTGATATAAGTTCAATAGTGCTAAAACCTTTAGTAGGTATATGATCTGAACAATTTTTGTCTGAAAATAGTTCAGTGATACTGAATAAGATACCCTGAACAGCTATGTCTGAACAAAGAATGCTCTGATCAGAAGCTCATGAACTATCTTTTTCTGCTTCTGAACATCATTCTATTTTTCAAATGCAATGTCATATACTCATGTATGATCAAGTCTGCTCTGATGTTCATCTTTGCTGCTTGATTACCTATATGATTGCATGATTATCTCACATGTTTTTCAAAACTCTCTTAAATTTCTGAAATTTTTTTCTTTTCTGAAAATTTTCTTTTTGTTGATGACAAAAGGGGGAGTAGAAGTAAACAAGTATTAAAGCTCCTGAGCTCAAAATATAAGTTAATTCTGTCAGTAATTAACTTATGAAAGAGGAGTAAAAGGTATTAATGCCTGATGCTCTGAACATAAGTTAAGTTCTGATTGAATTTAACTTATGAGAACTGTTTTTAACTCTTAGCCTCTAAATTTAATTTCTGTGAGATACATTACTCTTAGTGAGTTAAAATGAATTTAAAATAACAAGGACAAGACTCAGGGAGCTTACAAAACTCATCCTGTGGATTATCAGACTTAGGGGGAGAGCTTACAAACCTCAGAACCTGAAGTCAGCTTGTTATTTATAATTCTGAGTGTTAATTTCACTTTATTGTTTTAAGTTGAGTTTAATTAACTTGGTTAAGAATCAAGGGGAGCTTGCAAACCTAACCTTGAGGATTATCAGACCTTGGGGGAGCTTGCAAACCTCTCCTCAAGTCAGCTTGTTAATTAAACTTAACAACAATTCTGAAATTTTCACATGTTTTGATTTAAACTGAATTTAATTAACTTGGATCAGACTCAGGGGGAGCTTACAAACCTCATACCCTGTAGTCAACTTGTTAATTAAATTAACAACAATTTTCTGATTAATACTTATGTTTGTCATCATCAAAAAGGGGGAGATTGTTGGAACAAAATGTATGAACAAACTCTCTTTTGGATAAAGGGAGGGATTGTTGGAACAATTTGTATGAACATCTCTCTTTAAGGTTTTGATGATAACAAAGTGTTAAAAAGAAAATTGGTTATTGCTAATGCTTTGTTCAAGGTGTGCAGAACCATGTTCTTAATGATGAGTAATTAATATTGGTTTTGGAAGAACAAGCTCAGAGCAAGAAGGAAAGCTTAGAAGCAATGTTGCAAAGTTGAAGGAAAACTGGGTCTGAAGGGTGAGTCTGAAGACTGAGTCTGAAGGGTGCGTCTGAAGGCAGCGTCTGAAGGCTGAGTCTGAGGGTCAACAAAAGTCAACATCTGAAGACCAGCGTCTGATGAACAGTGCTTCTGAAGTCTGAGTCTGAAGAAGAGCTTCTGAAGTACTGTTCACGAAGAAGCTTCTGAAGTCTGACGTGGAAAGTTTCCTTCAGCATTTAATGCCTGCAGTATCAGAACAACTCCAATGGAACAGTTGTCTCCCTGACTCAAACATTCCCCAGCTTTTAAGGAAAGCAAATTCAAAAATGGCTGCTGCTCTGCTTTTTATGCTAAGTTTAGCTCGCATTTTCAGCCTGGCCTAGTTCTCTACTTGCAACGACTCTTTGCTTAAATCCTGCAAATCTTCAACAACTCTAATTTCCTCTATATAAGGAAGAAGAATTGAAGAAGAAATTTGCTAAGACTCTTGAAACAAAACTGATTGAAGTGTGCTCTGTTTTTGCTGTCAAAATTCATAGTTCACTAAACTCTTAGAAATTCTTTCAATCTTTGTATCTTAGAATTTCTTAAGGTTAAGAGTCTAAACCTGAGTTGTATTATGTGAACACCTCTGATATTTTATCAAGTGTTCAACCCAAACTTACTTTCTTTGTAATTTAGTTTGGTTCAAGTCTCAGTCTGCGCACTGAGCATTTGCAGTCTCATTACTTAGTGTTCTGAGCAATTAGAGTCTCATTCCTTTGTGGTCTGAGCAAGGGAGTCTCATTCCTTTGTGGTCTGAGCAAGGTAGTTTCATTCCTTTGTGGTCTGAACATTAGAAGTCTCTTCCTTTGTGGTTGAGCAACTGGAAATCTCATTCCTTTGTGGTCTGAGTAATTGTAAGCAGTTTGATTATAGTTAAAATCTCTTGTTAGTAACAAGGGGACTAGACTACTTCCAACTTGTGGAAGGAACTAGTATAAAAACATTGTGTATCTCTCTTTCCTTCTCTCTTTTCATTTGAATCCGCTGCATAAACACTTTGATAAAAGTTCAGAACTTGATTCTGAACTTAACATATTTTTGAGAAGAAAAAGAAACCTAAGTTTTTGAGTCCACACAATTCAACCCCCCCTTCTTGTGTGTTTTTCTCACCTTCAAAAATTGCTTACACGTGTGATGAACATTATCCTTAGTTAATTTTTTAAAAAATAAATAAATTAAATTTTGCAAAATGACCATTATGCACATAAAATTAATGAGATAATGAGTTTTAATAAAAACGATTATGAAATTTGGTTGTACTTCGACTTTTATATATTGTTAGTAGATAACATCAAGCACATGAATGTTTTAAACATGAAGATTAAGGAGTAATCCTAACCCAAAAGCATGCAATATCATATCTAGGCTCAGAGTAGGTATCTCACATTGGCAGAATTGGTACAACAAATATAACCAAATTAGAGCATTATTTCGATTTTTTAGTCGGCACTAAAAGGGTGTCTATTTTTCTATGATGGAAAATGCATCATCATATCATTGCTAAATTGTTCACATATATTTAATGATCATGGTTTAAGTAGGATTATCATTTATCTATCGTATGAAAAATGATATTTGTATAATTATTTATAAGTAATTTTTGAAACAATTTTATTTTTCATATTTATATTGTGTTTTTTCTCTTTCTCTCTCCCTTTTTTATGTTTTATTTTCGCTTCAAAAGAAGAGGGAATAAAATGTTGTTCTAAAAATTATTGTACAAATATAATTTTTCTACTATATTATACCAACTTTTAATTTAATTGGGACAGTTTTAAAAATTATGTTAGATATTTAGCCTTTAGCCTATTTTTTTGTTAAAATACTTGAGAGTTAATTAAATATGCAAAAGTAATTATTAATTTTTTAATATTCTAAAATAACATAAAGCAAACGAATATACTAACCAAATTCGTTGATCTGCGTAATCCTCCTAGGTCAATAGAGTAGGTATTTAACATTTTTTTTTTGAGAAGAGTAGGTATTTAACATTGTCAATGACATAAACGAATATAATAAAATATAGACGAAAGAGACAAAACTGGAGCCTCATTGCGATTTTTTTTTAATATCCCACTTCTGAAAAATGATGGTAATGGTCCCCTTTATTAAAAATATGTCTTGTGTATCTCGAGAAGTCTTTAAGATTCTAAATTAAAATCTCTGTTTTAAAAAAGTACTAGAATATTTTAATTTACAATATACTAGATCCGTCTCTATTTCTAAATAGCATACATAGCAGTCCTTTTTTTTTTTAAAGATAGCAGCCCCATGTTTGTCTGTTAATTATTGGACTTTTGAGCGATGTTGTTGACACGTCATATCAATGTATTTTTTTATAAATATAACTCATTGATAACACTTGCTCAAAAAAAAAACTCATTGATAACATAAATGTACATTTATGAAACAATAGAATGCTCTCTCTTGTTTTATTGAAAAAGGTTTGGACTGTAGTTCTCACTATCTAAGAATTAAGACCCCAAAGCCAAGGGTGTGAACCCTTAAAATAGGGCTGGACGTCCTCCAAGAGGGCATAGGGCCCACTTGACAATCACACATAACCCTTTGGGGGCGCCCTCAGCAGCTTACGAGGGCGCCCAAGTCATGGTTTTGGCCCTTTACGATTTAGGCCCAAAACCATGACCGGGTAGGCCCAAAAAAGGCTACAAATAGTAACCTCGGGACCATTCCCGAGGGATGACCAAAACACAGCACAGAAACCCTAGTTTCTAGAAGCATTGTACTCACTGCTAGTACAGTTGGCGCCCACCGTGGGGCTACGGTAAAACTGACCTAGCCACCGTCTCCCAGAGAAAAACGATCGATACACGGCCTCCTGAGAGTCATCAGAGCGCCGTTTACCCACCATATCTCCCGAAGCAACCTCAAAGCTTTTGAATCCGCCGTGATTCAACCCTAGACCTACCCCTAACTTCATCAAACGCCCCGTTTCTTGTTCAAAACGTCAGTTAGTCCCTCCGAAATTCGCAGTCCCGACCGAGAGCCTTCAATCGCAGTTTTTTGAACTCTGATAACCGACCCGAAAACGACCACCGTTGCCCTCGTTGTTCATGGACCCGGAGGCGGCGAAAGCAGTACGGCAACAAAGCAAAACGTTGCAAGTTAACGTCATCGACTTGGATCCAAGGGAAGAATTCCAGAACGAACGTCTTGAACCCACGGAGGATCTGAAGGAAGTCACAATAGGCCCGGAGCCACATCAAACCACCAAGGTGGGGACCTCTTTGGATCCCGCCGAAGAGCAAAATCTAGTGGATCTCCTGAGAAGAAACTTAGACCTGTTCGCCTGGCAACCGTCAGACATGCCCGGCATCGATCCTACCATCGTATGCCACCACCTCGCCCTACGCCCAGGAGTGAAGCCAGTGGCTCAGCGCAAAAGGAAATTAGGCGAAGAAAGGAGGAAAGCAGTAGATGAAGAGGTGGCCAAGTTAAGAGACGCCCGTTTCATAAGTGAAATCAAGTATCCTACCTGGCTGGCGAACGTCGTCCTTGTAAAGAAAGCTAACGGAAAATGGCGCATGTGCGTCGACTACACCGATCTGAACACCGCTTGCCCAAAAGACCCATATCCCCTCCCAAACATTGACCACCTCATCGACAACGCGTCAGGGTACCAAACCCTGAGTTTCATGGACGCATACTCCGGTTACAACCAAATAAAGATGGATCCTCTCGACGCCCCAAAAACGGCCTTCATGACTAATCACCACAACTACCACTACGAAGTTATGCCTTTTGGCTTAAAGAACGCCGGCGCCACCTTTCAAAGGTTAATGGACACCGCCTTTGCAGAACAAATCGGAAAGAATTTGGAGGTCTACATCGACGATCTGGTAGTAAAAACAAAACATGACAAAAGCCATGCAAAGGACCTGGAAGAGATCTTCGATCAAGTTCGTGCGTATAACATGCGTCTCAACCCGGCCAAATGCTCTTTTGGGGTTCACGCAGGGAAATTCCTAGGCTTCATGCTGACCCGGCGCGGTATCGAGGAAAACCCTGACAAGTGTCAGGCGATAATCAACATGAGAAGCCCCTCTAGCATCAAGGAGGTGCAGCAGTTGACGGGCAGGCTCGCAGCGCTCTCCAGGTTTTTATCATGCGCCGGCGATAAAGCTTTCTCTTTCTTTGCCTCAATAAAGAAGAAGGAACTTTTCCAATGGACGGAAGAGTGCGAAGATGCGTTTGCAAAGATTAAGACGTTCCTTTCTAGCCCGCCCGTTCTGCATCGTCCAGACGCAGGCGCCGTCCTTTTCCTCTACCTATCTATATCGGAAAATGCTATGAGTTCAGTCCTTGTGCAAGATTCTGACGAAGGTGAAAAACCAGTGTATTTTGTGAGCAAGGTATTCAAGGGAGCCGAGCTGAGATACCAGAAAATAGAACGTCTGGCTCTAGCAGTAGTAGCAACAGCGAGGAAGCTGCGACCATATTTTCAAGGACATAGAGTTGTTGTCAAATCCAACTACCCCATCAAGCAAGTGTTGGGAAAACCAGACCTGGCGGGAAGAATGGTATCCTGGGCAGTGGAATTGTCCGAATATGACATTCAATATCTCCCTAGAGGCAGCATAAAGTCACAGGTCCTGGCTGACTTCCTAGTAGAATTCTCATCCCCGGTGGAAGAGGTCGCCCCTTTCGTATGGTTATTATCGGTCGACGGATCATCAAACCTCAAAGGTAGTGGAGCCGGCATAGTGTTGGAGGGTCCAGGGGGCCTAATCATAGAGCAGTCGCTGAGGTTTGAGTTCAAGGCGAGCAACAACCAAGCAGAGTATGAAGCCCTGGTAGCGGGCATGAAGCTGGCACAAGAAATGGGAGCAGAAAATTTGAGGGCAAAGAGCGACTCCCAGTTGGTGACGAGCCAAATCACCGGGGAATACCAAGCGAAGGACAGTCAACTTACCAAATACTTAGCAAAGGTCAACAGTTTAGCCTCCACCTTCAAGTTCTTCGAAGCAATCTACGTTCCAAGAGAGCAGAATTCAAGAGCCGACCTTTTGTCTAAACTGGCCAGCACCAAACGCCCGGGGAACAACAGAACGGTCATCCAGGAGGTGCTGGCGGCCCCCAGCACAGAGATCATGGAAGTAGGCGCCGTGGAGAATGAGGAGGAGGGGTGGATGACGCCTCTCATCAAATACCTCACGGGAGCGTTTAATCCCAAAAGCGAGGAAGAAGAACTGCAGATACGAAAAAAGGCTTCGAAGTATTGCATGGTCGCTGGCAAATTATACAAGAGAGGCAAGGCATCGCCTCTGCTCAGATGCTTAGGTGAAAACGAAACCCACCTCGTCCTCTTAGAAGTGCACGAAGGCGTGTGCGGGAGCCACATCGGCGGACGATCCTTGGCCGCGAAGCTGTTGAGAGCAGGTTATTACTGGCCAACAATGATCCAAGAGAGCGCAGACTTTGTACGAAAGTGTGACAAGTGTCAAAGGTTTTCTGATAAGAAGCACGCCCCTGCCTGCGAACTCACCTCGGTCTTTTCCCCATGGCCTTTCCATAAGTGGGCAGTGGATATTGTAGGCCCATTCCCGTTGGCACCAGGACAACTGAAATTCCTCATAGTCGGAGTGGATTACTTCACGAAGTGGGTCGAGGCCGAAGCGGTCGCCAAAATCACAGCAGACAGAGTAATACGCTTCTACTGGAAGAAAATAATATGCAGGTTTGGGCTTCCCAAAGTTATAGTATCTGACAACGGGACCCAGTTCGCCAGTTCCAAGGTGGTAGAATTCTGCAATCAACTCGGAATCCAGACGAAGTTTGTTTCAGTCATCCATCCTCAAGCAAACGGGCAAGCCGAATCTGCAAACAAGGTGATCTTGAACGGCATAAAAAAGAAGCTTGACGACGCCAAAGGGCTTTGGGCCGAGCAACTACATGAAGTGCTTTGGTCATATCACACGACGCCTCATTCCACAACCAAGGAAACCCCGTTCACCATGGTATACGGCGCCGACGCTATGCTGCCTGTAGAAATTGACACACCAACGTGGCGCCGGGAGAACTTCTCAGAGGAGGTTAATGAGGCGAGCTTACTATGCGGGATAGACATGATTGACGAGGTACGAGAGGCCGCCCACATCCGGGAATTCGCCGCCAAACAAAGAGCAGCCCGCCGGTACAATTCAAAAGTGATACCAAGAGACATGAAAGAAGGAGATTTGGTCTTAAGACAGGTCGTCGCGCCCACCCGAATTGGAAAGTTACTTCCCAACTGGGAAGGACCATACCGAGTCAGGGAAAAGCTAGCACACGGAGCATACAAGTTGGAGGAGCTGAATGGAGACACGATACCACGAACCTGGAATGCCGCCAACCTACGCCATTACTACAGCTGAGTACTTCACCATTCCTACAAACAAGCCAAACAAGGTCGAGCTGCTGTGAAGTCTTGCTTGCATTTTCTTTTGAATTTTTTGTATTTTGATGTCAATTAACAAAGAGGAATAAGGGAGCACTCTTTTCCCCGCGAGAGCTGGGTTTTTAATGAGGCACCAATTTCCGTCTACTCTTATCTCTGTTTCACTCCAATATCACAGATATCGCCGAAACAAGCGGGGTAGCATCAACTCACAAAGGGCGCGCCTAACCCCGAAGGGGTTGCCACCTAATTCCTTAACCCTAAAAGACAGGGCTCTAAGACGTCGTGTGCTTAAAATGAAAATGCCGCCTAATTCCTTAACCCCCAAGAGGGCTCTAAGACGTCGCGAGCCGAAAGAATAAGATCGCCGCCTAATTCCTTAACCCCAAGAGGGCTCTAAGACGTCGCGAGCCGAAAGAATAAGATCGCCGCCTAATTCCTTAACCCCCAAGAGGGCTCTAAGACGTCGCGAGCCGAAAGAATAAGATCGCCGCCTAATTCCTTAACCCCCAAGAGGGCTCTAAGACGTCGCGAGCCGAAAGAATAAGATCGCCGCCTAATTCCTTAACCCCCAAGAGGGCTCTAAGACGTCGCGAGCCGAAAGAATAAGATCGCCGCCTAATTCCTTAACCCCCAAGAGGGCTCTAAGACGTCGCGAGCCGAAAGAATAAGATCGCCGCCTAATTCCTTAACCCCTAAGAGGGCTCTAAGACGTCGCAAGCCGAAAAACAAAATAGCCACTTAAGTCCTTAACACTAGGGCGTCGCAAGAAGAAAACGAACACGTCGCGAAAATAAAAGAATTCGTACATAAGATGCCTCAATAGAGCAATAAAACCGGAAAGCTCAACGGATTCGACAATCTTAAATAAATCGAGAAAACGTACAAGTAATAACTATCACCCAAGAAGCATTATCATCGCCATCATTGAACAAGAAACCAACGAAATATAGTACAAATCACGCATCAATACAAATTCAAGAAAGTTCAAAGTAAAATAAAGTTACAACAAAGACTATTATTGTTCGTCCACAAGGACGCCATCTACGATTATCTTGAACGAATCCATAGACGAAAGATCAGCTTCAGGATGGAGGAAGGCGGCCTGCTCCTTCGCACGCTCAAAACCAGTCTCAAAAGACAGCGCCAGTTCTCCTTTGGCTTCCGCAACCTCAGCCTGCAACGCCGTCTCCCTATCAACCCCCGAGGCGACCTCTTTCCTCAGACGAATGATTACCGCGTCCTTCCCAGCTAGGTCAGCGTCATGACCAACCTTCAGGTCACTCATTTTCTCGTCGAACTCGGCCCTCAGCGCCTCCGCCGCCTCCTTGACCTCTTTCTCCTTGCCCTCTTGAACCTCTTGTAACTCCTTCTCCAGCAGCTTCACCCTTTCCAACAGCGTTTCTCCATTACGAACTGACTCCGCATATTTGCAATCAACGGACATCAGAAGCATAATAGACCGCAAACAGTTCACGCCGATATCCCTCGTCGCAAAGGGAACAGGGTTCTGCATCCCAGCTGTCACATCGTCAGGGTTGCAAACCATCCTTTCTTTCACGTAGGCTTCGAAATCAAAATCCTTATCCCAGAAAGACCGAACATCCCGGCTGGGGCCGGAAAGTTCAATGGCGGGATGAGAATGCGCCCGTTTCGACCTCCTCTCTTTTATCACCCCCTCCTCCCGATCCGCCGCCTTCCTTTTCTTCTCCTCCTGAGTCTTCTCCTGCGCCACGTCCACAGTACACTCAGGTTGAGCGTCAAGAGCAATCTCAGTCCTCTTTTTGGACTTACGAAGGATGAGCCCAGAAGAGTCGCCAGTTTCAGCCACCCCGCCCGACCTCTTGGCCTTCAGCTCCGCCAAGTACTGCTTCCTCTCTGCAGCTGTTAGTGGCGCCATTGATTCTGCAAGTCAAAAGGCCAACGCCATTACACAAATAATTAATCAAGAGAAAGGCAAAAAGCTAGACAAGCAAAGTTATGAAGTCAACTCACGCAAATAGGTCTCTAAGCTATCGACATCCCCCTCTCTATTCAGCAACTCCCGGATATCCATGGGCAGCATTTTATCCAGGAAGGAAACGACACCTTGTTCATACGCACTCAATTGTTCGAAAGCAAACCCCGTAATGGAAGCTGGGGAACTCGTCCAGCAAATGGGAAATTTTAACTCATTGTGTACGCGCCCCCCTCCCCTCACCCTAAGGAATGTCCGTCTCCAGTTCTTGTAATGAGAGGCGTAAGGTGGAAACAACCGTTTCCCAGGGTGCGCGCCAACAGAGACCCAAGACGATTTGTCCACCCCCCGAGTACCATAGAAGCTAAAGAAGCACCCGGCGGAGGGCTCAAAGCCTAATCCCTCGCAAGCTATCTCAAAGGCCCGGATGAACGCCCAACTGTTGGGCTGAAGCTGCGAGGGCGCCACATTCAACCACCTCAGGACAGTTTCGGAGAAGGGCGTGAATGGATACTTCACGCCCAAATCTTCAAAGACCGCCGCATACATGTAGAAAAACTCGTGGGCCCTACTCCTTGGCATCCGTAAGTATACTTTCTCCCCAGGACGGCAGGGCTCCAGCACCACATCATCTTCGCATCCTGTCGAAGAAACATTAACCTTGCTTCGGAATTGCCCCACTCGTTCAGGATCCATAAACACGGACTCCAAGCGCATCATTTCGCTAGGAGAACCCCCTATCCCCAAATCACTAGTGGACGCCATACCGTGATTTTCTTTCAAGGGACCTGGACGAACAGAAAGAATAACACAATCAGATGAATTCCCGCTATCGTCTTTATCCTCGCTATCACTCGAATCGCTCGAAAACTCCCCTAAAAGGGAATGGCCATAGTAGGCATTCTCAAAGGCAACCCAATCGGTGGTCCCATCCGATCGTTTCGCAAGCCTAACCGCCTCTCTCAATAACGCATCCCTTTCCTCCGAGTTAGCCGGAGATAACACGTTCCCCTTCCCATCACACTCCCTGATAACTACCATTTCCTAGTTTTAATTACAAAAACGAAGCGCTAACGATCAGAAGATGAATTCCAAAAAAGGGGATTACCTGTTTCGGATGAAGAAAAACTGGACGAAGAAAGGGACTGATTTGATCCTGGAGGAAAGCGTTGATTCTAAAAACTGTTCGTAAGAGGCGAGAGACGTGCTTTTCGGACAAAGAAAGGAGAAGGAAAGTGAAAAGACAAAGAAAGGAACTGACTAGATGTTTAAAGTGAAAAGCCTGGGAAAACGCGCAGATGACGTCACTTAAGTTGGCACGATTTCCGAGAACCGCTAAGATTACGACACGTCAGCGATAGCGAACGGTCGCCTCACGCCAGCCGTCGGATCCCAATAAGAAGCGTCCTCAACACGCGGTCCAAAGGGCGCGGCGAGCTACACACAGTTTAATCACTTCGCCTTGTACCAAGACTTGTGCTTGTTGGGCTAGCATAAATATTCCTGTTGGGCTGGCGCCCAGCACCCTCGTAGGGCTAGTGCCGCCCACTAAGGTACTCAAAACAAAACATGGAGCTAATACCCACGTTGGGCTAGTATCCATGTTGGGCTAGTACCCATGCAGGGTTTAAACACCCATGTTGGGCTAGTACCCATGCAGGGTTTAAACACCCATGTTGGGCTGGTATTCATAAAATTTTTTCACATGGCTTCGTAGCTACTAAGTCCCATTTGCGGGGCAAAAGGTCATAGACAAACCCCCTGTAAACAATTTAATCACTTCGCCTTGTACCAAGACTCGTGCTTGTTGGGCTGTGGACTGTAGTTCTCACTATCTAAGAATTAAGACCCCAAAGCCAAGGGTGTGAACCCTTAAAATAGGGCTGGACGTCCTCCAAGAGGGCATAGGGCCCACTTGACAATCACACATAACCCTTTGGGGGCGCCCTCAGCAGCTTACGAGGGCGCCCAAGTCATGGTTTTGGCCCTTTACGATTTAGGCCCAAAACCATGACCGGGTAGGCCCAAAAAAGGCTACAAATAGTAACCTCGGGACCATTCCCGAGGGATGACCAAAACACAGCACAGAAACCCTAGTTTCTAGAAGCATTGTACTCACTGCTAGTACAAGGTTCATAACATAACATGTTATCATCAGGTGATCACAACGTTTTAAACAACTGAGAAGGCATGCAATCGTTCTTGACCTATCAATTCATCAATTAAAATAAGATCCTTGTATAGATACATTTATGAGAATTGTATTCTATTAGGGCCTGTTTGGTGCTCATGCTATGAAGACAGAATATGATAAAACTATCGTATCCTTGTTCAATTTGTTATTTGGTGCGTCAATAGGAAATGATAACTTAAACCCATTTATAATCCTATCATACTCACTCTTTGTTATTTTTATCCTTAGTTTTTGGTGGGTTAGAATTATCTTATCATGATTAACACTAAAATGTTTATTTTGTCTTCTCTCTCAATTCATCGCTCATGTTCTCTATGCTCTCCATCTATCGACCTCTACATCTTCCTCCATAACTCTTTCAACTTCATCTCTTCTATTTGTTACAGATCTGACCCCAATTCCACCCTACAATCAATTTTTCCTCAATCTGCTTAATTGTTTGTTTGTTTATTTCTTGATTGTCTATTTTGTATTCAAGTCAAATTTAAAAAGAGATGAAACAAAGAGTTTTGGAATTTCGTATTATTTTCAACAGAGACAACAATTAGTTTGGTTAAGAGCTTGAATTGTAATTGTAAATTTTTTATAGGTTGATGTTCGTGTATGAATTTTTTTACAGGTTGAAGTTACACAAAGGGGTTTTGATAGAACTTTGTAATTGAAGAAGGAAGAAGACAGTAAACAATTTTTTTAATTGAAGAAGTCATGATTTTTTTAATTGAACTTTAAGAATGAAGATTATGACACCCCTAAAAAAAGAAGAAGACGATTGACAATAATAGATTTGTATCTAATTAATAATAGCTTAATTATATTTAATTATAATTAATTACAAACTTAATTATGTCATTTAATTGTGATATATATGATATTATGTTTGTTATCATGTGTGCAAAAAACATGTGATAAGATAAATGTTTATCATATCCATATATTTTTCTATCCTTATTCAGTTTCATATCCTATCTTATCTCTATCATATCATGTGCACCAAACGGACTCTTGGTGTATTTGTTTATTCATATGAAGCTCATGCATCCTTATACAATCAATTTTTCAAGCCCGATGGTTTTATTTATGTCTATTACATCCTTATAGCGTGTATGTTTATTATATTACAACTTGATTTGAAAAATAAAATAAATAAAGGGCTTATATATGGAGGTAATCAATTTGATTCGGTTTTACCAAACACGATTACAATAATGTTTCAAAGTGCTTGGAATATTTTGAAATTTAATAATAAAATAATTATTTTGATTGAAACAAACCTTTATATTTAAATTTATTTTTTTAAAGATGATCTTTACATTTAAATTTGTTTCCAAATATTATTGTACTTTCCTTTTATTTTTCTAAAATCAAAGGATCTAAATACTATTGCGAATTTTTTTTTAATATCCCACTTCCAAAAATTGATGGTAATCGTCCCCTTTATTAAAAATATGTCTTGTGTATCTCGAGAAGTCTTTAAGATTATAAAATGTTTGTTTTAAAAAAGTACAGTAGAATATTTTAATTTACAATATATTAAATATACAAATTTTCATAAAAATTTATCATTTAGAATGTTTAAAGAGTGAATTAAAGACACATATTAGTCATGTTAGTCATGTGAGATGATGCTCATTAACTATTCCCACCATGTTTGCCATTCTAAATGGTGTTCATGGCAGCCCCAATTTTGTCTTGTCTCCTTTCTTTTAAATTGTATTTATGTATTAAAAATAAAATAAAAGATTAAAATTATTGTTTTACTAAAGATTAAAATTGTATTGAATATTATAAATAAATGAATGTCCGTTAATTATTTGGCTATTGAGCAATATTATTGACACATCATATCAATGTATTTCTTTATAAATATAACTCATTTATAACATAAATGTATATTTATGAAATAATAGAATACTCTCTCTCTATCTCTCTTGATCTATTCAAAAAGGTTCATAATACATTATCATCACGTGATCACGATGTTTAAAATAACTGAGAAGGTATGCAATCGTTTTTGACCTATTTTTGTATAGATGATTAAAAGCACATTGTTGAAAATTCATCAATTAGAATCAAATCCTTATATAGATACATTTATGAGAATTGTATTCATTAGTGTATTTGTTTATTCCATATGAAGATCATGTATCCTTATACAATCAATTTTTCAACCCGATGATTTTATTTTAGAATACAATTAATTGTATTCTAAAATCAAAGGATCTAAATTATATCAATCAGTTATTTTTTATTTAGTGTCCACACACATACATACTTACATTAAATCTCAATCGTTATAATTATGTGATCTAACAACTCATGTTATGACAATAATAAATGTAAAAAAAGCACATTATATTAAGATGCTAGTTGGAGATTATATCTCAATGTGAGATACTGATTGATATGTTATTAATTATTTTCTCTCTGATTAAAATATAAGACTGAACTTTTTGTGTTGTTTGTTTGACTTGCAGAATAAAAATAGTTGGCAATGAGAGTCCAATTATATCTTCGTGTTTGATTATTCGGTGTTGTTTTGTGTTACACATATTATGCTCTTTGTTATTTTTCTTCATCTCAAATTAGTTGTTCTTTTTTACGATACTAATACAATATTTATTATTCTTTTTCATTAAAATATTCTTATTTATTGCATTTTAATCATCTAAATACTACGCAAACTTTTTTTTTTGAAGCAAAATACTACAAAAACTATAATTAATAAAATTGTTTTAATAAATTAAATACTCCATTTGGTCCTATTTGTAAGAGACATTTGAGTCAACAAAAGTTGATGTATTTGGTTCAGTATTTGGACCAAATACATCAATTTTTGTTAAATTAAATTTCTCTTATAAATAAGATCGGAAGAAATATAATTTATCTTTAAAATCAACCCATTTAATATTTTTTTAAAGAGAATTGCTAAATACTATGAAGGAGAATGCTTACTTACCGTGTTTTTAATTAAAGAATAAAATTCAATTTCCTCATTTGACAGAATTCATGGGATCTTTTTTGTTTGTTTGACTTTTTCCAAGGTTTTATCATTAAACTAAAAAAAACACTTAATTTACAAACGGTGAGAGTACATTCAAAATCCATTCACGTGAGGATATGCACCCGCACATTGTAACGTTTCGAAATTTGCCACAGAATAACATAATCATTCTGTATCCCCTCAAATTAAACTCTTGCATGTGAAATTAAAAAGACTCACGTACTAGTGTTGCTGTCACATTTTGCTTTTTACAAGACTTTTCTTACATTTGCATTTAATATTCACTTCTTTAGTAAGTGCTCGTTTGGTTGCACGGTGGAGTGCACCAAACGTGAGTCTATGCCTGGCAAAAGCACTTTTAGCATAAAAACATATGTTTGGTTTATTATTTATTGACGTGAGTTTGATAATTAAAAGTGATTCAACATGAAGCTAGACAATGTAGCTTTTGCGTTCAAAGGAATCGATTCTAATAATTTATTGTGGTTTATTATATTAATGTCCTTTAACAACTTTTTAAGTTAACTCTTTAATAACAATTTTAAATGCACATGTTAAAGCCCATTTTGGTCTTTTACACGTCTAAAAGCAATTCTGACACAAAACATCCAAACAACATTTTTCATACAAAACACTTCTGTTTTGAAGATAACCAAACATAAATCACTTTACGTTCAACTCACTTTTAACAAAATCAATTCTATATAAATCAATTCTACATAAATCAATTATTTCCACCGCACAACCAAACACACGCATAAGGTTGATTGACTATATCTGTCTCTTAACTTTTTAGCTCAAGCACGATACATCCTCACTATTTAGTCTTCCGTCTTAAATTAAATCAGTCATCTGTTCATTTTATATATATTGAGAAAAATGTATACGTGAATGAAATAGAAAAATCGTTTTAAATGCTCTTATCAAGTATTGATTCATTCTCCATTATCATATAAATATAAAGTGAAATATATTGAATTGAGAGTGATAAAAGTAATATTAATTAGAGTTATAAATGGAAAAGAGTAATTAATATTGTATTGAAAAATGAAATGTGTCAGTTATTTTAAGACAATAAAATTTTACAAAAGGCTCACTTGTTATGAGACGGAGGGAGTAGTATAGCCAATTTTTCAAGCCACGCGATCTTATATTTTTAAAAGGGTTTTGCTAAAGAGTGTTTAAGCGCATTGTTTAAAGATACTATTAAAGAAAATTTTATCTTGAAAATACAATTTTTTTAATCAATGCAATGATTTATTTTAGGGGTGTTTAAAACGGAATCAATCCAATAGAAAAACTGCAATCCAAACCAACGCAAATCAAAACTGCAAAAAAACCCCCCATTTCATTCGGATGTATTCGAATCTTTTTTTTACTCAACTGCATGGTTTGGTTCGGTTTGTGGTTTTTATTTTACCAACAGAACCAATCAAACCAAACCGCAAAATAAGAAAAACACTAATTAAACATATGTCACCTAGACCAATACTCAAAGAAACTCAAAGGAAAACTTTATAAAATGACATGTTTTCTCTATTATTTCAAAAATGTATTTATCTTCTACTTGAACTTTTAAGAGAATGATAAAATCTTAGTTTTTTGCATTTCTTACAAAATAAGATTATTTTTTGTCCATGTTTTTTATTTGCTCATGTAGTTGGGAACATTGTTGGATAAAAATAAAATTATAATGTTGGATATAATTTAAAACATTGGTGGAAACATTACTGAAAATATGTTGTTTTTTTAGCTTTTTAATTAACTTGATTTTAATGTTAGAATCAAAAAAATTTACTGTCTCAAAAAAACTGCATCATCCGATCCAACCCAACCGCATTGATTTGGTTTAGATTGTATTTTAAAAGTCAACCAAACCAAACCGTATGTTTTTTATCTTGTGGTTCAGATGACTTTTAGCCTCAAAACGAACCAACCCGCACCGCGAATACCCATAGTTTATTTACTACTTTTAGTACTTTAACCAATACTTTAAGGACACTCGTTAGCATTCTCCTTTTAAAAATGTTTACAAGTGTCCACTTATTAAAAAATTATAAAATGAAATATTACTTTGAAAATTTTATATTCCACTTTTTTAAAAATTGAAAAAGTGTTTTTTCAATGCAAACCTGTTTTTTCCTTTTACCTTTAGTCCTTTTGCTGAAAAAAAAGTGTTGAAATTTTGTTTATTTTTCACCAAAGTGTAAAAATACAGATGGACACCAAGGGTCGAACACAAGTCTTTATATTGAGTCATGCTTCAAAACAGGAAGATGAGATCTCAAAACAAAATAGGGGATTCAAATTTTTATTCAGATAAATGGTTTAAGATTTTTATCAACTGCCAAAACAATTTAACCTTTGCCTTAATATCTTTCCGTATCGTCCCAATTTCCCAAAAATTGAAAGAAAGAGAAGAAGAAAATTTAGAAAAATAATAATTTTACAACAGAAATCTTTCCATAATAAAGAGAACATATGAAAGTTATTATGCTTTTATTCCCAAATTCATTAACTCAATTGATTGGCATGCAAATATTATTTTCCTTTGGTTAATTGGGGAGAACTAAGATTTTTTTCCTCACTTGATGGCAGAAATCAATGTTAGTTCTACACTTCAAAATAATTTCATACTTTGTTGTGCAAGGAATCAATGTGTTACAATTCAGTAAGGCCCAATAGCTATTGGACCCAATGACCAAGAGTCCAAAAGCCCAAAAGAGAATTGGATGACACAACCTCCAAAATGGTGGGAAGGATATGGAAAATTGTTGTTTAGACTTTAAAGAAGGCTAAGAAACACCACAAAATGATCTTTTTAACTCCATCGATAGTTAACTAACGCCGGCTTAGTTTCATCGGTAGTTAACTACTGCCAGTTCCTTTCCATCGGCAGTTAACTGCCGCTGTGATTAGAAGTTTAACTGAACAACATCTGTAGTTTGCATCAGTTATGCAAAAACATCAAAACTCTTCAAATTTCATTCAATCCTCTCCAATTCCAGTTCGAGGAAATCAAGCAAATTATTTACACAAAACCACAAGTAAGTAGTATTAATCATTTTTAATGATAATGTTAGTTTGTGTAGGTTTATTTTTGTTAATTTTGGTAGATTGTATGTGGTTAGAGTTGATGTAGAATTTGAACTTTTGCTAGATTGCAATTATAGTTTATGAAATTATAGTTGAATGTAGTTGATGTGAACGTTGTTTAGATTATGTTTAAGTTCAATGTGGTTGTGAATAGTGTCCAATTAACACAATGAGAATATGTTTCATATTTTGCACTCAAAGTGTTTGATAAAATGCTAAAATGAGAATTACATTGATTTTTTAGTTAGTTTATGATGTTATAGATGAATGCAGGTGCTGTGAATGTTGTTTAGATTATGTTTAAGTTCAATGTGGTTGTGAATGATGTTTAGATTATGTTGTGAATGTTGTTTAGATTGTGTTGTGAATGTTGTTTATGTTGTTGCCTAAAATGCATAAATGATCATTACATTGATTTTTGCTTGTGTTTTTTGTGTAGATATGTCTGAGGAGGACCCAAATAGAAGACTCAAATGTGGTAAAGAGACGATGACTAGAAGTCCTCGACAGTAAAGGGTGGATGCAAACCCTCATGTGTTTAAGAGCGGAAAAGGCCGGAGACCCAATCCCAATAATGATGAAGGAAGTTCTCAGCCGACACATTAATATGTGGATGCCCCCACCCAATATCAGAATAACATAATCATTCTGTACCCCCTCAAATTATACTTTTTTTTGCATGTGAAATTAAAAAGACTCACGTGCTAGTGTTGCTGTCCCTTTTTGCTTTTTACAAGACTTTTCTTACATTTGCTTTTAATATCATTGCTTTAGTAAGATTGATCTGTCTCTTAACTTTTTAGCTCAAGCACGATACATCCTCATTATTTAGTCTTCCGTCATAAATTAAATCAGTCATCTGTTCATTTTATATATATTGAGAAAAATGTATAAGTGAATGAAATAGAAAAATCGTTTTAAATGCTCTTATCAAGTATTGATTCATTCTCCATTATCACATAAATATAAAGTGGAATATATTGAACTGAGAGTGATAAAAGTAATATTAATTAGAGTTATAAATGGAAAAGAGTAATTAATATTGTATTAAAAAATGAAATGTGTCAGTTATTTTAAGACAATAAATTTTTACAAAAGGCTCACTTGTTATGAGACGGAGGGAGTAGTATAGTCAATTTTTCAAGCCACGCGATCTTATATTTTTAAAAGGGTTTTGCTAAAGAGTGTTTAAGCGCATTGTTTAAAGATACTATTAAAGAAAATTTTATCTTGAAAATACAATTTTTTTTAATCAATGCAATGATTTATTTTAGGGGTGTTTAAAACGGAACCAATCCAATAGAAAAACTACAATCCAAACCAACTCAAATCGAAACTGCAAAAAACCCCCATTTCATTCGGATGTATTCGAATCTTTTTTTTACTCAACTGCATGGTTTGGTTCGGTTTGTGGTTTTTATTTTACCAACCGAACCAATCAAACCAAACCACAAAATAAGAAAAACACTAATTAAACATATGTCACCTAGACCAATACTCAAAGAAACTCAAATGAAAACTTTATAAAATGAGATGTTTTCTCTTGTCAAGTTTCTTCTTTGTTTATTATTTCAAAAATGTATTTATGTGCTACTTGAACTTTTAAGAGAATGATAAAATCTTAGTTTTTTGCATTTCTTACAAAATAAGATTATTTTTTGTCCATGTTTTTAATTTGCTCATGTAGTTGGAAACATTGTTGGATAAAAATAAAATTATAATGTTGGATATTATTTAAAACATTGGTGGAAACATTACTGAAAATATGTTGTTTTTTTAATTTTTTAATTAAAATGATTTTAATGTTGGAAACAAAAATTTTTATTGTCTCAAAAAAACCGCATCAACTGATCCAACCCAAACCACATTGGTTTGGTTTAGATTGTATTTTAAAAGTCAACCAAACCAAACCGTATGCTTTTTTTATCTTGTGGTTCATATGACTTTTAACCTCAAAACGAACCAAACCGCGCCGCGAATACCCATAGTTTATTTACTACTTTTAGTACTTTAACCAATACTTTAAGAACTCTCGTTAGCATTCTCCTTTTAAAAATGCTTAGAAGTGTCCACTTATTAAAAAATTATAAAATGAAATATTACTTTGAAAATTTTATATTCCACTTTTTAAAAAATTGAAAAAATGTTTTTTCAATGCAAACCTGTTTTTTCCTTTTACCTTTAGTCCTTTTGCTGAAAAAAAAAAGTGTTGGAATTTTGTTTATTTTTCACCAAAGTGTAAAAAAACAGATGGACACCAAGGGTCGAACAAAAGTCTTTATATTGAGTCATGCTTCAAAACAGGAAGATGAGTTCTCAAAACAAAATAGGGGATTCAAATTTTTGTTTAGATTATGTTTAAGTTTAATGTGGTTGTGAATGATGTTTAGATTATGTTGTGAATATTCTTTAGATTGTGTTGTGAATGTTGTTGCCTAAAATGCCTAAATGATCATTACATTGATTTTTGCTTGTGTTTTTGTGTAGATATGTCTCAGGAGAACCAAAATAGAAGACTCAAATGTGGTAAAGAGACGATGACTAGAAGCCTCCGACGAAAATGGGTGGATGCAAACCCTCATGTGCCTAAGAAGGGAAGAGGCCGGAGACCCAATGCCAATAATGGTGAAGGAAGTTCTCAGCCGACACACTCACATATGGATGATCCGATCCAATACCTGAATAACATAATTATTCCGTACACCCTCAAATTATACTTTTGCATGTGAAATTAGAAAGAGTCACGGGCTTCATTGATGCGCAGGTACTGAAGGTGTTGCTGTCACTTTTTGCTTTTTAGAAGACTTTCCTTACATTTAGTTTTAATACAAGACTATATGTGGCTCTAACTTTTTTAACTCTTGCATGATGCATTGCATCCTTAGTAGTTACTCCTCGGTTTTAAATTATGTGGGTCATTTGCTCATTTTATATATATTAAAAAAAATGTATAAATGAATGAGATAGAAAAATTGTTTTAAATGCAAAGTGGAATATATTAAATTGAGAGTGATAAAAGTAGTATTAATTAGAGTTATAATTGAAAAAAAGTAATTAATATTATATTGAAAAATGAAATGGGTCATTTATTTGAAGACAATAAATTTTTACAAAAGACTCACTTGTTATGAGACGGATGGAGTACTATAGTCAATTTTTCAAGCCACATAATTATATATTTTTAAAAAGGGTTTTGCTAACGAGTGTTTAAGTGCATTAATTAAAGATACTATTAAAGAAAATTTTATCTTTAAAATACAATTTTTTAATCAATGCAATGATTTATTTTAGGGGTGTTCAAAACCGAATCAAACCAATAGAAAAACCACTATTCAAACCAACTGAAATCGAAACTGCAAAAAACTCATTTAATTCGGATGTATTTGAATAATTTTTTTACTCAACTGCATGGTTTGGTTCGGTTTGTGGTTTTTATTTTACCAACCGAACCAATCCAAACAAAACCGCAAAATAAGAAAAACACTAATTAAACATATGTCACCTAGACCAATACTAAAAGAAACTCAAATGAAAACGGTATAAAATGACATGTTTTCTCTTGTCAAGTTTCTTTGTTTATTATTTAAAAAATGTATTTATGTGCTACTTGAACTTTTAGTAAATGATAAAATCTTAGTTTTTTGCATTTCTTACAAAATAAGATTATTTTTTGTCCATATTTTTAATTTGCTCTATGTAGTTGGGAACATTGTTGGATAAAAATAAAATTATAATGTTGGATATAATTTTAAACATTGGTGGAAACATTCCTGAAAATATGTTGTTTTTTTAGCTTTTTAATTAACTTGATTTTAATGTTGGAAACAAAAAATTTTATTGTCTCAAAAAAACCGCATCAACCGATCTAACCCAAACCGCATTGGTTTAGTTTAGATTGTATTGTAAAAGTCAACCAAACCAACCACATGTTTTTTTATCTTGTGGTTCAAATGACTTTTAGCCTCAAAACCGAACCAAAATGCACCACGAACACCCATAGTTTATTTACTACTTTTAGTACTTTAACCAATACTTTAAGGACACTCGTTAGCATTCCCCTACTGCGGTGTACCGTAGTGCAATATATAACTCAATTCAATATAAAGACTTGTGTTCGACCCTTGGTGTCCATCTGTTTTTTTTTACACTTTGGTGAAAAATTAACAAAATTCCAACACTTTTTTTCAGCTAAAGGACTATAGGTAATAAGAAAAAACAGGTTTGCATTGAAAAAACAGGTTTTCAATTTTTTACAAAGTAGAATATAAAATTTTCAAAGTAATATTTCATTTTCTGATTTTTTAATAAGTGAACACTCGTTAGCATTCCACTTATTAAATGCTTACAAGTCTTTATATTGAGTCATGCTTCAAAACAGGAAGATGAGATCTCAAAACAAAATAGGGGATTCAAATTTTTATTCAGATAAATGGTTTAAGATTTGTACCAACTGCCAAAACAATTTAACCATTGCCTTAATATCTTTCCGTATCGTCCCAATTTCCCAAAAATTGAAAGAAAAAGAAGAAGAAAATTTAGAAAAATAATAATTTTACAACAGAAATCTTTCAATAATAAAGAGAACATATGAAAGTTATTATGCTTTTATTCCCAAATTCATTAACTCAATTGATTGGCATGCAAATATTATTTTTCTTTGGTTAATTGGGGAGAAATAAGATTGTTTTCCTCATTTGATGGAAGAAATCAATGTTAGTTCTACACTTCAAAATAATTTCATACTTTGGGTCTGTTTGGCAAAAATAGCGGATAGCTAATAAGCTAGCTGATAGCTAATAGCTTATGACTGATGGCTGATAGCTGATAGCTTATAGCTGATGACTGATGACTTATGGCTGATAAGCTAATTGAAGTGTTTGATAAAATTAGCGGTTCAACTAGCTGATATATGTAAAATGACATAAAAGGACATTTTTATATCATTCAATTTTTTATGAAGACAAGAACAACATACATTAATAATAATAATAATAATAATAATAATAATAATAATAATAATAATAATAATAATAATAAAGTATATTGTACATATAGAAATTAATTTTATTTGGTTCAAAATAACAAAAGGTATATTTTCATCAAATCTAAACACAACTGAAGGTATATTGATTTGCATGTAAAAAAAAGTATATTGATTTGTAAAAAAAAAAACTGAAGGTATGCCGTATAAAGCAACGAAAGGAAGTGATTTTTTTTTTGTTTTGAAAAAGAAGTGGATATTTATTAGCACAAGAGACATTGATATTTATGATGCAGTTATATTAATAAATTGTAAAGGGTAAAAAAAGATTTTAAATAAAATAATAAGGGTAAAAGAGGAAGAAAAAACAATAAGCTATAAGCTATAAGCTCAAACGCTACTTGAAATAGCGTCTGAAAAATAAGCTATAAGCTCCTGAAATAAGCTATAAGCTCCTGACGAAAAGACTGTTACCAAACAGGTCTTTTTTTGTCAGACAAGCTTATAAGTTATAAGCTATAAGACATAGGTTTGTTTTTGTGCCTTACCAAACGGACTCGTTTTGCAAGGAATCAAGAAAATTGCTTTTCCCACTTCATACAAAGCAAAAAAACACCAGTATTTTACGTTTTTAACCTCATCAGCAGTTAATTGCCGATGGGAAGGATCCGGCGGCAGTTAACTGCCGATGTGAAGGAAACCAGCGGCAGTTAGCTGCCGTTGCCTTGTTTTGCCTATATTTTCCAAAACTTCACATTTTTTCATCTTATTGTAAACAAAAATGATAAAATGAGTGAACAAAAACGATAAAATGACATGCGATTAAAGTGAAAAAGCTAAAAAAAATGACAGCTAATTTTTTAACTTAAAAATTGTTTTTAATTTTTTTAAAAACAGATTTAATTTTAACAAAAACTAATTGTAACGTAGTTTTAATTTAAAAAAAAAAAACTGATTTTAAAAAATCAGTTTTTATAAATTGTTTTAATTTAAAAACAGTTTTCAATTTATTAAAAAAAACTGTTTTCCAACAATAAACCTTTTTATTATATTATTTTTTATGAGATATTTTTATTAAAAAAAATAGTTTTTTAAATTAAAAAAATTAATTTTTAAAAAATATCAGATTTATGACTACACAATGTGATTGTGAATGTGTTGTTAGTTATGAATTGATAGTTATCAATGGTTGCCTTCGTGTGAGAAAAAACAAAAGAAAATTGTTGTATACACCTTGAAACTTGCCTCTTTCCTCACACAAATGCAACCATTGATAACTATCCCATAACTAACAACACAGTCACAACCACATTGTGTAGTCATAAATCTGATATTTTTTAAAAATTAATATTTTTAATTTAAAAAACTGTTTTTTTAATAAAAATACCTCATAAAAAATAATATACTAAAAAGGTTTATTGTTGGAAAACAGTTTTTTTATAAAAAAAAATAAAGCTGTTTTTTTAATAAATTGAAAACTAATTTTAAATTAATACAATTTATAAAAACTGATTTTTTAAAATCAGTTTTTTTTAAATTAAAACTATGTTAGAATTAGTTTTTGTTAAAATTAAATCTGTTTTTTAAAAAATTAAAACAGTTTTTAAGTTAAAAAATCAGCTGTCATTTTTTTAAGCTTTTTCACTTTAATCGCATGTCATTTTATCGTTTTTGTTCACTCATTTTATCGTTTTGTTCACAATAAGATGAAAAAATGTGAAGTTTTGGCAAATATAGGCAAAACATGACAACGACAGCTAACTGCCGTTGGTTTCCTTCCCATCGGCAGTTAACTGCCACCGGATCCTTCCCATCGACAATTAACTGCCGATGAGGTTAAAAACGTAAAATACTGGTGTTTTTTAGCTTTGTATGAAGTGGGAAAAACAATTTTCAAGAATCAATGTGTTACAATTCAGTAAGGCCCAATAGCTATTGGACCCAATGACCAAGAACCCAACATTCCAAAAGAGAAGAGGATGAAACAACCTCCAAAATGGTTGGAAGAATATGGAACATTGTTGTTTAGACTTCAAAGAATGCTAAGAAACACCACGAAATGATCCTTTTAACCTCATCGATAGTTAACTACCGCCTGCTTAGTTCCATCGGTAGCTAACTACCGTCAGTTTCTCCCCATCGGCAGTTAACTGCCACTGCGATCAGAAGTTTAACATAACAGCATATGCAGTTTGCATCAGTTATGCAAAAACATCAAAACTCTCCAAATTTCATTCAATCCTCTCCAATTCCAGTGTGAGGAAATCAAGCAAATCATTTCCACAAAACCACAAGTAAATAATATTAATCATTTTTAATGATAATGTTAGTTTGTGTATGTTTATTTTTGTTAATTTTGGTAGATTGTATGTGGTTAAAGTTGATGTAGAAATTGATCTTTTGGTAGATTGCATGTGTAGTTTATGATATTATAGATGAATGTAGTTGTTGTGAACGTTATTTAGATTATGTTTAAGTTCAATGTGGTTGTGAATGGTGTCCAATTAACACAATGAGAATATGTTTCATACTTTGCACTCAAAGTGTTTGATAAAATGTCAAAATGAGAATTACATTGATTTTTTAGTTAGTTTATAATCTTATAGATGAATGCAGTTGCTGTGAATGTTGTTTAGATTACGTTTAAGTTCAATGTGGTTGTGAATGGTGTTTAGATTGTGTTGTGAATGTTGTTTATGTTGTTGCCTAAAATGTCTAAATGATCATTACATTGATTTTTGCTTGTGTTTTTGTGTAGATATGTCTGAGGAGGACCCAAATAGAAGACTCAGATGTGGTAAAGAGACGATGACTAGAAGCCTCCGACGGGAAAGGGTGGCTGCAAACCCTCATGTGCCTAAGAGGGGAAGAGGCCGGGGGCCCAATCCAAATGATGGTGAAGGAAGTTCTCAGTCGACATAGTCACATGTGGATGACCTGACCCAATACATGAATTATCAGGATCATCTACATGATGCCACATATGGTGGTTATGACGCGCAACAGTTTGATGAAGCGGTTGAGGGTGTCGACATTCAACATCAGGGTGACGACATTGAACATGAGGTGGCTCAAGCAGATGAGGATGACCTTGCGGCTGAGGCAGCCCCAAACACTTACCTGATTTGCCTCCCTTTCCGGGAGGTCATGAGGATTTATCTGTGTTGTCCTCATTCGCTTCTCATATTGCATTGTCGCTGTGGTATAATCAAATAATGTAAGTGTTATTATTTTTTAAATTTTATATGCGAAACTTTAAAAATGATATAAACACATGTCCATGTCTGTTAATTTTATTTGTCTTCAATTATTGTTCGTGTCATTTTTTATATAAGAAGTATATATTTTTTTTTATTTTTATATGCGAAACTTTAAAAATGATATGAACACATGCCCATGTCTGTTAATTTTATTTGTCTTCAATTATTGTTCGCGTCATTTTTTATATAAGAAGGATATATATTTTTTAAAAATTTTATATGCGAAACTTTAAAATAGATATGAACACATGCCCATGTCTGTTAATTTTATTTGTCTTCAATTATTATTCACGTCATTTTTTATATAAGAATTATATATTTATTTTAAATTTTTATATGCGAAACTTTAAAAATGATATGAACACATGCCCATGTCTGTTAATTTTATTTGTCTTCAATTATTGTTCGAGTAATTTTTTATATAAGAAGTATATATATATTTTTTAAATTGCTATATGCAAATCTTTAAAAATGATATGAACACATGCCCATGTCTGTTAATTTTATTTGTCTTCAATTATTGTTCGCGTTTTTTATATAAGAAGTATATATATTATTTAATTTTTATATGCAAAACTTTAAAAATGATATGAACACATGTCCATGTCTGTTAAGAAGTATATATAAAATAGATTTCTTTTATGCAAAGTATTTATGTTTTAATTAATTTTTATAAGTGTTTACATCATTTTTATGATTTTGATTTATCTGTGTTGTTTTTCTTATGGACTATATTAAGTGTTAAGTGTCTATGTTATTATGGATTATACTCCTAAATGTTACGTATTTATTATAATTTTATTATTATTGCAGATTCGTAAAACCCGTAAACTTAAATGCATTAATCATGGGCCTAAGGTGGGAGATCTCCGACGTCCAACAAAGAATCAAGTATGGTTTTGGGATCTGGTAAGGGAGAGTGGTCTGCATGATTTGCTGTTTACGGGGTACCCTACTGTGAATCATGTTTTGAGTATGGCTCTTTGCGAGAGGTGGCATAACGAGACTAGCAGTTTTGACATGCTTATAGGGTAGATGAACATCACATTAGATGATGTGGCGTGTCTGTTGCACATTCCCATTGAAGGGCGGATGTTGAGCCATTGAAAGAAGGTGTCTCAGCTTGTTGGAGTAGAGTTGATGGTTACATATTTAGGTGTTTCACAGGTTGTTGCTGAAAAAAAATTGCAGAGATGAATATGGTGCTTACATTAGTTATAAGTCGCTGAAGGACCTTTATGAGGAGCACCTCACTGCTGCTACCATATTGGCGCACGCACAGACGAGGGAGCACTTAGAGAAGAGATAGAGTCGTAGGCTTTGCTGTGTGAGGAGTTTCCTCTTATATATGTTTGGATATACGTTGTTTGGTGATAAAAGCAACAAACACATCGAGTTGATATACCTACAGATGATGGAAGATCTTGGTTCGATGAACCATTACTCCTGGGGAGGGAAGGCATTGGTACACCTTTACCATAGTCTATCTGAGGCTGCTATGCCTAGCAAAAAATTGATTGGGGGAAGCTTAACACTCTTTAAGGTAATAATTTTAATTTCTTATGCTTGTGTATCTGAATAAGATGTGTTTATTTTAATTTCTATCTTATGCTTGGTAATAACTTATAAATGTATTTGGTTTGTGCAGGGATGGTTTTTGGTGCATTTTCCAAGAGTTTACCCAGTTGATGATAATGAAGAGTATCTCCCAAACTATCCTTGCGTTGCCAGATGGATTCCACACAGGGGTCATGGAGAGGCGAAGCCTCATCGTTTGGCGCTTGATCGCTTGGAGATGGATGATGTAAGCTGGATGTCATACGAAGGGCATAGGGAGATCCATGAGTTTGAGGAGATATGCTAGTATTCAGGATGGATGATGTGCGGTCGTTACAAGGTGTACCATCACTTGCCTGAGCGGGTTAGAAGGCAGAACGGGTATGTGCAGGACATCCCCAGACCTCCGACATCTGTACTTTCTATGTGAGATACTCAGGTTGTGCAGGCTTTTCTCGACTATCGTGTTCACACCATTCATCAGGATCGTGTGGGGTCGGCAGGTGGATGAGCCATGGCGGTACGAGTACAAATATATGATTTGGTACGGACATGTGTCTCACCCAAAGATTTTGTCACCTATTGAGTTATCTCCTCTGAGGCCAGAAAATGAGGAGCATATCATTGCACAGCAGCAACAACACCAGGAGAGAGGCTCCCCTGATACCATTGAGATGGTTAGTGTCACTGTTTTCAAGGCTGATGAGTATTTGGGTTAGGAGGGGATGAGCATTGACCAGCTGTATCAGGCCTTGCACGATGTTAGGGAGAGGTTGGCACCCATATTGACCAGGAGGCGTAGGAGGCCGAGGAGGCAATATCAGGAGCAAGAGCAAGAGCAAGAGCAGGAGTAGTTGATGTTTAGGACTTGTTTTTAGTTTTTGTATGTACTTGCAGTGAGTACAATATCTAAAACTAGGGTTTAGAACTGTTTAGGTCATGCCTTACGAATGCTCTCAAGGGGGTTATTTATAGCCTTTCTTGGGCTTGGTTTTCTGTGACTTAGGCCCCAAGTAACTTGGGCCCAAAGTCACGTTTAGAGCGTTCTAGATGCTTCTAGAAGCTTCTCGAGGCGGATCCCGTAGAGGGGCACGCCTAGGACTCTTTTGGTCCTTTTGGAGGGCGTTGTTCCCTTCTGGAGGGCACTGTGCCCTTAATTATGAGATTAACGGTTCACAGCCCAACAAGCTGAGTCTTGGGACAAGGCAAAGTGATTATCCGTGATATTGACGGTTCATCGTATTTTCATGACATTTGTTCGTTTGTTTGTATTTTGATGACATATTCTCGTATTTTGACTTTAACTGATGTTGATACATTTCTAACGTATTGTGGTAATTTCTATTTATTTGACTTCAAATGTTGGTAATTTATTACTGTTGATGTGAAAATAGGGAATATTATAAGTGCAATAGCAGGTTTTGCATTGTTTGCGTCGAATGTTGATGATTCGTATGAAAAACAATGTTTATAATTTATATGTTCGTAATTTTTTAATGTTGATGAGAGAAATCAATGAAAATTTGGGTCATTTTCTATGTTAAAAAAGGTTTTAACAACAGAATTTGGCTTCTGCAGAGGCATCAGGACGCAACGGCAGCTAATTGCCGTTGTGAGTGGAACCAACGACAGTTAACTGCTGATGCCCATGGAACCGGCAACAGCTAACTGGCGATGCGCATGGAACTAGCGGCAGCTAGCTGCCGTTGCATTTTTTTTTGTGTGGAAGGGGTTCCACCTACACATTTTGTGGTTCACAACCCACAAAAATTTCTATATATATGCAGTGTTGTTTTCATTGTTTTCACAATCCACACTCAACACATCTACAATTTATAAGATGCGTGGTGATGAGAGTGAAGGTGTTCGAATAACTCTCATCAGCACTCCTCTTAAAAACTAAATAAAAAACCACCAACCTAAACACTCCCTACTGCTTAATTTTTTATTTTTTTTTGTTTTGAATGTAGAGACGTAAACAGTTTATAAGATGCGTGGTGATGTTGGAGAAGGTGTTCAAACATACAATGGTATGAAAACTGAACTGTCAATCTCAAGGATAATCAATTTGCCTTGTCCCAAGACTCGTGCATGTTGGGCTGTGAATCATCAATCTCACGGATAATCACTTCGCCTTGTCCCAAGACTCGTGCTTGTTGGGCTGTGAACCATTAATCTCATAATTAAGGGCACAATGCCCTCCAGAAGGGCACAACGCCCTCCAAAAGGACCAAAAGAGTCCTAGGCGAGCCCCTATAAGGGCGCCACCTCGAGAAGCTTCTAGAAGCGTCTAGAACGCTCTAAACATGACTTCGGGCCCAAGTTACTTAGGGCCTAAGTCACAGAAAACCAAGCCCAAGAAAGGCTATAAATAACCCCCTTGAGAGCATTCTCAAGGCATGACCTAAACAATTATAATCCCATATTATACTGACTACTAATACAGTTGGCGCCCACTGTGGGGCCTCGATAAAACTAACCTAGGTCGCACTCATAAACCAAGACCTCCTCCAATCTCCAAAAGACAATGGCCGACGAAGACCAATTATCGATACAGGTTTTGTCTTTCTACTATTCATGTATAATTAACTCACTTTGAATTATCATCACCATCGAGACTCATCTTTAGCTTCTTCAAGTGCGTTTAGAACCCTAATTTCCACAATTTCTCAAATTTCAAAATCTCTTTCCTTTGGTAATCTCTCTCAGGTAATTCATATCACATCACCGCCCTAGTAGTATCTGATGCGTGTTTCAATTTCCAGATATTAATTTTTATTTTTCAATCATTACCTTTAATTTGATGTCAACACTCAAGATACATACAGTCCCGCGTAGCACGGCTGGAACAAGGTCATTCAAAAAGAAGATCATTCAAGTTTCTATCTTTCCATTATTCATGCGTAAATGAGCTACATCTAACAACGAATGACAACATATCTCTGCTTTTTATTATATACTCCCTCCGTTCCTTTTTAATTGTCACTGTGCGCACCTCGTTTTTTTCCTCGGGAAAAAGACGCGCAAATCCTCCGAGGTCGTTCGCAAACGCTCGGAGGGCCTTTGTGAAGCCGCCACCAAAGTTTTTGTGTAAAGGGAACGTTGATAAACCCTTAAGTTTTTTTTGTTTAAAGGGAAACGATAATAAAACCCTTCGACGATGAGGATAAGGATTTGGTCATCGCAACCATTGTCGGGTTCGGGAGTCGATTACGCAAGGGGAAGGTATTAGCACCCCTCACGTCCGTTGTACTCAACGGGAACCTTCTATTTGGTCAAAGCTTGAATTGTTTTTTTTATATTGTGCGCATGTTTATTTATGTTAAAAATATAATAAAAGGGGGAAAAGAGATAAAAACAAATGAAAGAAAAGAAGGAAAAAAGGTTTTTATTATTGTGCTTGACAAGATGTCGATCTTGCTCCTACGTATCTCCCGGTAGTCGGAGAATTCAAAGCATACGTAGTTCTTTGTAGAAAAACGTACATGTGTTGGTTGATTTTAATTGGACGATGTTTTAACCGAATTCTTACGATTAAAACGTAGCTTGTATGCTCGCGCTCGGGAGACTTATTAAGCGTATAGCTTGTATGCTCGCGCTTGGGAGACTTATTAAGCGTTTGTTCGTGAATCGCATTAGAATTGTTAAAAGGTACGTCCGTTAGGGTAAAGGGTTGGAATTGGCCGCTATGGGACCAAGAGAGGTACAATGGACTCATACAAGTCAATCATTGACCGAGTGGACTCCGAAGAGTCGGGCGATTGTTCGATTGATCCACTGAAATCAAGAACGGGTACAATGGACTCGGACGAGTCGAACATTGACCGAGTGGACTCTAACGAGTCGAGGGATTGAGTCTAATGGCCACGGGGGACCAAAAGGTTCGGATTGACCACAAGGGGCCAAATTTGGTTTGGTTAGGGTTGTACATATTGAAAAAAGGAATGACGATTGTCCGAGCGACGAGACATACGTCACGCATTCGTACAATCGGGGCGATGGAGAGACATACGTCACACCATCCCTTTTTCATTCATGTTTTTGGGTTGAATCCTTTAGAAATCCCAAGGTATGTCAAAACATTTGGTTTGAAAACCCAAAATGGGAAGGTTTAGCAAATTTGCTAGAAAACGCACAAGTTCGGCTCGTTTTGCGAAAAGCGAACGTATTTGGCTTATGTTCATTTTTGAGTTTTGAACATCATGACAATATTTATTGTTCAAGTTTAGATTGAAATGATGAACATAGCTTGTTTGTTCATGTGGTTTTGAAAGTTTGGGAACATAACTTGCTTTGCAAGTTATCCACAAAATGGTCATACGAACTTGTGATTTTTGTGCGCACCTCGTTTTTTTTCCATCGGGAAAAAAGACGCGCAAATCCTCCGAGGTCGTTCGCAAACGCTCGGAGGTGCCTTTGTGAAGCCGCCACCAAAGTTTTTGTGTAAAGGGAACGTTGATAAACCCTTAAGTTTTTTTTTGTTGTAAAGGGAAACGATAATAAAACCCTTTAGACGATGAGGATAAGGATTTGGTCACCGCAACCATTGTCGGGTTCGAGAGTCGATTACGCAAGGGGAAGGTATTAGCACCCCTCACGTCCGTTGTACTCAACGGGAACCTTTTATTTGGTTTAAAGCTTGAATTGTTTTTTTAATACTTTGCGCGCATGTTCATTTATGTTAAAAATACAATAAAGGGGGGAAAGAGATAAAAACAAACGAAAGAAAAAAAGTTTTTATTATTGCGCTTGACAAGATGTCGATATTGCTCCTACGTATCTCCCGGTAGTCGGAGAATTCAAAGCGTACGTAGTTCTTTGGTAGAAAAACGTACATGTGTTGGTTGATTTTAATTGGACGATGTTTTAACCGAATTCTTGCGATTAGAACGTAGCTTGTATGCTCGCACTTGGAGACTTATTAAGTGTTTGTTCGTGAATCACATTAGAATTGCTAAAAGGTACGTCCGTTAGAGTAAAGGGTTGAATTGGTCGCTATGGGACCAAGGGAGGTGCAATGGACTCAAACGAGTCAAACATTGACCGAGTGGACTCAAACGAGTCGGGCGATTGTTCGATTGATCCACTGGGATCAAGAACGGGTACAATGGACTCGGACGAGTCGAACATTGACCGAGTGGACTCAAACGAGTCGAGGGGTTGAGTCTAATGGCCAACGGGGGACCAAAAGGTTTGGATTGACCACAAGGGGCCAAGATTTGGTTTGGTTAGGGTTGTATATTGAAAAAGGGGGAATGACGATTGTCCGAGCGACGAGACATACGTCACGCATTCGTACAATCGGGGCGATGGAGAGACATACGTCACACCATCCCTTTTTCATTCATATTTTTGGGTTGAATCCTTTAGAAATCCCAAGGTGTGTCAAAACATTTGGTTTGAAAACCCAAAATGAGAAGGTTTAGCAAATTGCTGCCCCTACTTAATTGTATCTTCGCATAGAGTGCGTGAGTGCCGAGGGCATCTCATGGACTCTTTGCGAAGATCAATTAAGTAAAAAGAAGGACCCGAATTTTGTCCTTCGCGAAATGCAAATGCAATGGTTGGGTAAGGTTGATCGTATCCAGCCGCTAATACTGGAGGTAGATCCACTGGGGGATGAAGGTAATCTTATCTAGGCACTGCTTCTAGAGGTCGATTCCTGAGAATGGCGATTTACTCTAGGATGTCACTAGAGGTGGAACGTTGAGGTAGGTGATCTTATCTAGGTACTGCTTCTAGAGGTCGATACCTAAGATGGAGGTTTACTCTAGGTACTGCTTCTAGAGGTGGATACCTAAGCTAGGTGATCTTATTCAGGTACTGCTTCTGAATGTCGATACACTGGGGGAGGTGATCTACTCTAGGTACTGCTTCTAGAGATCGATACCTAAACTAGGTGATCTTATTCAGGCACTGCTTCTGAATGTCGATTCCTAACGAGCTGCGGTCTTACCCTAAATAGGTGCCCCTGGTTGAATGTTGATGGATGTTGGTGAATATGTGATACTCACTGGAGAATCCTTGTTGAGGATGCATGATTTATGAAATGAAACGCATGTGTATGAATGGTTTTAAATATGCATGCATGAATAAAATAATGTTGGTTGGGTGCCGAGCAGAGTCGGTCTTGGTTGTGGTTGTGCTCATGACAGTTGGGCTTTCTCTTTTTTGTGTTTTTTTGGTTGGTCGGTTTGGAAGGACAAGGTCCTTTGCCTACATACCCAAATGGGATCAAAACCGGTGTAGTTCGAGCCTAAGCCCGAAAATTTGTGTTTTGTTTGTTTTTGTTGGTCGGTTGGTCGGTTTGGAAGGACGAGGTCCCTTGCCTACATACCCAAATGGGATCAAAACCGGTGTAGTTCGAGCCTAAGCCCGAAAATTTGTGTTTTGTTTGTTTTTGTTGGTCGGTTGGTCGGTTTGGAAGGACGAGGTCCCTTGCCTACATACCCAAATGGGATCAAAACCGGTGTAGTTCGAGCCTAAGCCCGAAAATTTGTGTTTTGTTTGTTTTTGTTGGTCGGTTTGGAAGGACAAGGTCCTTTGCCTACATACCCAAATGGGATCAAAACCGGTGTAGTTCGAGCCTAAGCCCGAAGATTTGTGTTTTGTTTGTTTTTGTTGGTCGGTTTGGAAGGACAAGGTCCTTTGCCTACATACCCAAATGGGATCAAAACCGGTGTAGTTCGAGCCTAAGCCCGAAGATTTGTGTGGGTTTGCCAATAATGATTGGACTTTTGTTTGGGGTTGAGACTCCCTGGGGGATGTCAATGAGATTTGGGCTTTATTGTGGGCCAATGAAAATTGGGCTTTGGTTTGTTGTGCTTGACAAGATGATGATCTTGCTCCTACGTATCTCCTGGTGGGATGGAGAATTCAAAGCTTACGTAGTTCTTTGGTTTGCCAATGAATATTGGACTTTGGTTCGCCAATGATTTATTGGGCTTTTGGTTTGCCAATGAAAATTGGGCTTTGTGTGTGGTGGCCGAGCGAGGTCGGACTTTTTGTTGGTTGCCGAGCGAGGTCGGGCTTTTTGATTTTGGTTGCCGAGCGAGGTCGGGCTTTTTGATTTTGGTTGCCAAGCGAGGTCGGGCTTTTTGTTGGTGTGATCTCACTGGGGATATAAGGATCATTTTGGAAGCATGATCGATATCCGGCCTTAGTGGATGAAAAAGATGTATGGGGGTGAGCTTTATTTGGGGAATTTGTTTCCTCTGACACCCGGGATCTTTGCGTTTTACGCGTCGTGAGCTACGCACTTGTTTCTGCTGAAGAGCATGAGTCTTAAAATGACTGATGCAAAGCTTCAAGTTTTGAGTCCTCTGATGCAATACCGGGGACCAACGAAATTCTTTCGACATTTAAACGTCCAAGTAAAAAACACATTTTTTTTTTGTTTTTTTATGTTATTCCCATATTTCAATGCATTATCTATCATGAATAAAAACACATTTTATGAGCAAGTAAGGACGCATAACAATGAAAAGGTTTTAAAAATGACTTTGATTCAACGAAACTTAGTCCCTTGTGTGGGTAACTATTCGTGAAAATGTAATCCCTATAAGAGGTGATTACTGAGATAGAGAAAAAGGAAGAAACAAAAAGACAAATGGAAATTTGCTTGGGTTTCACGTGCTACTTTCCCTATGACTTCGAAATAATTTGTTTTTTTTTTTTTTGAAAGATGATAATGAGGTTGATTCTTTCCCTCTTGAATTCTGTCCGGACCTCACGTGCCGCAGTCTTTTTGCCTTCTTCTTTTTTTTCTTTTTTTTTTGAAACCCCTAATTTTTACCTGGACTGCTCTTTCAAGTTTTCAGTCCACTGGGGTATATTTCCTTTTTTGATGTCCTTAATTTTTGCCTAGACCGCCTTTTCAGGTTTTCGATCTACCAGGACGCTCTCTATTGCCTAAACCGCCCTTTCAGGTTTTCGATTTAGCGAGCTCTTTTTTCTTTTTGGCATATATATTTTTTTTTTTGACTGCGCCGGAGTTTATTGATAGGGGGATCCTTGTGGATGGGTAATATCCTTTTTCCCAAGCATTAAGTCTCCTTCTCTAAATTCTCGAGGATGAACTTTCTTGTCGAGTTGTCCATGTCTTAATGCTGTGAGGTGTTTCTCTTTTATAAGGTTCAGCTGGTCGAACCTTGTTTGTGCTCGGGTGCTTGGATGACAAGCATGGTTGGTTTTTTGTGTTTGGCTGCCGAGCGAGGTCGGGCTTTTGTTTGATTTTTTTTTTTTTTTTTGGGATGCCGAGCGAGGTCGGGCTTTTTGATGGGATGCCGAGCAAGGTCGGGCTTTTTTTTTTTTGATGGGAATGCCAATGAAAATTGGGCTTTTATTGGAAATGGGGTTTGTGAGCGCCAATGGAAATTGGGCTTTTTGTTTGGAAATTGTGTGCGCCAATGAAAATTGGTCTTTTGTTGGAGATGTGAGGAATGTCAATGACGACTTGGCTTTTTGTGTTTGGGGATGCCAATAAAAATTGGGCTTTGTTGTTTGGGAATGTGAGGAATGCCAATGACAACTTGGCTTTTTGTGGGAATTTGTGGGGAGTGCCGTAACGGCTTGGCTTTTTGTGGGAAATTGTGGGGAGTGCCGTAACGGCTTGGCTTTTTTTTTTTTTGATGAATTGGGCGACCACTTGTTTGGTCATGTTTGCATAGGAAGCTGCTTCGACTCATTTGGTGAAACAGTTGATGGCAACTAGTATGAACTGGTGCCCTTTTTGAAGCCTTTGGCTCAATCCTTCCAAACATGTCTATGCCCCACATAGAGAAAGGTTAGGGTGATGTCATGACATTCAGAGGTGTTTGTGGTGTGTGCCCCTTGTTGGCATAAATTTGTCACTCGTGACATGTCTTGGCATGGGGAAAGCAGTCGGTCTCCATAGTTAGCCACTAACAACCCGCCCTTAGGGTATTCACTTATGTACTTTTGCATGTCCAATGGCATGGGTTTGGAAGGACTCCTCATGGATTTCTTTGGTGAGCATGACTGCTTCACATTTATCCACACGTCGGAGTGAGACCATGATTTCTCTTATAGAGTGTGTCCCGGCAGAGGGAAAACTGTGGTGCTATTTTTTTTGAGGGTTCTCTTGGTGAGGTTGTATTACCCTATCCTCTTGATCCCCAAGTCTGGACAATCCTTCAGGAGGTTCAAAATCGTCCTTATTATCATCTTCCGTTTGGTTAATTTGGAGATTGAAGTCAAAAGGGATCGTAGCAGTGTTATTTTTTGGTGATGATGATTTTTTTTGTAGGGTTTATGAAAATTTATTCGAGAACGAAAGAAAAACGAACTCTTTGAACATAAACTGCAAATTTATTAATGACGGAAATGATTTGAAATATGGGGGGTCCCATAAAATTAATCATTTTCCTTGGGAAGAGCAAAATGATTTGATTTTTTTTTTGAAAAAACAAGATAAATTACTTGGACAAAGAAATGATTTTCAGAAATTCGATGGCCTTCCGGTTGCTCGGATCTCATCAGAAACGCCAAGGTACACCGGGTCGGGTATTTCCTTTTTTTTTTGGTGTTTTTAGTGAGGGGATGATGTGAGGGTTCTGCTTTGAAATGCATGTAAATGTATGAATGCAATGAGTATGCAAAAATATGCCCCTTTTTTATGCAAAATTTTTTTTCATGAATGCAAATGGATGATATGCAGGGGTTTGGTATATGAAGGTTCGGAACTTCCCCCCATTCTCACGTGTAGGCTCTAAAGATGATATTTCCTAAGAAAAGGTCCCTAGAGTCATAGATCTCATATGGAATTAGGGTTGTCTATGGACATACGTCGACATGACTTCAATTAATTCCACATGAAAATCTCATCTAAGCGGGGTTGGACATCCTACCTCACGGACATACGTCAACGCGGGCTTCCGCACACAACCTCCTTCTAACTTAGTTTTTTTTCTCAAGCTCGGGTAGAGAGCCTCACACGTCCGGCATTAACCCGAACAATGTGGAGTAACATCACTCAAGTAACCCCCGCATGTGATATATATGATATGAATATAAAGCAGATAAAGCAAATATAAACATAAAGCATAAATATAACATGTATGAATAAAATAAATAAACATGGCACGCAAAGAAAATAAAACAATTGGCTTTAAACCAAATAGGTTAGGCTTGACTCACTAGTGGGAAACAGGGTCCCCAGTGAAGTCGCCAGCTGTGCGCACCTCGTTTTTTTTCCATCGGGAAAAAAGACGCGCAAATCCTCCGAGGTCGTTCGCAAACGCTCGGAGGTGCCTTTGTGAAGCCGCCACCAAAGTTTTTGTGTAAAGGGAACATTGATAAACCCTTAAGTTTTTTTTTGTTGTAAAGGGAAACGATAATAAAACCCTTTAGACGATGAGGATAAGGATTTGGTCACCGCAACCATTGTCGGGTTCGAGAGTCGATTACGCAAGGGGAAGGTATTAGCACCCCTCACGTCCGTTGTACTCAACGGGAACCTTTTATTTGGTTTAAAGCTTGAATTGTTTTTTTAATACTTTGCGCGCATGTTCATTTATGTTAAAAATACAATAAAGGGGGGAAAGAGATAAAAACAAACGAAAGAAAAAAAGTTTTTATTATTGCGCTTGACAAGATGTCGATCTTGCTCCTACGTATCTCCCGGTAGTCGGAGAATTCAAAGCGTACGTAGTTCTTTGGTAGAAAAACGTACATGTGTTGGTTGATTTTAATTGGACGATGTTTTAACCGAATTCTTGCGATTAGAACGTAGCTTGTATGCTCGCACTTGGAGACTTATTAAGCGTTTGTTCGTGAATCACATTAGAATTGCTAAAAGGTACGTCCGTTAGAGTAAAGGGTTGAATTGGTCGCTATGGGACCAAGGGAGGTGCAATGGACTCAAACGAGTCAAACATTGACCGAGTGGACTCAAACGAGTCGGGCGATTGTTCGATTGATCCACTGGGATCAAGAACGGGTACAATGGACTCGGACGAGTCGAACATTGACCGAGTGGACTCAAACGAGTCGAGGGGTTGAGTCTAATGGCCAACGGGGGACCAAAAGGTTTGGATTGACCACAAGGGGCCAAGATTTGGTTTGGTTAGGGTTGTATATTGAAAAAGGGGGAATGACGATTGTCCGAGCGACGAGACATACGTCACGCATTCGTACAATCGGGGCGATGGAGAGACATACGTCACACCATCCCTTTTTCATTCATATTTTTGGGTTGAATCCTTTAGAAATCCCAAGGTGTGTCAAAACATTTGGTTTGAAAACCCAAAATGAGAAGGTTTAGCAAATTTGCTAAAAAAAAACGCGCAAGTTCGTCTCATTTTGCGAAAGTGCGAACGTAAACGGTGTATGTTCATCTTTGAGTTTTGAACATCATGAACAATATTTATTGTTCAAGTTTAGATTGGAATGATGAACATAACTTGTTTGTTCATGTGGTTTTGAAAGTTTGGGAAGATAACTTGTTTTGCAAGTTATCCACAAAATGGTCATACGAACTTGTGATTTTGTCAAAATTATGCAAAATCCTTGTTATGGTTTGAAGAACATGGGTTTAAAAACTCTTAGGTTCTGAGCTCTGGGGCTAGAACCTCAAAAATTGGTCATTTTGACACAAAAACTCAGGTTCTGAGTTCTGTCATGGTCGCACTGCGACCATGACTTCGCACTGCGAAGCATGCGAAATTTTGGGTTCAGAAGCTGTTTCTGAACTTTTGTTCAGAAACAACTTCTGAACACACTCAAGACCTTATAGATGGGTGAAAAACTTTGAGTTTTTGGGGTGAAAAAGGTTGGACAAACCAATTTTGATGTTTTGAAAACCTTGGGATTTCTTTGAAATTCAAAAGGGGTTTTTTGGAATCAAATGGTTTTGAGCCAAAGTAGCTATGCAAACACAATTATAAATGCAAGATAAATGCTTAGAAACTTACAGAACTCCTTAGCAAAGCTCCAGCTGCACTTGGTTTGATTTGGTTAAAGACTTTCACAAGAGGTTTGAATATTGGTGAAGGTTTTGGAACTTTGGAAAGCTTTGTGTTGATGGATTGTTTCTGGTTATTTTGTGGAGGTTTGTAGGCTAAAATGAGTAGAGTTTCTGCTCTTTAAAATGCTGTGTTAACTGTGTTTGTATCCTTGGGCATTGCCTTCTATTTATAGGCCAAAACCAAATCTTTGTCATCATTACACAATCCCAAAATTCAGCTGATTTGTGGCCAAGATTAAGCTGAATCCCTTTGCATTAAATGCTAATGGATAGAGGCAACCTTGCCTTGTACCAAGGGGCAAGATCCAGCTTGATTTCAGCCACAAATTCAACTAATTCTAGAAGGTAATGATGAAGAACAAAGCTGATTTGCAATTGGCTAATGCTTGGGGATCAATCCTTGCAATCTCAATGGTTGATCAATGAAAACGTGCACTGTAATGTGCAGAGATTGAGGGATGAAAAGGCTACTTATGGCTGGTGTGAGAGGGTGAAAAGCTGCTGCAAAACAGAGTAGGCAATCATGGTTTTTCAAGTGAAAAAACCCAGCTGGTTTGACTGGTTTTGGGGGAAGCAAGCAGGAGGAAAGTCCTCAAGCAGGTGGCTGGCAACCTTGTGGTGGTTAACAGTGTAGTACCCTAATTTTGTCCTACGCATTTTAAAACCAAAAATCAAAAAAAATCAAAGAGGGGAAAAAGTCAAAAGTCAACAAAAGTCAACAGAAAAGTCAACTTTTCAAAATTAAGAACTTCGCAATGCGAAGCTCACTTCGCACTGCGAAGTCTGCGATTTTTCTGCAGATTTTTGGTTTCTTGGATTTAATTCCAGATTTTGTTGCACATCACTTCCATAATTATTTTAAGTAGCATTCATGGCCAATTGGGCCAAGCAAAGCCAGAGTTGAAGGACTTGCCATTAATGCCAAGGTTAGAAGCTTTTTCTTCCAACCTAGCATGTGACAAGCAAGTGGGCTTGCCCTTGGGCAGCTCTAGCCCCTCCCAGGTGACCTGCTAACCACCACAAGGTTGCCAGCCACCTGCTTGAGGACTTTCCTCCTGCTTGCTGCCCCAAAAACCAGTCAAACCAGCTGGATTTTCTCACTTGAAAAGCCATGAGTGCCTACTCTGTTTTGCAGCAGCTTTTCACCCTCTCACACCAGCCAATTTTAGCCTTTTCATCCCTCAATCTCTGCACAATACAGTGCACGTTTTTATTGACCAACCATTGAGATTGCAAGGATTGATCCCCAAGCATTAGTCATGTGCAAATCAGCTTTGTTCTCCATCATTACCTTCTAGAATAAGTTGAATTTGTGGCTGAAATCAAGCTGGATCTTGCCCCTTGGCACAAGGCAGGGTTGCCTCTATCCATTAGCATTTAATGCAAAGGGATTCAGCTTGATCTTGGCCACAAATCAGCTGAATCAAGGGATTGTGTAATGATGACAAAGATTTGATTTTGGCCTATAAATACAAGGCAATGCCCAAGGATACAAACACTCACAATTAGACAGAAAACACAACACTCAAAGAGCAGAAACTCTACTCATTTCAACCTACAAATCTCCACAAATAACCAGAAACAAACCAATCCATTACAAAGTTCCAAAGCCTTCACCAATATTCAAACCTTTGTGAAAGCCTTCAATCAATACAAGCCAAGTGCAGCTGGAGCTTTGCTAAGGAGTTCTGTAAGTTACTAAGCTCTTTATCTTGCATATCTAATTGTGTTTGCATAGCTTTTTTGGCTCAAAAACTCTTTGTCCTAAAAAACCCCTTTTGAATTTCAAAGAAATCCCAAGGTTTTCAAAACATCAAAATTGGGTTGTACAACCTTTTTCACCCCAAAAACTCAAAGCTTTTCACCCATCTATAAGGTCTTGAGTGTGTTCAGAAGTTGTTTCTGAACAAATGTTCAGAAACAGCTTCTGAACCCAAAATTTCGCATGCTTCGCAGTGCGAAGTCATGGTCGCAGTGCGACCATGACAGAACTCAGAACCTGAGTTTTTGTGTCCAAACAACCAATTTTTGAGGTTCTAGCCCCAGAGCTCAGAACCTAAGAGTTTTTAAACCTATGTTCTTCAAATCATAACAAGGTTTTTGCATAATTTTGGCAAAATCACAAGTTCGTATAACCATTTTGTGGATAGCTTGCAAAGCAAGTTATGTTCTCAAATTTTCAAAACCACATGAACCAGCAAGCTATGTTCAGCTTTTCAATCTAAAGTTGAACAATAAATATTGTTCATGATGTTCAAAACTCAAAAATGAACATACACCGGTGATGTGCGCATTTTCGCAAAATGAGACGAACTTGCGCGTTTTCTAGCAAATTTGCTAAACCTTCCCATTTTGGGTTTTCAAACCAAATGTTTTGACATGCCTTGGGATTTCTAAAGAATTCAATCCAAAAATATGAATGAAAAAGGGATGGTGTGACGTATGTCTCTCCATCGCCCCGATTGTACGAATGCGTGACGTATGTCTCGTCGCTCGGATAATCGTCATTCCCTTTTTTATTATGTACAACCCTAACCAAACCAAATCTTGGCCCCTTGTGGTCAATCCAAGCCTTTTGGTCCCCCGTTGGCCATTAGACTCAACCCCTCGACTCATTAGAGTCCACTCGGTCAATGTTCGACTCGTCCGAGTCCATTGTACCCGTTCTTGATCTCAGTGGATCAATCGAACAATCGCCCGACTCGTTTGAGTCCACTCGGTCAATGTTTGACTTGTATGAGTCCATTGCACCTCTTTTGGTCCCATAGCGACCAATTTCAACCCTCTACCCTAACGGACGTACCTTTTAACAATTCTAATGTGGTTCGCGAACGAACGCTTAATAAGTCTCCAAGTGCGAGCATACAAGCAACGTTTAATCGCAAGAATTCGGTTAAAACATCGTCCAATTAAAATCAACCAACACACATACGTTTTTCTACCAAAGAACTACGTATGCTTTGAATTCTCCGACTACCGGGAGATACGTAGGAGCAAGATCGACATCTTGTCAAGCACAATAATAAAAACTCTTTTTCTTTCTTCGTTTGTTTTTATCTCTTTTCCCCCCCTTATTATATTTTAGCATAAATGAACATGAACGCAAAGTATTAAAAAGCAATTCAAGTTTTAACCAAATAGAAGGTTCCCGTTGAGTACAACGGACGTGAGGGGTGCTAATACCTTCCCCTCGCGTAACCGACTCCCGAACCCGACAATGGTTGCGATGACCTAATCCTTATCCTCATCGTCAAAAGGGTTTTATTATCGTTTCCCTTTACAAAAAAAACTTAAGGGTTTATCAACGTTCCCTTTACACAAAAACTTTGGTGGCGGCTTCACAAAGGCACCTCCGAGCGTTCGAGGACGTCCTCGGAGGAATCTGCGCGTCTTTTTCCCGACGGAAAAAAACGAGGTGCGCACAGCTGGCGACTTCACTGGGGACCCTGTTCCCACTAGTGAGTCAAGCCTAACCTATTTGGTTTAAAGACAATTGTTTTATTTTCTTTGCGTACCATGCTTTTATTTTATTCATCCATGTCATATTTATGCTTTATGTTTATATTTGCTTTATTTTGCTTTATATTCATATCATATATATATCAAATGAGGGGGTTACTTGAGTGATGTTACTCCACATTGTTCGGGTTAATGCCGGACGTGTGAGGCTCTCTACCCGAGCTTGAGAAAAAAAAACTAAGTTAGAAGGAGGTTGTGTGCGGAAGCCCGCGTTGACGTATGTCCGTGAGGTAGGATGCCCAACCCCGCTTAGAGGAGATTTTCATGTGGAATTAATTGAAGTCATGTTGACGTATGTCCATAGACAACCCTAATTCCATATGAGGTCTATGACTCTAAGGACCTCTTCTTAGGAGATTTCACCATTTAGAGCCTACATGTGAGGATGGGGGGAAGTTCCGAACCTTCATATACCAAACCCCTGCATGTCATAACATTTGCATTCATAAAACTTTTTGCATAAACAAAAAAAGAGGGGCATATTTTTGCATACTCATTGCATTCATACATTCACATGCATTTTTATGCATTTCAAAGCAAAACCCTCACATCTTTCCCTCACCAAACACCAAAAAAGGGGAAGTACCCGACCCGGTGTACAGTAGCGTTTCGGAAGAGATCCGAGCAACCGGGAGGCCATCGAAATTCCAGAAATCATTTCTTTGTCCAAGTAATTTAACTTTTTCAAAAAAAATCATTTTTGCTCTTCCCAAGGCAAACGATTAATTTTATGGGACCCCCATATTTCAAATCATTTCCATCACTAATAAATTTGCAGTTTATGTTCAAAGAGTTCGTTTTTCTTTCGTTCTCAAATAAATTTTCATAAACCCTACAAAAAAAATCATCATAAATACACCACCAAAAATAACACTGCTACAATCCCTTTTGACTTCAATCTTCGAATTAACCAAACGGAAGATGATAATAAGGACGATTTTGAAACTCCTGAAGGATTGTCCAGACTTGGGGATCAAGAGAATAGGGTAATACAGCCTCACCAAGAGAGCCCTCAAAAGAATGGCACTACAATTTTCCCTCTGCCGGGGCACACTCTATAAAGAGAAGTTATGGTCTTACTCAGATATGTGGATAAACATGAAGCAGTCATGCTCACCAAAGAAATCCATGAGGAGTCCTTCCAAACCCATGCCAAGACATATCACAAGTGCCAAATTAACGCCGACAAGGGGCACATACCACAAACACCTCTGAATGTCATCACCCTAACCTTTCTCTATGTGGGGCATAGACATGTTCGGAATGATTGAGCCAAAGGCTTCAAAAGGGCACCAGTTCATACTAGTTGCCATCAACTGTTCCACCAAATGGGTCAAAACAGCTTCCTATGCAAGCATGACCAAACAAGTGGTCGCCCAATTTATCAAACAAAGAAACCATTTGCCGTTACGGCACTCCCCACAATTTCCCACAAAAAGCCAAGCCGTTACGGCACTCCCCACAAATTCCCACAAAAAGCCAAGTCGTCATTGGCATTCCTCACATCTCCAACAAAAGACCAATTTTCATTGGCACACACAATTTCCAAACAAAAAGCCCAATTTCCATTGGCCCTCACAAATACCATTTCCAATAGAAGCCAAAAAAACAAAGCCCGACCTTGCTCGGAAGCCATTCCTCTCCAAAAAAAACAAAAGCCCGACCTTGCTCGGCATCCCATCATAAAAGCCCGACCTTGCTCGGCATCCCATCATAAAAGCCCGACCTTGCTCGGCATCCAAAAATCAAAAAGCCCGACCTCGCTCGGCATCCCACAATAAAAGTCCGACCTTGCTCGGCATCCACACACCCAAAGCCCAATTTCCATTGGCATCCACAAACACAAACAAGGTTTGACCAGCTGAACCCCATAAAAGAGAAACACCTCACATCATTGGGGCATGGACAGCTCGACAAGAAAGTTCATTCTCGAGAATTTAGAGAAGGAGACTTAATGCTTGGAAAAAGGATATTACCCATCCACAAGGATCCCCCTATCAATAAACTCCGGCGCAGTCAAAAAATATATATGCCAAAAAAAGAAAAGAGCTCGCTAAATCGAAAACCCGAAAAGGGCGGTTTAGGCAATAGAGAGCGTCCTGGTAGATCGAAAACCTGAAAAGGCGGTCTAGGCAAAAATTAAGGACACCAAAAAAGGAAATATACCCCAGTGGACTGAAAACTCGAAAGAGCGGTCCAGGTAAAAGTTAGGGGGTTTTCAAAAAAAAAAAAAAGGCAAAAGACTGCGGCACGTGAGGTCTGGACAGAATTCAAGAGGGAAAGAATCAACCTCATTATCATCTTTCAAAAACAAATTATTTCGAAGTCATAGGGAAAGTAGCACGTGAAACCCAAGCAAATTTCCATTTGTCTTTTTGTTTCTTCTTTTCTCCCTATCTCAGTAATCACCTCTTATAGGGATTATCATTTTCACGAATAGTTACCCATACAAGGGACTAAGTTTCGTTGAATCAAAATCATTTTAAAACCTTTTCATTGTTATGCGTCCTTACTTGCTCATAAAATGTGTTTTTATTCATGATAAATAATGCATTGAAATATGGGAATAACATAAAAAACAAAAAAATGTGTTTTTTACTTGGACGTTAAATGTCGAAAGAATTTCGTTGGTCCCCGGTATTGCATCAGAGGACTCAAAACTTGAAGCTTTGCATCAGTCATTTTAAGACTCATGCTCTTCAGCAGAAACAAGTGCGCAGCTCACGACGCGTAAAACGCAAAGATCCCGGGTGTCGGAGGAAACAAATTTCCCAAATAAAGCTCACCCCCCATACATCTTTTTCATCCACTAAGGCCGGATATCGATCATGTTTCCAAATTGATCCTTATATCCCCAGTGATGTCACAACCAAAGCCCAATTTTCATTGGCAAACCAAAAGTCCAATATTCATTGGCAAAGCAAAGAACTACGTAAGCTTTGAATTCTCCATCCCACCAGGAGATACGTAGGAGCAAGATCATCATCTTGTCAAGCACAACAAACAAAAAGCCCAATTTTCATTGGCCCACAATAAAGCCCAAACCTCATTGATATTCCCCAGGGAGTCTCAACCCCAAACAGAAGTCCAATCATTATTGGCAAACCCACACAAATTTTCGGGCTTAGGCTCGAACTACACCGGTTTTGATCCCATTTGGGTATGTAGGCAAAGGATTTTTTCCTTCCAAACCGACCAACCAAAAAACAAAAAAAGAGAGCCCAACTGTCATGAACACACCCACAAACAAAGACCGACTCTGCTCGGCACCCAACTAACATTATTTTATTCATGCATGCATATTTAAAACCATTCATACATATGCATTTCATTTCATAAAACACGCATCCTTAACAAGGATCCTCCAGTGAGTATCACATATTCACCAGCATCCATCAACATTCAACCAGGGGCACCTATTTAGGGTAAGACCGCAGCTCGTTAGGAATCGATATTCAGAAGCAGTACCTGAATAAGATCACCTAGCTTAGGTATCGACCTCTAGAAGCAATTCCTAGAGTAGATCACCTACCTCATTGTTCGACCTCTAGAAGCAATTCCTAGAGTAGATCACCTCCCCCAGTGTATCGACATTCAGAAGCAGTTCCTGAATAAGATCACAGCTCGTTAGGAATCGATATTCAGAAGCAGTACCTGAATAAGATCACCTAGCTTAGGTATCGACCTCTAGAAGCAATTCCTAGAGTAGATCACCGCCATCAATGTTCCACCTCTAGTGACAGTGCCTAGAGTAAAACACCACCCGCAGGAATCGGCCTCTAGTGACAGTACCTAGATAAGATTACCTTCATTCCCCAGTGGATCTACCTCCAGTGTTAGCGGCTGGATACGATCAACTCCTACCAACTATTGCATTTGCATTTCGCGAAGGACAAAATTCGGGTCCTTCTTTTTCTTTTTACTTAATTGATCTCCGCAAAGAGTTCATGAGATGCCCTCGGCACTCACGTACTCTATGCGAAGATACAATTAAGTAGGGGCAGCTGTAGTACCCTAATTTTGTCCTACGCATTTTAAAACCAAAAATCAAAAAAAATCAAAGAGGGGAAAAAGTCAAAAGTCAACAAAAGTCAACAGAAAAGTCAACTTTTCAAAATTAAGAACTTCGCAATGCGAAGCTCACTTCGCACTGCGAAGTCTGCGATTTTTCTGCAGATTTTTGGTTTCTTGGATTTAATTCCAGATTTTGTTGCACATCACTTCCATAATTATTTTAAGTAGCATTCATGGCCAATTGGGCCAAGCAAAGCCAGAGTTGAAGGACTTGCCATTAATGCCAAGGTTAGAAGCTTTTTCTTCCAACCTAGCATGTGACAAGCAAGTGGGCTTGCCCTTGGGCAGCTCTAGCCCCTCCCAGGTGACCTGCTAACCACCACAAGGTTGCCAGCCACCTGCTTGAGGACTTTCCTCCTGCTTGCTGCCCCAAAAACCAGTCAAACCAGCTGGATTTTCTCACTTGAAAAGCCATGAGTGCCTACTCTGTTTTGCAGCAGCTTTTCACCCTCTCACACCAGCCAATTTTAGCCTTTTCATCCCTCAATCTCTGCACAATACAGTGCACGTTTTTATTGACCAACCATTGAGATTGCAAGGATTGATCCCCAAGCATTAGTCATGTGCAAATCAGCTTTGTTCTCCATCATTACCTTCTAGAATAAGTTGAATTTGTGGCTGAAATCAAGCTGGATCTTGCCCCTTGGCACAAGGCAGGGTTGCCTCTATCCATTAGCATTTAATGCAAAGGGATTCAGCTTGATCTTGGCCACAAATCAGCTGAATCAAGGGATTGTGTAATGATGACAAAGATTTGATTTTGGCCTATAAATACAAGGCAATGCCCAAGGATACAAACACTCACAATTAGACAGAAAACACAACACTCAAAGAGCAGAAACTCTACTCATTTCAACCTACAAATCTCCACAAATAACCAGAAACAAACCAATCCATTACAAAGTTCCAAAGCCTTCACCAATATTCAAACCTTTGTGAAAGCCTTCAATCAATACAAGCCAAGTGCAGCTGGAGCTTTGCTAAGGAGTTCTGTAAGTTACTAAGCTCTTTATCTTGCATATCTAATTGTGTTTGCATAGCTTTTTTGGCTCAAAAACTCTTTGTCCTAAAAAACCCCTTTTGAATTTCAAAGAAATCCCAAGGTTTTCAAAACATCAAAATTGGGTTGTACAACCTTTTTCACCCCAAAAACTCAAAGCTTTTCACCCATCTATAAGGTCTTGAGTGTGTTCAGAAGTTGTTTCTGAACAAATGTTCAGAAACAGCTTCTGAACCCAAAATTTCGCATGCTTCGCAGTGCGAAGTCATGGTCGCAGTGCGACCATGACAGAACTCAGAACCTGAGTTTTTGTGTCCAAACAACCAATTTTTGAGGTTCTAGCCCCAGAGCTCAGAACCTAAGAGTTTTTAAACCTATGTTCTTCAAATCATAACAAGGTTTTTGCATAATTTTGGCAAAATCACAAGTTCGTATAACCATTTTGTGGATAGCTTGCAAAGCAAGTTATGTTCTCAAATTTTCAAAACCACATGAACCAGCAAGCTATGTTCAGCTTTTCAATCTAAAGTTGAACAATAAATATTGTTCATGATGTTCAAAACTCAAAAATGAACATACACCGGTGATGTGCGCATTTTCGCAAAATGAGACGAACTTGCGCGTTTTCTAGCAAATTTGCTAAACCTTCCCATTTTGGGTTTTCAAACCAAATGTTTTGACATGCCTTGGGATTTCTAAAGAATTCAATCCAAAAATATGAATGAAAAAGGGATGGTGTGACGTATGTCTCTCCATCGCCCCGATTGTACGAATGCGTGACGTATGTCTCGTCGCTCGGATAATCGTCATTCCCTTTTTTATTATGTACAACCCTAACCAAACCAAATCTTGGCCCCTTGTGGTCAATCCAAGCCTTTTGGTCCCCCGTTGGCCATTAGACTCAACCCCTCGACTCATTAGAGTCCACTCGGTCAATGTTCGACTCGTCCGAGTCCATTGTACCCGTTCTTGATCTCAGTGGATCAATCGAACAATCGCCCGACTCGTTTGAGTCCACTCGGTCAATGTTTGACTTGTATGAGTCCATTGCACCTCTTTTGGTCCCATAGCGACCAATTTCAACCCTCTACCCTAACGGACGTACCTTTTAACAATTCTAATGTGGTTCGCGAACGAACGCTTAATAAGTCTCCAAGTGCGAGCATACAAGCAACGTTTAATCGCAAGAATTCGGTTAAAACATCGTCCAATTAAAATCAACCAACACACATACGTTTTTCTACCAAAGAACTACGTATGCTTTGAATTCTCCGACTACCGGGAGATACGTAGGAGCAAGATCGACATCTTGTCAAGCACAATAATAAAAACTCTTTTTCTTTCTTCGTTTGTTTTTATCTCTTTTCCCCCCCTTATTATATTTTAGCATAAATGAACATGAACGCAAAGTATTAAAAAGCAATTCAAGTTTTAACCAAATAGAAGGTTCCCGTTGAGTACAACGGACGTGAGGGGTGCTAATACCTTCCCCTCGCGTAACCGACTCCCGAACCCGACAATGGTTGCGATGACCTAATCCTTATCCTCATCGTCAAAAGGGTTTTATTATCGTTTCCCTTTACAAAAAAAACTTAAGGGTTTATCAACGTTCCCTTTACACAAAAACTTTGGTGGCGGCTTCACAAAGGCACCTCCGAGCGTTCGAGGACGTCCTCGGAGGAATCTGCGCGTCTTTTTCCCGACGGAAAAAAACGAGGTGCGCACAAACAGGTCACATGGGAGGGACTAGAGCTGCCCAAGGGCAAGCCCACTTGCTTGTCACATGCTAGGTTGGAAGAAAAAGCTTCCAACCTTGGCATTAATGGCAAGTCCTTCAACTCTGGCTTTGCTTGGCCCAATTAGCCATGAATGCTACTTAAAATAAATATGGAAATGATATGCAACAAATTCTGGAATTAAATCCAAGAAACCAAAAATCTGCAGAAAAATCGCAGACTTCGCAGTGCGAATGGAGCTTCGCATTGCGAAGTCCTCAATTTTGAAATGTTGACTTTTCTGTTGACTTTTGTTGACTTTTGACTTTTTTTCCCTCTTTGATTCTTTTTTTGATTTTTTTTTGTTTTAAAATGCGTAGGACAAAATTAGGGTACTACAATTTTGTCAAAATTATGCAAAATCCTTGTTATGGTTTGAAGAACATGGGTTTAAAAACTCTTAGGTTCTGAGCTCTGGGGCTAGAACCTCAAAAATTGGTCATTTTGACACAAAAACTCAGATTCTGAGTTCTGTCATGGTCGCACTGCGACCATGACTTCGCACTGCGAAGCATGCGAAATTTTGGGTTCAGAAGCTGTTTCTGAACTTTTGTTCAGAAACAACTTCTGAACACACTCAGGACCTTATAGGTGGGTGAAAAACTTTGAGTTTTTGGGGTGAAAAAGGCTGGACAAACCAGTTTTGATGTTTTGAAAACCTTGGGATTTCTTTGAAATTCAAAAGGGGTTTTTTAGAATCAAATGGTCTTGAACCAAAATAGCTATGCAAACACAATCGTAAATGCAATATAAAGCCTTAGAAACTTACAGAACTCCTTAACAAAGCTCCAGCTGCACTTGATTTGATTTGGTTGAAGGCTTTCACAATGGTTTTTGATATTTGTGATGGTTTTGGAACTTTGGAAAGCTTTGTGTTGGATTGGTTTTTTCTGGTTGTTTTGTGGAGGTTTGTAAGCTAAAATGAGTAGAGTTTCTGCTCTTGAAATGCTGTTGTTAATTGTGTTTTTCAGAAGTGTTTGAAACCTTGGGCATTGCCTTCTATTTATAGGCCAAAACCAAATCTTTTTCATCATTGCAAAATCCTAAAATTCAGCTGATTTGTGGCTAAGATCAAGCTGGATCCTTTTGCATTAAATGGTAATGGATAGAGGCAACCTTGCCTTGCACCAAGGGGCAAGACTCAGCCTGATTTCAGCCACAAATTCAACTAATTCTAGAAGGTAATGATGAAGAACAAAGCTGATTTGCAATTGGCTAATGCTTGGCGATCAATCCTTGCAATCTCAATGGTTGATCAATGAAAACGTGCACTGTAATGTGCAGAGATTGAGGGATGAAAAAGGCTACTTATGGCTGGTGTGAGGGGTGAAAAGCTGCTGCAAAAACAGAGTAGGCAATCATGGCTTTTCAAGTGAAAAATCCAGCTGGTTTGACTGGTTTTGGGGGGAGCAAGCAGGAGGAAAGTCCTCAAGCAGGTGGCTGGCAACCTTGTGGTGGTTAGCAGGTCACATGGGAGGGACTAGAGCTGCCCAAGGGCAAGCCCACTTGCTTGTCACATGCTAGGTTGGAAGAAAAAGCTTCCAACCTTGGCATTAATGGCAAGTCCTTTAATTCTGATCTTGCTTGGCCCAATTAGCCATGAATGCTACTTAAAATAAATATGGCAATGATATGCAACAAATTCTGGAATTAAATCAAAGAAACCAAAAATCTGCAGAAAAATCGCAGACTTCGCAGTGCGAAGTGAGCTTCGCAGTGCGAAGTCAGCATTTTTGAAATGTTGACTTTTCTGTTGACTTTTGTTGACTTTTGACTTTTTCCCCTCTTTGATTTTTTTTTATTTTTGTTTTAAAATGCTTAGGACAAAATTAGGGTACTACAGCTGCCCCTACTTAATTGTGTCTTCGCATAGAGTGCGTGAGTGCCGAGGGCATCTCATGAACTCTTTGCGAAGATCAATTAAGTAAAAAGAAGGACCCAAATTTTGTCCTTCACGAAATGCAAATGCAATGGTTGGTAAAGGTTGATCGTATCCAGCCGCTAACACTGGAGGTAGATCTACTGGGGGATAAAGGTAATCTTATCTAGGCACTGTCACTAGAAGTCGATTCCTGAGGGTAGATTTACTCTAGGCACTGTCACTAGAGGTGGAATATTGATAGAGGTGATCTACTCTAGGATGTCACTAGAGGTCGAACATTGAGGGTGGTGATCTACTCTAGGATGTCACTAGAGGTCGATACCTGAGATGGAGGCGATCTAACTCTAGGATGTCACTAGAGGTTGATACCTAAGATGGAGGCGATCTAACTCTAGGATGTCACTAGAGGTCGATACCTAAGCTAGGTGATCTTATTCAGGCACTGCTTCTGAATGTCGATTCCTAACGAGCTGTGATCTTATTCAGCCGCTAACACTGAAGGTCGATACACTGGGGGAGGTGATCTACTCTAGGATGTCACTAGAGGTAGATACCTAAGGTGGAAGTGGTTTACTCTAGGCACTGTCACTAGAGGTAGAACGTTGATGGTAGGTGATCTTATCTAGGTACTGCTTCTAGAGGTCGATACCTAGGCTAGGTGATCTTATTCAGGCACTGTCACTGAATGTTGATTCCTAACGAGCTGTGGTCTTATTCAGCCGCTAACACTGAAGGTCGATACACTGGGGGAGGTGATCTACTCTAGGATGTCACTAGAGGTAGATACCTAAGGTGGAAGTGGTTTACTCTAGGCACTGTCACTAGAGGTAGAACGTTGATGGTAGGTGATCTTATCTAGGTACTGCTTCTAGAGGTCGATACCTAGGCTAGGTGATCTTATTCAGGCACTGTCACTGAATGTTGATTCCTAACGAGCTGTGGTCTTACCCTTAATAGGTGCCCCTGGTTGATTGTTTGATGGATGTTGGTGAATATGTGATATTCACTGGAGAATCCTTGTTGAGGATGCATGATTTGATATAAAATGCATGTGTATGAATGATTTGTATATGCATGCATGAATGAAAATGAAATGATGCTGGCTAGGTGCCGAGCAAAGTCGGTCTTGGTTGTGGTTGTGATTGGGCTCTCTCTTTTTTGTTGGTTTTTTGGTTGGTCGGTTTGGAAGGACGAGGTCCTTTGCCTACATACCCGAATGGGATCAAAACCGGTGTAGTTCGAGCCTAAGCCCGAAAATTTGTGTGGGTTTGCCAATAATGATTGGACTTTTGTTTGGGGTTGAGACTCCCTGGGGAATATCAATGAGGTTTGGCTTATGGGGATATAAGGATCATTTTGGAAGCATGATCGATATCCAGCCTTTGTTGGTGTTTGGATGTTTAGGGCGTTTACTGGGGAATTTTGCTCCTCCTAACCCTTGGGGTCTTTGCGCTCCGCGTGCCGCGAGCTACGCACTTGCCTTTGCTAAGGAGCATAAGTCCTTTGGTGCAATATTTTGGTAGGAATTACCGCAATTCTTTCAGAATTCACGAGGATTCAAAATAAAGCGATGTTTGTTTGTTTTCCCTTTTTGGAAGAAAATTCTTTTGTTAATTTCCCATGTTTTAAAGCATTTTCATCATGAATAAAACAAAATTTTATGCGCTACTGAGAACATAAAATAACAAAAAAGGAAATTTATTCAATGCAGATCTGACCTCTTGAATGGGTAAAAATACACAAAGTGAGAAGTAAGATAGAGAAAGACAAGAAAAAGCAAAAAGAAAATGTTGGTTTTGGCACAACACATGCTATTCCCTTATGACTTCGAGATTTTTGTTTGTTGGAAGATGCTGACGAGACCGATTCTTCTCCTCTTGAATCTTGTCCGGAGCTTGGATGCTGCAGTCATTGCCTTTCTTTTTTTTGTTAACCCCTAACTTTTGCTTGGACCGCTCTTTCGAGTTTTCAATCCACCGGGGTGTATTTCCTTTTTTGATGTCCTTAATTTTTGCCTAGACCGCCTTTTCAGGTTTTCAATCTAGCAGGACGCTCTCTATTGCCTAAACCGCCCTTTCAGGTTTTCGATTTAGCGAGCTTTTTTCTTCTTTTTTTCCTTTTAGGCATAATACCTCTTGACTGCATCGGAGTTTATTGAGAGTGGGAACTCTTCTCCGTCCATAGTGGTGATGATCAGGGCTCCGCCTGAGAAAGCTTTCTTTACCACATACGGCCCATCATAGCTGGGAGTCCACTTCCCTCGGGGATCTTTGTGGATAGGTAATATCTTTTTGAGCACTAGGTCTCCTTCTTTGAACTCTCGAGGACGGACCTTCTTGTCGAATGCTCTCTTGAGCCTCCTTTGATAGAGTTGTCCGTGACATATTGCCGTCAGACGCTTCTCCTCTACGAGATTCAGTTGGTCGAACCTTGTTTGGACCCATTCAGCTTCTTCTAGCTTGGTTTCCATCAAGACCCTTAACGAAGGAATTTCCACCTCTACGGGGAGAACAGCTTCCATGCCGTATACTAAGGAGAAGGGGGTTGCCCCAGTTGAAGTGCGAATGGCTGTTCTGTAGCCATGTAGCGCAAAGGGAAGCATCTCATGCCAATCCTTATATGTTGTCACCATCTTTTGGATGATCTTCTTTATGTTCTTATTGGCTGCTTCTACCGCACCGTTCATCTTTGGTCGGTAAGGGGAGGAATTGTGGTGCTCAATCTTGAAATCTTTGCACAACTCCTTCACTGTCTTGTTGTTCAGGTTTGCCCCATTATCGGTGATGATTTTGTGGGGAGTACCATAACGGCAAATGATTTCCTTCTTGATGAATCGGGCTACCACTTGTTTGGTTACGTTTGCATACGAAGCTGCTTCTACCCATTTGGTGAAGTAGTCGATGGCAACGAGGATGAAGCGATGTCCATTTGACGCTTTGGGCTCGATCATTCCAATCATGTCTATGCCCCACATAGAGAAAGGCCAAGGTGAAGTCATGACGTTCAGTGGAGTTGGTGGCACATGCACCTTGTCGGCGTAAATCTGGCACTTGTGACAAGTCTTGGCATAGTGGAAACAATCAGCTTCCATGGTTAACCAATAGTAGCCCGCCCTTAAGATTTTCTTTGCCATTGCATGCCCATTAGCATGGGTTCCAAAAGATCCCTCGTGGATTTCTTTGATGAGCATGTCCGCTTCATGTTTATCCACACATCTGAGCAGGACCATGTCATAATTTCTTTTGTAGAGGGTATTTCCACTGAGGAAGAACTGGGATGCCAATCTTCTGAGGGTCCTCTTGTCGGTGTGCGAGGCATTTTCTGGATACTCTTGCTCTTCGAGGTATCGCTTGATGTCGTAGAACCAAGGTTTGTCGTCAAGTCCCTCTTCGACTGATGCGCATATAACTGGTTTGTCTCTACGATCCATCCTTATGATTGGTGCTTCGTTGTAGAAATTTACTTGGTACATTGATGATAATGTAGCCAAAGCATCTGCTACCTGATTTTCTTCTCGAGGTATGTGGTGGAAGTTGATTTCATCAAAATGCTTGATCAATTCTACAACCCGGGCTTGGTAGGGAATTAAATTGGGATGTCTCGTTTCCCATTCTCCTTTGACTTGATAGATGACTAAGGCTGAGTCACCGTATACTTCAAGGTTTTTGATCCTTAGATCAATTGCTGCTTCGAGGCCTAGGATACATGCTTCATATTCTGCCATGTTATTGGTGCAGTCAAAGCATAACCTTGCTGTGAAGGGCTGGTATCCATTTCTTGGGGAGATTAAAACTGCTCCGATACCGTGTCCCATGGCATTTGAGGCGCCGTCGAAAGCGAGCTTCCATTGAGCTCCTAGTTCTGGCCCTTCACCATCTCTTGTGACCTTTTCGTCATTCAAGGCTACGACATCTTCGTCCGGGAAGTCAAATTGTATGGGCTGATAATCCTCCAATGGTTGGTGAGCAAGGTGCTCGGATAAAACGCTCCCCTTGATGGCTTTTTGAGCAACATATTGGATGTCGTACTCAGACAGCAGCATTTGCCAACGGGCTATCTTCCCTGTGAGGACAGGCTTTTCGAAGATGTACTTGATGGGATCCATCTTTGATATCAACCAAGTTGTATGGGTCAACATGTATTGCCTTAGACGTCGAGCAGCCCATGCTAAAGCGCAGCAAGTCTTTTCAAGTGAAGTATACCTTGTTTCACAGTCGGTAAACTTCTTGCTTAGGTAGTAGATTGCGTGCTCTTTTCTTCCCGTTTCATCTTGTTGTCCTAACACACAACCCATTGATCCTTCAAGTACGGTTAGGTATAAGATGAGGGGTTTACCCGGAACCGGAGGTATTAAAATTGGTGGTTCTTGCAGGTATTGTTTGATCTTGTCAAACGCCTCTTGGCAATCTTCATTCCAATGAACGGCTTGGTTTTTCCTTAGTAGCTTAAAGATTGGTTCGCAGGTAGCTGTCATGTGTGAGATGAACCTGGCGATGTAGTTCAATCTTCCTAAGAAACCCCGGACTTCTTTCTCGGTATTTGGCGCTGGCATTTCTTGAATGGCCTTCACCTTATCGGGATCTACTTCAATACCTCTTTGGCTGACGATGAAGCCCAATAACTTCCCGGATCTAACGCCAAATGTGCACTTGTTAGGATTTAAGCGCAGCTTGAATTTTCTTAGGCGTTCGAAAAGCTTTTGTAGATGGACTAGATGATCCTCCTCCGTTTGGGATTTGGCAATCATATCGTCGACGTAGACCTCAATTTCCTTATGGATCATGTCGTGGAAAAGAGTCACCATTGCTCTTTGGTATGTTGCCCCGGCATTTGTTAATCCGAAAGGCATTACCTTGTAGCAGAATGTCCCCCATGGGGTGATGAACGTAGTTTTCTCCATGTCCTCTGGAGCCATCTTGATTTGGTTATAGCCCGAGAAGCCATCCATAAAGGAAAAGACTGAGAATTGGGCTGTGTTGTCCACCAATATGTTGATGTGTGGTAGTGGGAAATCATCCTTTGGGCTTGCTCTATTCAAGTCCCGATAATCCACACACATTCTCACCTTGCCATCCTTCTTCGGAACTGGCACAATGTTGGCAACCCATGTTGGATACTTGGTTACAGCTAAGAAGCCGGCATCGAATTGATTTTTGACCTCCTCTCTGATCTTGAGAGCCATATCGGGTCGAGTTCTTCTCAATTTCTGCTTCACTGGCGGGCATTCCGGCTTGAGTGGCAGCTTGTGTACAACGATGTTAGGGTCTAAACCCGGCATGTCTTGATACGACCAAGCGAATACGTCCACGTACTCTTGCAGAAGCTTGATCAACTTTCCTTTCACATCCTCGTGCAGGGAGGCTCCTATCTTGACCTCTTTCTTATCCTCTTCGGTCCCCAAGTTGACCTTTTCAACTGATTCTTGGTAAGGTTGTATTACCCTATCCCCTTGATTTGCAAGTCTAGACAATTCTTCAGGCGGTTCATAATCGTCCTCTTCATCATCTTCCGTTTGATTAATCGGGCAATCGAAGTCATAAGGGTTTAAGGCAGTGTTGTTTTTGGAGGGTGGATTTGTAGATCTGCATGAGTATGATTTTTTTTTAGGCTTTTTGTAGAAATTTTTTTTTAAAACAAATGCAAAAAGAAAAAGACTCGAATGAACATAAAAGAGTGTTTTTATTCATGATTGTAAATAACTTTTAAAACATGGGGGCCCCACACGACTAATCATTTGCCTTGGGCAGAGCTAAATGATTTTTTTTAAAAGTAAAAAACAAACAAACATGGTTTATTACTTGATCCTGGTAATAATCTCGGGAATTGCGATAGCCCTCCAATTGTTCAAAGCTTCATCCGAAGCGCAACGGTACACCAAATCAGGCACGTCTTCGTCTACGTCTTCGAGTAGAGCCACTTGCTCTTCATGGATAAACCCCGCACTGATGAACGTCTCCGAAATGGGGAGGATCCCTTGCTTTGAAGGCTTTGAGAAAGTTTCGGCTGATGGATGATACCCCAACCCGAAGCGATTTTTCTTCTCCGGTATGTCTACTATCTTGCCCCATCCGGAGGGTCGGCTTTCTTCTAGGGCCTCTCTTATCGCCCTCCATGATGACATGGCTGTCCTAGCCTCTTCCTTGGGCTTCGAGCTCAATGTCACGACATTCGCCACTTCCAAAGACTGGAATGGGACGTCCACAGCTTCTTCATCCGTTTCTATATAACGGAAAGATGAGAGATGGCTTACCATCATGTCCTCTTGCCCGGAAACTACAATCATTTGGTTATCAATGATGAACTTCAGCTTCTGGTGCAGGGTAGAGGTAATGGCTCCGGCCGCATGGATCCATGGTCGTCCGAGAAGACAACTGTATGTTGGATTAATATCCATGACTTGGAAGATTATGGTGAAAACCTTAGGTCCGATTTGGACTGGTAAGTCAATCTCCCCTATAACAGCTCTTCTTGACCCATCGAAAGCTTTTACGACCAAGGCGCTGGGCTTCATTACTGTCCCTTCACATGATAGTTTGAGGAGGGTAGTCTTGGGCATGACATTCAATGATGACCCCGTGTCCACTAGCACTCTTGAGAGGATGTGGTCCATGCATTTCACGGAGATATGTAAGGCGCGGTTATGAATGTGCCCATCGTCGGGTAGCTCATCGCCATTGAAACCCAAGTACCTACTTGAGGTAATATTTCCGACTATCCCGTCGAATTGGTCCACCGGAATGTCCTTGGTGACATGTGCCTCACTGAGGATCCGCAATAGTGCTTCTCGGTGTGCTTCCGAGCTTAGTAGTAAGGATAGCATGGAGATCTTGGAGGGAGTTTGACCTAGCTGGTCAATGATTTTATACTCGCTCTTTTGGATTATCCTTAGGAACTCTTCGGCCTCTTTTTGCGGGATCGTCTTTTGAGAAGGCCCCGCTTGGTTCTCTTCTTCCTCCACGCTCTTTTCTTTGAGCGGTTCCTTTGGTAGTACGGCTGGCGTCTTCCCGAGTTCTTTCGGAGCGAAGACTCTACCACTCCTAGTCATTCCTCCAACACCGGTAATGTTAGTGATGCTGGGCTCGATTTTGGCTAGTGGTTTTCCTTCCACATAGGCCACAGGTTGGTAATTCCACGGTACCCTCTTTGTGCTTTCAAAAGAGAAGGGTGCAGGTACGTGGAATGTTATGGGTTGTATTGGCATTGGTACCTCTCTCCTTTGGTATGGGATCTCGAGAGGTTTTGGGCCGTTAGACTCTAAGGTAGCAACGTCCGTGCCATCCCTTATATAGCCAATTTGGATCCAACCTTGGTCCATTAACTCTTGAAGACAGCTCTTCAACTCTTCGCACTCATTCGGGTTGACCTTGCAGGCTTCACAGTTGGCGTGCATTTCCTCGAATAATCCAAAGCCGGTTAAACGCTCCCTTATAGTTGACAGGGGAGTCTTAACATTGGATACCCTTTTGACTAGACCAAAGTCCTCTTGTTCCTCCACCGTATTTACAGAGGGACTCGCATGCCCCGGCAATGGGTTGTTCTTCACATTGGGGTTTTCCTCTTTGAAGGATAACAACTTCTTGTCAATAAGATCCTGCACCTTGTGTTTGAAAACTCTACAGTTTTCGACATTGTGCCCCACGGATCCTGCGTGGAAATCACATTTGGCGTTTGCGTCGTACCACTGTGGATATGGTGGCGACATTGGTGGTAGTAGTCTTGTCTCGACCATACCCTTTTGGATTAGGTATGGCAAGATTTGACCATAAGACATAGGTACAGGATCAAACTGCCTATTAAAATAACTGTTCCTTGAGCTCGCTTGATTCCTTGGTGGATACCCGCCTTGTTGTTGTTGCGGTTGATTTTGCTGCGGCAACACTACTGGTTGTCGAGGTGGATTTGCGGGAATCACTTGAGGTGAGTAACGCCCTTGAGCCGTTGCTGCTGCCACATAAGGATAGTGGTAGTGAGGCATTTGATTTAGTGGTGGGTAGGATGGTCCCACTAGAACGGCATTTGTCTCCCCCTCTTTCTTTTTGTGAAAGTTGCTGGGAGGCTTTCTAGCTCCACTTTGAGCTTCTGGAGAGCCTTGGATTTTTCCTCTCTTCACTCCGTCCTCTATTCTTTCGCCGACCATGACTAAATCGGAGAAACCGGCAGACGTGCTTCCAATCATCTTGTCGTAATATGGGCCTTGAAGTGTGCCCATAAAGGTGTCGACAAGTTCTCTTTCCAATAGTGGTGGTTGCACACGAGAAGCTAGTTCTCTCCACCGCTGAGCGTACTCCTTGAAGGACTCGTTGCTTCTTTGTAGGAGGTTTTGTAGTTGCATCCTATTTGGAGCCATGTCCAAATTATATTTGTATTGCTTTAGGAAGGCATCGGCTAGATCCTTCCAAGTTTGGACATGAGTACGCTCGAGCTGCATGTACCAATCCAAGGACGCCCCGCTTAAACTATCTTGAAACACATGCACCATGAGTTTCTCGCTCATTGCGTAGGCTGCCATCTTCCTACAGAACATCCTTAGATGGTTCCGAGGGCATTGAATTCCTTTGTATTTCTCGAAGTCCGGTGCTTTGAACTTCGGAGGAATTACCACGTCGGGCACTAGGCACATATCCAAGGCGTTGTGGGCACCATATGAGCTGAACCCTTCGACAGCTTTCAACCTTTCTTCCAAAACTCGATACATTTGGGTGGTATCATTGTCTTGGTGGGTGGTGTCGGGAGCAGATTGCCTTGGCTGGCCATTTTCCACATCATGGGGAATTACTTCATGCTGAGTAGTGGAAGTTCCTTGAGGACGACGCTCTTCATTCCTTACGGGGATTGTAAGCGGTGGTGGAGGCGGTCCTTGACCCTCATTTTCGAAGGGTGGGGTATAGTTCTGAGGTAAACCATAAAGAGGCCATTGCACATTGGATGCATCCGTTGTTGGGCGAGGGTTACTTTCTCGTGCCGATAGAGCTTGCATTAACTCTAGCATCTGATCCATCTTTCCCTTCATTCCATCAACCTCTTCTCTCAAAGCCGCTTGAGTTTGTTCCAAACTGTCCATGATCCTTTGTTTGTTAGCTCGTGTTCCGTACGAGTGTTGAATATCTGGTTCTTGGACCGAGGGCTTTCGGGGTTTTCGGGCTATGATTGCTTTGAACTGTTTGAATGGGAATGAATGAGTTTTTTTTGAAAAATGCATGAAGATGCATGTGGGTGTATGTATGCTATGAGTATGCAAAATATGCGTTTTTTTTTATTTTGCTTTATGGAGTTTAAAGGTGCACGATTAATATTAGCAAATTCGAAATATTAAAGACCGGGAAATTGATTATACTTCAAAATATATTTGATTAAATAACATTTGTTTACAAAGTGTAACTAATGCTATTACAAATCAAATAGCCGCTCGCTTCTCGGCTTTGCTCATCTCCTCCCTATAGAAATCTATGGTGTCCTTGCAGAACTTCATAAACTTCTGGATCTCCATAGGGATGACAAAGTAGGGCATGACCATCTCGGCCTCCGCTAGCTTCTTTGGAAGTTGGGTGATTACCAAATTTGAGAATGCAACCAATTTAGTGAAATCCTCACTTAATCGGGTGGCGTCTTGCCATACATACTCAATTACTTCCTTGCGCTGGTCTAGCTTGACTCTTGCACTTCTAATTTCATCGTGTAGTTGTGCAATGTGGTCCCCATGAGCTCTTGCAATCTTGTCGAAGTACTCTTCGAATTTCTTGATGTCTTCTTCGAGATGATTGCACTTTAGCCTCCCTTGATGAGAGAGACTCTCATGTCTTTGCCGCTGGACGCGTTCGGCTTGAAGCTGCTCTTTGTAGTCTTTCACTACTTCTTGGAGCCGTTGATTTTTCTCTTGGAATTTCAACCTCCATTTCCGTTGAGCTTCGATGGCTAGTTCGCCAAACTTCTTGAGCTCTTGGTTGGAATGTAAGATTCTTTCCAACTCTTCGTCCTTGGCCACAAGGTTGGCATCCGCACTAACCAAGCCGCCTCCTATCCAATCCCTTTTCCCTTCGGAGGTTCTTAGCCGTTTTTGGCATACTAGGAGAGAATGCGATACTTCATCACGATCTCTCTTCGTCCTAGTAATTTCTCCTAAAGCTTGGAGGTGCTTCAATTCTAAGTCTCCGTTTTTGTTTTGGAGTTCTTGAATTTTAGCCTTGAGGTCCTCCACTTCTTTGTTGGGAATGATTGCAATAGGTTTAGGTGTAGGAGATTTTGGAGGGTTTATGACCACGAAGGGTAACTTGATTGCTTTGACCCTCTCCTTCACCCATTGAGTATAAAGGGGTTTGGCGATACAGTTTCTCTTGCCGACCCTTCCCTTGCGTACTTGGCTCCATGCTCCCCGGATTCTCTCTAGCAATGCCGGGTCTTGATCGCCTTCCCTTAAGTAGAAAGCTTCCAACAAAAGGTCATTAGGTTTATCTTCCATTGAAAAACCTAGTTGTCGGAGAGAGAGGACCGGATTGTAATTAATGCATCCCTTAGTACCAATGAGGGGTACGTTGGGGAAGTCCCCGCAGCTGAGGATAATTTCCGGGTCCTCTAAGTTTGGTGAAAACCAATGGATGTCCTTCTCGGCGAGGGTTGTCATCCGTTGCGACCATTTGAGCTTGGCCCGGTTTTCCACAAAGTCTCGGTTTCTTGGCATGTGGGACATCATCCAAATTTGCACTACGGGAGTGCAACAAGTAATTTTGCGTCCCCTTGCTTGTTCATGCCTTGAGTAGAGGGTATGATAAAAATCCGCTAAGATTGTAGGAACTGGATTTTTAGTCATAAACACCTCTAGAGCCGGAAAGTCTACGAAATCATCCATGTTGGGGAATAAGACAATCCCGTAGACTAAGAGGGCTAAGATGGCGTTGAATGCCATTACCTCTTTGTTGGCTAGTAAATCCCGAGCTTTGGCTTCCAAAAACTTTCTTGAAAATCCCTTAAGGTTCCCTCTAACTTCCAAGTTAGATGCCACTTCTTGGGTGTCGAGGTATAAGGATTCGGCGATGGCTTCAAATGTGGGATCCTTTCCCGGACCGAGATAGAGTTCATGACCTTTCATGCTACAACCCAAAATCTTCTCAAACTCTTCCAAAGTTGGCGCTAGTTGGAAGTCTTGAAATGTGAAGCACCGTAGAGGTGGGTCGAAGAATTGTGCCAAAGTGGTTAAGGCGGTTGAATCTATTCTCACGGGTAAAAGATCAAGGATTAGCCCATAGCTTGCCTCGAAGATATTCTTGTGGACCGAAGAGAGCCTCTTGCTTAGAGCTAATAAACTTTCCACCCTAGGAGCTTTAATTTTGAAGGCGAGCGTATTCTTGTTCCCGGAATCCATATTTCTTTTTTTTTGCTAATATTTGTTCGTTCTTTTTAAACTCCTATAAAGCAAAACGATACGAAAATTACTTTCATGAATGCAAATGTTATGCAAGGGTATGGTTTATGAAGGTTCGGAACTTCCCCCCATCCTCACATGTAGGCTCTAAATGGTGAAATCTCCTAAGAAGAGGTCCTTAGAGTCATAGATCTCACATGGAATTAGGGTTGTCTATGGACATACGTCGACATGACTTCAATTAATTCCACGTGAAAATCTCATCTAAGCGGGGTTGGACATCCTACCTCACGGACATACGTCAACGCGGGCTTCCGCACACAACCTCCTTCTAACTTAGTTTTTTTCTCAAGCTCGGGTAGAGAGCCTCACACGTCCGGCATTAACCCGAACAATGCGGAGTAACATCACTCAAGTAACCCCCGCATTTGATATATATGATATGAATATAAAGCGGATAAAGCAAATATAAACATAAAGCATAAATATAACATGTATGAATAAAATAAATAAACATGGCACGCAAAGAAAATAAAACAATTGGCTTTAAACCAACTAGGTTAGGCTTGACTCACTAGTGGGAACAGGGTCCCCAGTGAAGTCGCCAGCTGTGCGCACCTCGTTTTTTTCCTCGGGAAAAAGACGCGCAAATCCTCCGAGGTCGTTCGCAAACGCTCGGAGGGCCTTTGTGAAGCCGCCACCAAAGTTTTTGTGTAAAGGGAACGTTGATAAACCCTTAAGTTTTTTTTGTTTAAAGGGAAACAATAATAAAACCCTTCGACGATGAGGATAAGGATTTGGTCATCGCAACCATTGTCGGGTTCGGGAGTCGATTACGCAAGGGGAAGGTATTAGCACCCCTCACGTCCGTTGTACTCAACGGGAACCTTCTATTTGGTCAAAGCTTGAATTGTTTTTTTTATATTGTGCGCATGTTTATTTATGTTAAAAATATATTAAAAGGGGGAAAAGAGATAAAAACAAACGAAAGAAAAGAAGGAAAAAAGGTTTTTATTATTGTGCTTGACAAGATGTCGATCTTGCTCCTACGTATCTCCCGGTAGTCGGAGAATTCAAAGCATACGTAGTTCTTTGTAGAAAAACGTACATGTGTTGGTTGATTTTAATTGGACGATGTTTTAACCGAATTCTTACGATTAAAACGTAGCTTGTATGCTCGCGCTCGGGAGACTTATTAAGCGTATAGCTTGTATGCTCGCGCTTGGGAGACTTATTAAGCATTTGTTCGTGAATCGCATTAGAATTGTTAAAAGGTACGTCCGTTAGGGTAAAGGGTTGGAATTGGCCGCTATGGGACCAAGAGAGGTACAATGGACTCGTACAAGTCAATCATTGACCGAGTGGACTCCGAAGAGTCGGGCGATTGTTCGATTGATCCACTGAGATCAAGAACGGGTACAATGGACTCGGACGAGTCGAACATTGACCGAGTGGACTCTAACGAGTCGAGGGATTGAGTCTAATGGCCACGGGGGACCAAAAGGTTCGGATTGACCACAAGGGGCCAAATTTGGTTTGGTTAGGGTTGTACATATTGAAAAAAGGAATGACGATTGTCCGAGCGACGAGACATACGTCACGCATTCGTACAATCGGGGCGATGGAGAGACATACGTCACACCATCCCTTTTTCATTCATGTTTTTGGGTTGAATCCTTTAGAAATCCCAAGGTATGTCAAAACATTTGGTTTGAAAACCCAAAATGGGAAGGTTTAGCAAATTTGCTAGAAAACGCACAAGTTCGGCTCGTTTTGCGAAAAGCGAACGTATTTGGCTTATGTTCATTTTTGAGTTTTGAACATCATGAACAATATTTATTGTTCAAGTTTAGATTGAAATGATGAACATAGCTTGTTTGTTCATGTGGTTTTGAAAGTTTGGGAACATAACTTGCTTTGCAAGTTATCCACAAAATGGTCATACGAACTTGTGATTTTGTCAAAATTATGCAAAATCCTTGTTATGGTTTGAAGAACATGGGTTTAAAAACTCTTAGGTTCTGAGCTCTGGGGCTAGAACCTCAAAAATTGGTCATTTTGACACAAAAACTCAGATTCTGAGTTCTGTCATGGTCGCACTGCGACCATGACTTCGCACTGCGAAGCATGCGAAATTTTGGGTTCAGAAGCTGTTTCTGAACTTTTGTTCAGAAACAACTTCTGAACACACTCAGGACCTTATAGGTGGGTGAAAAACTTTGAGTTTTTGGGGTGAAAAAGGCTGGACAAACCAGTTTTGATGTTTTGAAAACCTTGGGATTTCTTTGAAATTCAAAAGGGGTTTTTTAGAATCAAATGGTCTTGAACCAAAATAGCTATGCAAACACAATCGTAAATGCAATATAAAGCCTTAGAAACTTACAGAACTCCTTAACAAAGCTCCAGCTGCACTTGATTTGATTTGGTTGAAGGCTTTCACAATGGTTTTTGATATTTGTGATGGTTTTGGAACTTTGGAAAGCTTTGTGTTGGATTGGTTTTTTCTGGTTGTTTTGTGGAGGTTTGTAAGCTAAAATGAGAAGAGTTTCTGCTCTTGAAATGCTGTTGTTAATTGTGTTTTTCAGAAGTGTTTGAAACCTTGGGCATTGCCTTCTATTTATAGGCCAAAACCAAATCTTTTTCATCATTGCAAAATCCTAAAATTCAGCTGATTTGTGGCTAAGATCAAGCTGGATCCTTTTGCATTAAATGCTAATGGATAGAGGCAACCTTGCCTTGCACCAAGGGGCAAGACTCAGCCTGATTTCAGCCACAAATTCAACTAATTCTAGAAGGTAATGATGAAGAACAAAGCTGATTTGCAATTGGCTAGTGCTTGGGGATCAATCCTTGCAATCTCAATGGTTGATCAATGAAAACGTGCACTGTAATGTGCAGAGATTGAGGGATGAAAAAGGCTACTTATGGCTGGTGTGAGGGGTGAAAAGCTGCTGCAAAAACAGAGTAGGCAATCATGGCTTTTCAAGTGAAAAATCCAGCTGGTTTGACTGGTTTTGGGGGGAGCAAGCAGGAGGAAAGTCCTCAAGCAGGTGGCTGGCAACCTTGTGGTGGTTAGCAGGTCACATGGGAGGGACTAGAGCTGCCCAAGGGCAAGCCCACTTGCTTGTCACATGCTAGGTTGGAAGAAAAAGCTTCCAACCTTGGCATTAATGGCAAGTCCTTTAATTCTGATCTTGCTTGGCCCAATTAGCCATGAATGCTACTTAAAATAAATATGGCAATGATATGCAACAAATTCTGGAATTAAATCAAAGAAACCAAAAATCTGCAGATAAATCGCAGACTTCGCAGTGCGAAGTGAGCTTCGCAGTGCGAAGTGAGCTTCGCAGTGCGAAGTCAGCATTTTTGAAATGTTGACTTTTCTGTTGACTTTTGTTGACTTTTGACTTTTTCCCCTCTTTGATTTTTTTTGATTTTTGTTTTAAAATGCTTAGGACAAAATTAGGGTACTACAGTCACTTTTGAAGAAAAATTTTGTTCCTTTTTAAGTGTCACTTTCAAAGTTCAATGCAACTTTAAATATTGTTTTACCAATATTATCCTTAGTTATTTATTACGGAGAGAGAAATATATGAGATGATATATTAAATGAATAAGACTATTATAGTAAAAATACAAATTATTGTATCAAAAGTAGTGACATTTATTAATTGTCTTGGTTTGTGTAAAATGTCAAATAGTGACAATTAAAAAGGAACGGAGGTAGTATATCCCTTTAAATTTAGTAGCATGAAGTGTATGTTGAGAAACCTTGATCATCATACCTTTGTAATTTGATCATGAAGATGAATTGCTTGAGTTCATATGGCTGTTGGCTTAAATTTATGGATTAATATCACAGAGCAATGGCACAACACCAAGGTAACAACAATTTAGTTCCAATTTAATAACAGGCGAGCTAGTTCCAAGTTAAGAAAAGGGGTACAACATTAAGTGGGCGAGTTAGTTATAATTTAATAAAGATGAGTTGAGAAAAGTGTGAGAGAGAGAGAGAGAGAGGGTTATATTATATGACGATGTACCAAGAGGTAGATATGAGTGGAGCACAAGAGGCAGTACCAAGTTAACAGAAGAAAGACTACTCTAGGTACCCCGTGGCAGAAGTAAAATGTAGTATTGTTAAAAGGTCGCATAGGAGGGATTCTGACGAGGAAAACCTTGGTATTTAAGTGGTCCATGGGACCCACCTCTCTTTCCTAGGAACCCCTTTCATGCACCATTTACTTTGCGAACTGAACTGATTGCTTATTAAAAACATAAATAATAGATTAATAGCCCCAAATTAGAATAAAGACAAAATGAACCCACATAGAATAATAAATTTGAATAGAGGACCTAATAAATTTGAACATGTTTTGCGTCCTTCTATATATACTGCAGTAGCACGGGCTGGATCTTCACATTTGGGCTTCAGACTAAAGCGCATTCCATTCCGAAACTTGCTCACACAAAGGAGAAACAAATCCAATGTTTCCTAAAATGTTGACACATCTTTCGGACAGAGTCAACTCCAAGGCTTCCTAAAATGTTCCACATCTTTAGGAGATAGACATATCACTGAGTACGGGAACACACCTTTATTTCATAGACCAGAGCGTGGATTTCTCAATCAAATTAAAATACAATAATAAATGTACGAAATCATGGCACATAGAAGTCGTACGCACATGTTGGAACATTTGGTTCCACATCTTGCTTGTAGATTTGGTTTAGCAAAAATGCAGCCAATAAACACATATCAATGAACCAATATCCAACAATCTCCCCCTTTGGCAAATTTTTGGCTAAAACAACACGAGATCATTTAGATAGACTAGAGAGATATCACACATTTAATTCTTCACTCATCATAAGTACACAACCATGAAGAACCATAGTATCTCTTCAGAAAGCTGCTTCAGAAATTTCCTCAATTAAACGCAGCAACCAAAAGTTTTTGAGAATCACTCAGGAGCAACAGAGTCATGCAACAGCGGAACATAACGTACATAATCCCAACGAGAGATACACTAAATTACCACATACATAGCAAGCAACTTCACCAGATGTTTCAACATGGTCTACCACATCATTCAGGATTTCTTAAAAGAAACAAACAAATCACTCCCCCTGAAACACTGCATGAATGTCAACATAGTAAACGCTCCCCCTGTACCTATGCATGCAATCAACTTCTCAGACAAACTTATTATCACTTCACTACTCCCCCTTTTTAGCCACAAATTTTCAAAACAGAGTCTTCAAGCATGAAATAGAGAGAACAAGAGTAATAGTTGCAGAGTATAGTACAATATTACAGACCAGAAGCACAAAAGAAATCCAGGACATAGTCCACAGATAGAAAAAAAATTAACAATCATCAGACTGGCTGGCAGAAGCTTCGTCTTCATCAGGATCAGCATCATCTTCATCACCCTCACTTCCTACATGCTCACCCCTCAGCAACCACCTCTTCAGTTTCTAAAGCTTGAATCATCATTTCAAACTTAGCTTTCCTTTCATCCAGCATTTGACAGGTCTCTTTTAGGGCAGCCACAATTTCCTGTCTAGACATAACACCTCCAGAAGGAGCAGTTCCAAATGTTCCAATCATCTTTAGGATCTTCACTGATGGTTTCGACAACCATCTCTTGTTGTATTGCAGCTTCCAAAGCCGCATTTTGTTTATTTTCGGCCAAATAGGTCGTAATTCTATCCCAAGCACTTGGCTCCGACATATTTAATGATCAACATCCCACCTAGTTGGTAGAATCTCACCCTCATAGTAGGTCTCATCTCCAACAAACTCTCTTTCCTAGATAAACTCATGTGTAGGGTGGAGCTTGATGGAATAGAACACATTATCTTGGTGAGTAAAACCAAGATCTGAGGACGTATATGGCGCTATGGTCGCCAATTGCTTGTCGAAGGTTTTCTTTGTGATATGATTTACTTCAGCCCTAAAGTAACTCTGATCAGCTTCGACATTTTCCAACAATCCATCCGCTCTCCAGATGGATAGCCTTTGATGCATGGTCGAAGGAACTGCTCCGACACCATGAATCCATTCCCTTTCTAGCAGCAAGTTGTAGTTTACCTTGGATGGAACTACTAGAAATAGTGTCGATCTTTTTACACTTTCGACAACTAAATCCACTTCAATGGCCCCATAAGAGTGGCCAGATTTGCCTTCATAATTGGAATGCACAACGTTATGTGTCTTTAAGTCTGAGTTAGACTTGCCAATCTTTTTCAGCAGGCACTGTGGCATTAGGTTCACCGCTGCACCACCATCGACAAGGACTTTGTTGATCCCTATGTTATTGACTTTAGCTTGGATAAAGAAAGGCTTGAGGTGACTCTTTATGCCCCCATCAGGCCTTTTAAACATGGCTTGCTATTCTTCGACACAACCATTATTCATTACATAATTGCACACTGACTTATGTTCAGCCATATCTTTAGTGAAATCCTCTTCGACCTCATTTATTTCCAACACTATGTCATATTCAACTGGCAGGATCGAAACGATATTGCATAGGACATCAAAGTCGGGCTCAGAGTATGAGAAATTTCACTCCATTTTCTCATCCTCTATGGGAAGGCCCTATTTGATAGCTGGTAAAGGGGGAAATATCCTCTCTTTTGCTAGCTTTCTAGCCACTTCGACAGATATTTCCTTACCTTTGCCTTTGGTAGGAACTTCGACACTATTTGAGGCAGCAACCTTCTTCTAGCGTTGGAACCTTCGCCACTGTCTCCTGGTCATAGGGTTTTTACCCTTATAGTTGTTGTAGGCATACACTTTTGACTCAGATGCCTTGTTTTGGCGAGAAGCACTTGTGCTTCCTTTGACCATTTTTTGGTGGTATCCAACATTTTTTCCACCAGAATAGACCCACTCCTCTACAGGTAACCTGGAGGATGGGACAAAAGTCTTCACTTGACCTTTGTTAGGATATTTAGTCTAAGGCATGACCTTGTAAGGTATACCTCTTTGGTTAAAACTAAATTTAGGCATGTTATCAGCTTATTTTCCTTTTTTCTTCGGCTGGGGTTGGAAACCCTCAAGGCTCCTTGCAGCCTTTTTGTCGAATACTGAACTGCATTTGGGGCAGATCATAACTTCGGAGTTGTTGATTTTGCAACGGTTCAAGAATTCAATCAACCCTTCTTTTGCAATTGGGTATACAACCTTCATATTTTCGTTGTACTGATCCTCAGTGATCCTTTCATTTCCAACTTTGAGGCCTTCAGTAGCCTTTTTCTCGATAAAATTTTCAGCAATAATTTCTCCAGTAACTTCGACAACGTTGATGTCCATTGGTTCAACGTACATTGCGTTAGTCACTTGGAGGGAATTGACATCTATTTGCACGGGAGGTTTCATCTTGTCACTGAACTTTAGTCTTCCTTCATTCAGCGCTTTCTGAACTAGGTCCCTGAAAAGAACACAACGAGACGTATTATGCCCCAGAAAGTTATGTGTTAGTTATTTGAAGGTTGGCTACATGTTTGGTAAAATAAAAGTGCTCAAGCAATGCGTCTCCAGAACCTTTTTAAGTCTTCAGAAGCTGAAAATTGCATTTCAGGAGGTTCAGAAGCTGAAAAACTGGTTTTTCTGTTCATCAGAAGTAGAATTAGCCTTCAAACACTGGTACTGTTCATCAAACGCAGAACCGGGCTTCAGACGCACTGTTCAGACGTTGACTGGCGTTGACCTTCAGAAGCTGCCTTCAGACGTTGACTGGCGTTGACCTTCAGAAGCTGAACTTCAGAAGCTGTTTTTCAGAAGCTGGTTTTTTCTGCATTAATTCTGTGCGTATCTTTTGAAGATTTACTGAAGAATTATCCAGGCATTTGTTTTCTAGAAGACTGATTATTTTGATGAAGATCTTGGTGAAGATTGGCTTCGTGTTTATGAATGAATATATTTCAAAGGGATCTTTGCATAATATGATTCAGAAATATATGTTTCCTTTTTGAGCTTTGCAGAATTTTAGAATTGTATTTCGAAGAAGATATGATTCAGAATTATGTGTGCCTGGTGAAGACTATATAAGAAGACGTGCTGCTATATTGAAGATTGAATCAAAAAACCAGAAATAAGAGTCTTAGAGTTTTTGAGTTTTTTGAGTCTTTTAAGCTTTTGCTTTATTCTGTACACCACTCATATGTTTTGAGTTGGTTTAGTTTGTTTTGAGTTGTAATTCACTCTAAGCTTTTAAGTACGAGTGATGTCTTTGATGTATTGAAGAGTGTCTTCATAACTGGTTTGTTTTCAGAGTTGTTAGTAACTGGGTTGTAGTTACGTGATAAGGAAGTAAGAGAGGGTTCTTATACCTAGGGGTTACTGGGTAGAAATCTTGACTGGTGGAGATTAAGTCAGAAGACTAGGAACAGGGGCTGTGTCTTGAGTCTTAGGATTAATTCCTCATAGTGGATTTCCTTCCTGGATTGGTATCCTCCAGATGTAGGTGATGTTTGCACCGAACTGGGTTAACAAATACTGTGTGTTCTTTACTTTCTGCACTTTTATTTGCTGCTTCTAAACCAGTTTTATTGTGCTCTGTTTTACATTCATCGTGCTCTGTTTTTGTGTTCTGATTCATACCTGCCAGAATTTCATTATGAAATTTGCAAAAACCTATTTTCTTTCTTTGTTCCACTGGTGGAGGTTTCAGGCCCTTAAGCACTAAAATCTGACCATCAGTGACCAAAAGATCAAAGATTTCGTCGCATTTAGTAATGTCAAAAGTGTAAGTCTTTGCAACGAATTTATCATTCTTAGGTTCGACGGGATTTTTTCCGTCTGATGGTTTTATCAATTTACAGACATAAGGGGGTCCAGGCTTTAACTCAGCCATGTTAATTTCATTTTATTCGACAGAATTATATTCGACGTCAAATTCTTTGTCGCTGTCGTTAGTGTCGACGTATGCAACCTTCTCTTTCTTATGGAACCTACTAGTTCTAGCCTTTTCTACTTTTAGCCGTTCGACTTGTCGAACTCTGTTAGCAAGTTGGGCCATGTCCCTTAGGTGTTGGGTATCTAATTTCTTTCGAATAGAATAATCTAGCCCACCAGCAGCCATTTCGACTAACTCATGCTCAGGCACTTGGGTAAAGCACCTTGCTTTGAGAAGTCTGAATCTATTCAAATAGTCATCAATAGTTTCAGGGGTTTTGCGTCGAATGCTAGCCAATTCTTTAAGGCTAATTTTATATTGCCCCATGTAAAATTGCTCATGAAAAGCATTCTCTAACTGATCCAACTAAACATGGAATGTGGAGGTAAGGTTGTAAACCAAGTGAAGACATTTTTTGTCAGAGAACTTGGGAAATATTTCATCCTTAGATATTTCATTATTCACTGCAAGTACAAAAACCTCTCCAACATCACCACTCCTCTTAAAAACTAAAAAAAAAGGCCATAAATAAATTATGTGTCAAATCTAACTGTTTTTTTTTTGTTGTTTTTAGCCTTTTTCCTTTTATCACATATCAATTTATCATTTTTGTTCACTCATTTATGGGTTTTCTACACCCCTTTCTAGCTTTTTGGTTGCTCGTTTGATTTTGCAGCACATTAAGATGAAAAATGTGGTGTTCTGGGACACAAAATGGCCACGATAGTTAATTGCCGTTGAATTATAAGCCGGAGGTAGCTAACTGCCGCTGGAAAGCATCCGGCGGTAGTTAACTATCGATGAAGTTAAATTGGTTATTTTGTGGTGTGTGGTAGCATTGTCTTAAGTGGGAACAACAATTTTCAAGGATATGCTAGAAAGGGACAACTACCTATGAGTTGTGTATGACCGTTGCCTTTAGAAATCGAGTTATCCGGTTCACTATGGACCAACTCAAATTAATAAATGTACACTTATTATTATTATTATTATAAAGAATGAGTTATTTAGTTTAATCTTATTCAATCATGCGGTTCAACCAATCAGTGACACATTGATCTTGTGACTTTGTCGGGTTAATGACCAATCTGATTTTCCTATGACAATTTACTGTCACTCAAAGTCAAGATCTTTGTAGTGGGGGTGGGGGATCAAAAGTTAGAAAAAATTGAAATAGTGGGACCAAAAAGCTAAATTTTAAGATAGGAGTACCAATACTTCATAAAAACAAATATAGGGATACCAAAATGCTTTTAAGCCAAACATTTATTATTTGTGTAGGTCCAATGATCCCCTTCCAATCATTTTTGAGGATTTTTTTAGGCCCCCTCAATGTCTTTTTGTGCTGAAAATGTCCTTCGAGAGTTATCTACCAGAGATGTTAAAATTAAAAAAAAATGCTCTTCAAGAGTTATCATTTGAATTTTTTAGGGGGCCTAAAAGACATTGAGGGGTCCTAACAAGAATGCTCATAATTTGTTATGTTAAAAAAAAGAGTAAACTGATAGACCCAACCCAAAAAGTGTGAAAAGGATGACTCTTTTGAAGTATCTAGAAGGTTGATGAATATATTAGCTTGAAGTTGTATTTTTACATTATTGATTATAGTATGGATTTTTTGTGTTAGTTACAATGATGACTATTTTTAATTGTTGGATATTTGGTTGTTGGCTACATGTTTTGCTAAAATCAAATATACAAGCAGCACGTCTTCAGAAGCAGAAAACTCATTGTGTGCATTTTCAGAAGCTGGTTCAAAAGCTGGTTCAGAAGCTGAACAGTACTTCAGAAGCTGACCTTCAGACGCACAGTTCAGAAGCTGACCTTCAAACGCACTGTTTAGAAGCTGACCTTCAGACGCACTGTTCAGAAGTTGACCTTCAGACGCACTGTTCAGAAGCTGACCTTCAGACGCACTGTTCAAAAGCAACCTTCAGAAGCTGAAATGTTCAGACGCAGAACTTCAGACGTAGACATCAGAAGCTGGTTTTCTGCGTTCTATTTTGTGCGCCTTGGAGATGTGTATTTTCAGAACATGATCTTTTATGAGAAGATTTAATTGAAGAATTATTCAAGCTTTGTTTCTAGAAGGAAGATTGTTTTGCGTGAAGATCTTTATTGAAGATTGGATTCTTTTATTTGTGAATATATTTTCAAAGGAATCTTTGGAAAATATATTTCAGAATTATAATTGCTTCTATTTGCTTCTAAAAGAATTCTGGAAACATATTTTTGAAGGATTTGGTTCAAGAATTATGTTGCTGCTGAAGCTATATAAAGAGGACGCTGCTGTTGAAGAATGGACATCAAAAACAGAAATCATTATAGAGAGAGTCCTAGTTTTTGAGTGAGTTTGTAAGCTTTGTGCTTTGTTCTGTACACCACTCATCTGTTAGAGTTGGTTTAGGTTTATTGAGTTGTAATTCACTTAAAGCTTTTAAGCAAAAGTGACTTTGTTGTTTTGAAGTGTGTCTTCATCATAGTTGATTGGTTTAGAGTTTACAATCACTGGGGCAGTGATTGCTTGAGTAGGAAGTAAGAGGGGTTCTTATATCTAGGAGTTCCTAGGTATAAATTTCACGGGTAGTGATTAAGTGAGAAGGCTGTGGGAAACAGGGGCTGTTTAAACAGTAGTTCGAATTGATACTATTTTAGTGAATTTCCTTCCTGGCTTGGTAGCCTCCAGACGTAGGTGTGTTTGTCACTGAACTGGGTTAACAAATCAACTGTGTTCTTTACTTTCTGTCTTTATTTTTGCTGCTTCTGAACCTCTGTTAAACATACTCTGTGCAACTCTGTTTTACGGTTCAGACTCAGTCTTGCCAGAATTTCAATTGCCATCAGAGCAGGCACCCTGCCTGTTTTAGGGTGAGCTCCAGGGAAGGTTTTTCTGGCATAATGGACAAGGAAGGAGGATTTGTGAACATACCACCTCTGTTGGATGGTTCCAGCTATGAGTATTGGAAATCTCGTATGAGTGCTTTCCTGAAATCTATAGACAGTAAGACTTGGAAAGCTGTTCTGAAGGGTTGGGAACATCCTGTTGTGCTGGACAAAGATGGAAAAAAGACTACTGTGTTGAAACCAGAGGAAGAATGGTCCAAGGATGAAGATGAATTGGCTCTTGGAAACTCCAAAGCTTTGAATGCTCTATTCAATGTAGTGGACAAGAACATGTTCAGACTGATCAAGTAGTGCATTATTGCCAAGGATGCCTGGGAGATTCTCAAGACTACTCATGAAGGCACTTCAAAGGTAAAGTTGTCCAGACTTCAACTTCTCACCACCAAGTTTGAAAATCTCAGAATGTTGGACGATGAGAACATTCAAGACTTCAATATGAACGTCCTGGACATGGCTAACTCATTTGATTCTCTTGGAGAGAAAATGTCTGATGAGAAAATTGTAAGAAAAATACTCAGGTCTCTACCTAAGAGTTTGACATGAAGGTGACTGCCATTGAGGAAGCACATGACATCTCCACTATGAAGGTTGAGGAGTTAATAGGATCTTTGCTGAATTTTGAGACAGCCTTCAGTAACCGTACTGATAAGAAAGGGAAAGGAGTTGCTTTTGCAGTAAATACTGATGTTGAGGATTAACAAGGGATTAATGAGGATGATGAAGGCTTATCAGAGGCTCTTGTGTTGCTAGGGAGACAATTTAACAAGATTCTGAAACATGTTTACAGGAGATCCAAATCAAATGGTCAGAACAACAGATTCAACATCAGTAAGCAACAAAATGATTTGAAGAAGACAAAAACCTGATGAGAAGAACAATCAATCAAAGGGAGTTCAGTGCTATGAGTGTGAAGGATATGATTATATTAGGACAGAATGTGGCACATATCTCAAGAAACAGAAGAAAAGCTTGGCTGTTTCCTGGTCTGATGAAGATGACTCAGAAGGAGAAGTAGAGAGTGAATATGCTAAGCATGTTGTTGCCCTAACTAGAAGATACAAGTCTGATGTTAAAGCTAAGGCCTCAGAAGCACTTTCAAAGTCTAAAGCATTATCAGAGTCTGAAACTCTATCAGAGTCTGAAGCTCCATTAGAGTCTGAAGCTCCATTAGAGTCTGAAGCCAGTGTTGAAAAATCCTCTTATGAAGAACTGGCTAACTCTTAAAAAGATCTATACATCAGAAGTGTAGAAGTTTGCAAGCAACTAGTGGATCAGAAGAAGGCTATCAGTCAGCTGCATGATGAAAGAAGTATCCATTTAGCACAGATTTCTGATCTCAAAGATGAGGTAAGCCAATTGAATTCTTAACTTGATCATATGAAGAAGCAAGTCAGAATGTTAAACACTGGTACTGATGTGCTGGAGGAGATTTTGAAGTGTCAGAACCAAGGGAAACCAAATGGTATAGGTTTTGTTGATGGGACTTTGAGCATCAAACAGCAAAATCAAGCTAAAAGGTTCATTCCTGTTGTTGGAACTTATGATCCAATGATAGGCACATCTAAGATGGAACATCACAAGGAACCTCAGCAATCTAAGAGAAAGAGGAGAACTCATCCATGGGTATGTCATCACTTTGGTAAGAAGGAGCACATAAAGCCATTCTGTTTCAAGCTATATGGTTACGCCAAGCACTTTCAGCTCAGAAAAGTGAAACCTGCTGCAAACAGAATCAATGTCAAGAAGGTATGGAAACCCAAAGGTAATAATGTTGGCCTCATAGCTCATACATCTTTGAGAGCCTCCACTAGGGAAGATTGGTATTTTGATAGTGGATGCTCCAGACACATGACTGGTGTCAAGAAGTATTTAAGCAATTTGAAACATTACTCCAGTAGCTATGTAACTTTTGGTGATGGAGCTAAATGAGAAATTCTTGGAATTGGAGACTTGATCAGTGATGGATTACCAAGGCTAGACAATGTGCTATTAGTAAAAGGACTAACTTCAATCTAATCAGCATAAGTCAGCCGTGTGATCAAGAGTTGAAAGTGAACTTTAACAAAGAGGAATGTCTGGTAACTGGTAAAGAAGGAGAAGTGCTGATGAGGGGCAGTAGATCAAAGGACAATTGTTACTTATGGATGCCTCAAGAAGAAACAAGCTTATCCACATGTCTCATAAGCTCAGAAGAAGAAGTCAGACTCTGGCACCAGAAGCTTGGGCACTTAAATCTGAGGGGTATGAAGAAAGTCATGTCAGTTGAAGCCATCAGAGGTCTACCCAAACTTAAGATCAATGAAGACAACATTTATGGTGAATGTCAGATTGGGAAACAAACACGTAAGTCTCATCCAAGGTTGGAGCATCAGGTAACAACAAAAGTTCTTGAATTGTTACATATGGACTTAATGGGACCTATGCAAGTTGAGAGCATTGGAGGAAAGAAGTATGCTTTTGTGGTTGTTGATGATTTTTCAAGATTCACTTGGGTAAGCTTCATTAGAGAAAAATCAGACACCTTTGATGTGTTTAAAGATCTGTGTACTCAGTTACAAAGAGAAAAGGATAGTGTCAATGTCAGGATCAGAAGTGATCATGGGAAAGAATTTGAAAATAGTAAGTTCTCTGAATTCTGTTCCTCTGAAGGAATCAAGCACAAATTTTCAGCTCCCATAACACCTCAGCAAAATGGTATTTGTTGTTTATTTAAAGGTTGGCTAATGTTTGGTAAAATCAAAGTATGCAAGCAAAGCGTCCTCAGATGTTATTTTGGTCCTTCAGAATCTGGATATTGGTTTTGAGAAGTTTCAGAAGCTGAAAACAGGATTTACTGTTCATCAGAAGCTGGAATGGCCTTCAGACGCAGAACTGACCTTCAGACGCAGAACTGTTCATCAGACGCTGAACAGGTCTTCAGACGCACTGTTCAGACGTTGTCCAGCGTTGACCTTCAGAAGCTGCCTTCAGACGTTGACCAGCGTTGACCTTCAGAAGCTGAACTTCATAAGCTGTTTTCAGAAGCTGGATTTCTGCATTCTTTGTGATTAGTTCTGTGTGTATCTCTTGAAGATTTACTGAAGTTTTATCCAGGCTATTGTTTTCTAGAAGACTGATTATTTTGGTGAAGATCTTATTGAAAGATTGGCTTCGTGTTTATTGATGAATATATTTTCAAAGGATCTTTGTAAAATATAATTCATAAATATTCTTTCTTCTTTGAGCTTCTAAAATATTTCAGAATCATATCAATTGAAGAATATTTGGTTCAGATTTATGAGAGTTGCTGAAGCCTATTTAAGAAGACGTGCTGCTTTGTAGAATGAGAGGATTGAGTCAAAACTGATTTTATTATAAGAGTCTGTGTAAGCTTTAGGCTTTTTTTTGTACACCACTCATCTGTTTGAGTTGGTTGAGGTGTTTTGATTTGTAAATCACTTAAAGCTTTTAAGCACAAGTGATGTTTTTGTTTTGTTGAAGAGTGTCTTCAATCTGTTTGTTTTTGTTGAGTCTGATAATCACTGGGCTGTGGTTGACTTGGTTGGGAAGTAAGTGGGTTCTTATACCTAGGTGGTTTCCTGGGTAGAAGTCTAGACGGGTAGAGATTAAGTGATAAGACGAAGAACAGGGGCTGTTGAGTCTTAGAATTAATTCTACTTAGTAGATTTCCTTCCTGGATTGGTATCGCCCAGAGTAGGTGAAGTTTGCACCGAACTGGGTTAACAAATTCATTGTGTTCCTTTACTTTCTGCACTTTAATTTTCTGCTTCTGAACTTTAGTTTTCATACTCTGTTTTACTGGTTCAGAACCAGAATTTCAATTAGCATCAGAGCAGACACCCTGCTTGTTTTTGGGTGAGCTCCAGGGAGATTCTTTCTGGCTTTATGGAGAAAGAAGGAGGATTTTTTAACAGGCCACCTCTGCTAGATGGGACAAACTATGATTATTGGAAATATCGTATGAGTGCTTTCCTAAAATCTATTGATAGCAAGACCTGGAAAGCTGTTCTGAAAGGCTGGGAACATCCTGTTGTGACTGACAAAGATGGTAACAAGACAGCTGTTTTAAAACCAGAAGAAGATTGGACCAAGGATGAAGATGATTTATCTCTTGCAAATTCCAAAGCCCTGAATGCTATATTCAATGGAGTGGACAAGAATGTATTCAGAATGATCAAGCAGTGCACAATTGCCAAGGATGCCTGGGAGATTCTCAAGACTACTCATGAAGGCACTTCAAAGGTAAAGTTGTCCAGACTTCAGCTTCTGACCACAAAATTTGAAAATCTCAGAATGCTGGAGGATGAGAACATACAAGGCTTTTACATGAACATTCTGGACATGGCTAACTCTTTTGAATCTCTTGGAGAAAAAGTATCAGATGAGAAGCTTGTTACGAAAATTCTCAGATCCCTACCCAAGAGGTTTGATATGAAGGTGACTGCAATTGAAGAAGCACATGACATCTCCAGCCTGAAGGTTGAGGAATTGATTGGGTCTCTTCAAAACTTTGAAATTAGCAGGACTGATCAGAAGGGGAAAGGTGTTGCCTTTGTAGCAGATGCTGAAAGTGTGGATGATGAAACCTCATCAGAAGCTCTTGTGATGCTGAGTAAACAATTTAAGAAGTTCCTGAAGCAGAAGTCAAGAACTGATGAGAAGAGCAATCAGTCAAAGAGAGTTCAGTGCTATGAGTGTGAGGGATATGGTCATGTCAAGTCAGAATGTCCTAATTATCTCAAGAAACAGAAGAAGAGTCTGACTGTTTCGTGGTCTGATGATGACTCAGAAGGAGAAGAGAATAAGTCTGCTAAGCATGTTGCTGCTTTTACTGGAAGATGCATCCCTGATGTTGAAGTTATGGGTTCAGAAACTTCTTCAGAGTCTGAGTCAAGTGATGGAGAATCATCCTGTGAAGATCTGGGTACCTATTACAAAAATCCTGCTGCTTTTTGCAAGAAGATGCAATATCAATTTGATGAAGTGTGCAAGCAGATGGAAGAACAGAAGAAAATTAACACTCAACTTCAGATTGAGAGGGGTGAACACTTAGAGAAAATTTCTGTTCTCAGTAATGAGGTAATTCAACTGAATTCTCAACTTGATCAGATGAAAAAGCAAGTCAGAATGATGAATTGTGCTACTGATGTGCTGGAAGAGATTCTGGAGAATCAATATCAAGGAAAACCAAATGGCATAAGATTTGTTGATAAGAATCTGAACATCAAACAACAAAATCCTGCTAAGAGGTTCAGACCTGCTGCTAATACTCATGTTCCACTGATGAGGAAACCTAAGAACAAACCTCAGGGTTCTAAAGAAAAGAAAGCTTTTGATCCTTGGGTATGTCATCATTGTGGTAAAAAGGGACACATTAAACCTTTTTGTTACAAGCTGCATGGATACCCCAAGCATTTTCACCACAGAAAAGTGGAACCAGCTGTGAACAAAAGCAAGGTAAAGAAAGAATGGAGACCAAAGTGTGCAAGTGTTGCTCAGAGGCTGAACAAAGGGAAAGGAAAGGCTGTTGCTGCTGACAACAAGCCCATTCCTGTAGCACAGAAGAGTTCTGGTGCTGGACCATCCAAAGTCTGGAGCAAAGTGTTGGTTCCTGATCCTGTTTAGAAGGCACTAGTTTCTTGTAAGTCTGAAGATGTTGTGTCCTATGTTCAGAAGAGAATTGCTGAACTTGAAAAGCAGATTGCTGGGAAGAAGGTTCTGAATGTGCCTGAGGCACACATCAATTGAGCAGCATCTGATGAGTGTGTCTGATGAAGACTAAGCAACTTCTGATGCTGAGTCTGAAGACTGGCTAGTTGGTAACTGATGTCCTGGATTACTTTTTGTGTTTCTGGTTTGCAAGTTTGTTGTTCTCTACAGTTTTGGTTGTTCTTCTGAGTGATATGTGGTTCTGACCCTTGCTGGTTTTGTGCTGATTAGTTGTGTTGTAGTTCTGTGTTATGTTTCTTTGCTCCTGGTGTTTGCTGGTGCTTTGTCAAACTTGTTTGGCTAAAAAGGGGGAGAAATATGTGTGCTGATATGTTTGCTTCAGGGGGAGACTTCCTGAGATGAGTTGTTCAGGGGGAGTTCTTGAGTGTTGTGTTTCAGGGGGAGAAGTTGTCTGTACCTCAGAAACTGCTGGTGTGTGTTTGTGCTTCAGGGGGAGTTTTCATTTGTGTACTTCAGAAAATGTGAAGTTGGGTGTGTGCTTCAGAACTGTTGTGGATTTCAAAAACTGAAGCTGTTTATGTTTAACAGTATTGTTGAAAGGAAAAACAGAACCTTGCAAGAATCTGTCAGAGTTATGATGCATGCAAAACACTTACCTCATTATTTATGGGCAGAAGCAATGAATACAACATGCTATGTTCACAATAGGGTGACTCTGAAGACAGGAACTACATCTACTCTGTATAAGTTATGGAAAGGAAGAAAGCCTACTGTCAAGTACTTTCATGTATTTGGAAGCAAGTGCTACATTCTGGAAAATAGAGAAAACAGGAGGAAATTGGATCCAAAGAGTGATGAAGGGATCTTTCTTGGTTACTCAACAAACAACAGAGCAGACAGAGTTTTTAACTCTAGAACCAAGGTAGTAATGGAATCTATCAATGTTGTGATAGATGACTTACCTACTGAAAAGGTGGCTGATGTGGAACCAGTTGTTACATCAGAAGAACAGTCAGAAGCACCTGTTGTGGAACATGAAGTAGAATCTGAAGAAGTAGAGTCTGAAGAAAGAGTAAATAATCTAGATCATGCATCAACAAGTAAAGGACCTTCAATCAGAATTCAGAAGGATCATCCCAAAGAACTAATCATTGGGAATCTTGATCAAGGAGTCAGAACCAGAAGATCAGAAGAAGTGACTACTGATTTGTGCTTTATGTCAAAATTTGAACCCAAGAATATTAAAGAAGCACTTACTGATGAATTCTGGATTGATGCTATGCAAGAAGAACTGAATCAATTCAAAAGAAGTGAAGTGTGGGATCTTGTTCCAAGACCTGTAGGCATGAATGTCATTGGAACTAAATGGATCTACAAAAAGAAATCAGATGAACATGGAACTGTGACCAAAAACAAGGCAAGGCTAGTTGCTCAAGGGTACACTCAGGTGGAGGGACTTGATTTTGATGAAACCTTTGCACCTGTGGCCAGATTAGAATCCATAAGATTACTTTTGGGTGTAGCATGTATTCTTAAATTCAAGTTGTTTCAGATGGATGTGAAGAGTGCTTTCCTGAATGGGTACTTGCAGGAGGAGGTTTATGTTGAACAGCCAAAGGGATTTGTGGATCCTAATTTTCCTAACCATGTTTACAAATTGAAGAAAGCTCTATATGGATTGAAACAAGCACCTAGAGCATGGTACGAGAGACTCACACAGTTTCTTGTTACTCAAGGTTACAGAAAAGGAGGAACTGATAAGACACTATTTGTGAAAGAAGAAGATGGAAGTCTGATCATAGCACAAATATATGTTGATGACATTGTCTTTGGTGGAATGTCAAGCCAGATGGTTCAACTTTTTGTTCAGCAGATGCAGTCTGAATTTGAGATGAGTCTTGTGGGTGAACTAACCTACTTTCTTGGTCTTCAAGTCAAGCATATGGAAGACACTATATTCATTTCACAAAGCAAATATGCAAAGAATATAGTCAAGAATTTTGGGATGGAGAATGCAAGCCATAAAAGAACACCTGCAACCACTTATTTGAAGTTGACTAAAGATGAACAAGGTGTTGCTGTTGATCAAAGTCAATATAGGAGCATGATTGGGAGTATGTTATATCTAACTGCAAGCAGACCAGACATAACCTTTGCTGTTGGAGTCTGTGCTAGATACCAGGCTGAGCCAAAAATGAGTCATTTAACTCAAGTGAAGAGGATTCTGAAGTATGTCAATAGTACCAGTGACTATGGTATTATGTACTCACACAGTGGAAGTCCTATGTTAGTTGGGTATTGTGATGCTGACTGGGCAGGTAGTGCAGATGATAGAAAAAGTACTTCTGGTGGATGCTTCTTTTTGGGAAACAATTTGATTTCATGGTTTAGCAAAAAGAAGAATTGTGTGTCTCTATCTACAGCTGAAGTTGAGTATATAGCAGCTGGTAGCAGTTGTTCCCAATTGGTGTGGATGAAGCAAATGCTGAAGGAATATAATGTTGAACAGGATGTTATAACATTGTATTGTGACAATCTAAGTGCTATCAATATTTCAAAGAACCCCATACAGCATAGCAGGACTAAGCATATTGATATACGTCATCATTTCATCAGAAACCTTGTGGAGGAGAAGGTTGTGCAGCTTGAACATGTTGACACAGAAGAACAACTTGCTGATATATTTACAAAAGCATTGGATGCCAAGCAATTTGAATATTTGAGAAGTAAACTAGGAGTTTGTTTGCATGAGGAATTATAGCAATTACTGATTGATGAAGGTGAGCAAGTAGGAAGTGAGGGATATAAAGATGATGCTGGTGTGTCTGATGCAGAGTCTGATGTCAAAACAGTCTCTGATACTGAGTCAGTTTGTGTTTTCTGTGTGAAGACTGTGTTTTGTCAAAATTGTTTGGCTAAAAAGGGGGAGAAGCAGAAGTTTTACAATTCAGAAAGTCAGAAGCCATACAGAAGAACTGTTGTGCACTGTTTCAGGAAGATCTCTATTTCAGGGGGAGTTCCTGAATGTATGTTTCAGGGGGAGTTCCTGAATGTATGTTTTAGGGGGAGCAGTGTTTGTTCCAGAAGCTACTAATGAATGTCATAATTCAGGGGGAGTATTTGTGTCTCTGTTTCAGAGCGTTGGTCCTGAGTATCTGTTCAGAGGTAGTTCAGGGGGAGTTTGTGTGTTCTCTGTCTGAAGCTGATCTGTTCAGGGGGAGTATGTGTTTGTAACATAGTGTGTTATCCGCTACTGACTCTGTTGTTACGTTTATGTGTTGTTCTTCTTGGTTGCGTGCTTTGTTGAGTGAAGAACTTGTTTTTGTTTGAAGAAATTGATAGCCAAAAATTTGCCAAAGGGGGAGATTGTTGGATATTTGGTTGTTGGCTACATGTTTTGCTAAAATCAAATATACAAGCAGCACGTCTTCAGAAGCAGAAAACTCAGTGTGTTCATTTTCAGAAGCTGGTTCAAATGTTGGTTCAGAAGCTGGGTCTTCAGAAGCTGAACAGTACTTCAGAAGCTGACCTTCAGATGCATTATTCAGAAGCTGACCTTCAGACGCACTGTTCAGAAGCACTGTTCAGAAGCTGACCTTCAGATGCACTGTTCAGAAGCTGACCTTCAGACGCACTATTCAGAAGCTGACCTTCAGATGCACTGTTCAAAAGCTGACCTTCAGACACACTGTTCAGAAGCAACCTTCAGAAGCTGAAATGTTCAGACGCAGACATCAAAAGCTGGTTTCCTGCGTTCTATTTTGTGCGCCTTGGAGATGTGTATTTTCATAACATGATCTTTTATGAGAAGATTTAATTGAAGAATTATTCAAGCTTTGTTTCTAGAAGGAAGATTGTTTTGCGTGAAGATCTTTATTGAAGATTGGATTCATTTATTTGTGAATATATTTTTTAAGGAATCTTTGGAAAATATATTTCAGAAATATAATTGCTTTTATTTACTTCTAAAAGAATTCTGGAAACATATCTTTGAAGGATTTGGTTCAAGAATTATGTTGCTGCTGAAGCTATATAAAGAGGACGCTGTTGTTGAAGAATGGACATCAAAAATAGAAATCATTATAGAGAGAGTCTTAGTTTTTGAGTTTGTAAGCTTTGTGCTTTGTTCTGTACACCACTCATCTGTTAAAGTTGGTTTAGGTTTATTGAGTTGTAATTCACTTAAAGCTTTTAAGCAAAAGTGACTTTGTTATTTTGAAGTGTGTCTTCATCATAGTTGATTGGTTTAGAGTTTACAATCACTGGGGCATGTTGGAACAAAATGTATGAACAACTCTCTTTTGGATAGGGGAGATTGTTGGAAAAAAATGTATCAACAACTCTCTTTAAGGTTTTGATGATAACAAAGTGTTAAAAAGAAAATTGGTATTTGATAATGCTTTGTTCTAAGTGTGCAGAACCATGTTCTTAATATTGGTTAATTAATATTGGTTATGGAAGAACAAGCTAAGAGCAAGAAGGAAAGCATAGAAGCTTTGTTGCAAGTCTGAAGCAAAACTGGGTCTGAAGCAGCTTCTGAAGACTGAGTTTGAAGACTGCGTCTGAAGGGTGCTTCTGAAGGCAGAATCTGAAGGGTGCTTCTGAAGGCTGAGTCTGAAGGTCAACGTTGGTCAACTTCTGAAGGCTGAGTCTGAAGGTCACGTTGGTCAACGTCTGAAGGCTGTGAAGGGAAATCGACATATAAAGTGCAGCGGAAGTTTAAAAAATTTGATTTCCTTTCCTTGGATCATTACGAATATCACATGAATCAGTGATAGAATTGTTACCTTTTAGTGCAGAAACAATTTCGTTGATCACAGCTAAGCAAGCAAGCGAAGCCTCTACTCGTCCACACGAACGGCTTCCTCTGGTTCCCAGTGCTAGCCAAGCGATCAGAGGTTAGGGAGAGAATAAGGGTTACGGTTTTGCTCTAGGGTTAGACGAAAAAGCACTAGCTGATTTCAGCACTAGAGCTTCTATTTATAGAACTCCTTGCTGCACAAAATCAGCTTGAGCTTCTAAAGCCCATTAGCCCATCAGCTTCCGCTAACTAATTAGCGCCTATTGCTAAACGTACCCCATCATATAAATACTACTTATATTTCTCCTTTTTACCGTTCTTTTGTGTGTGACCCTATAGGTTCTTGTAACGTTGGCAATAATATTAAATCCTATATTTAATATTATAAACAGTGAGCGGTATCTAGCAACACATCACTGCTACCCAAGTGACAAGAATGTCAAGTGATCTGACGAAACCTTTTCCATGATAATATCTATGTGTACGATTACTCCTTTGTCCTAATATCTTTATTGAACACAAGGCATAGATTACGTCACCCTTGTTTAGCTCAATATTTATATTTCTTGATCCCGAAATATACTGAATAACGAATAAGTCCAATATCTCATATTGACTTAATTCGGCATGGCCATGCATTTTTCCAGTCATATTTCATCAAGAGGCCTAAAGATATGTCTCCTGTTATGAAGGAGGGACAAATCCCATCTAGGACACTCATGTCCCTCAGCATGATTCGTCAAGTGCCCATTAACCAACGTTATAGTCATCTTGTTACAGACAACGTTTGAATGGCAATAAAACACTTGAGTCCACATCTAGGGATCATAGTGGTTTCAGGTCTAAGAGTGATATACACTATTATCATTGTGAGAATAACTTATGACGATTTCATAACATACTATGTAGTATTCTCACGATGGGTCAATCCAGTATAAATATTACTCCTAATACTTATACCTATGTATAGACTTAATATCTCATATTCATGACCCATGAGATGTGGTCATCAGTCTACATACATAATAGTCTCCATGCTTTAATATTATCCCAATTCATATTAAAGCTTGACTACGGATACATTTAAGAATAGTGTTCTTTCGTTGATGTAATCTCATGATTAAGTCACACTTAATATTCCATCACATGAACCAACTATTCTAGGGACTTTATTTATCTTATAACAAGTGTAACAAAGAACGCCATATCTTATAAAAGTCATGATACATATAAAAGTTTAACATAAACTATTGGCCTCTAGGGCTTATACCAACAGGCTGAGTCTGAACGTCAACAGAAGTCAACGTCTGAAGGCTGAGTCTGAGGGTCAACAAAAGTCAACGTCTGAAGGGAACGTCTGATGAACAGTGCTTCTGAAGTTTGCGTCTGAAGTCCTGCTTCTGAAGTGAGCTTCTGAAGTACTCTGTTCCTGGAGAAGCTTCTGAAGTCTGACGTGGAAGGAAAAGCAACTGTTACCATCAGCATTTAATGTCTGCAGTGTCAGAACAACTCCAATGGAACAGTTGTCTCCTTGGCCAAAACATCCCC
>WNNG01000587.1:0-68720 GCA_018208015.1 Medicago ruthenica | reverse complement strand
TTCACATTTTGCAGTTTACTCAATGGCTGTACCTATATCACAATATTTAACCGTTATGTTAACGGAAGCAACACAACAAAGTATATGGCTAGACAGAATAATAGAAAAAACAAAGTCCCACAAAGTTGGCTCTTTCAGATTATTCAGCTCAAACATGCCAATGATATGTCCATAGATTTCAAGGCAAAATACTGATAAGAGTCAAGGGTTTGGAGCTAAAATTCCGACAAAAAGTGCATGCACACGACAAATATATCACCAAATTAGCATATTTAAGGATACATGGCTCACATTCCTTGTCAAATATTGCTGTCTTAAAAAGTTGGAGAGACTGAAACAACAAATCAATGAAAAAAGAATTAGATGCAGTATATTAAATTGGCGAATAAACATGTGAAGAATTATACCTCAAATGCCAACTCTTTAATTTGCATCCTGAATGACACTTCGATCATCTGACTCTGATTAAGTCCAATCGTCGTCTTCAGGTTCACTCTAGGTCAAAATTTGTCCGCTATACTTAACAAAAAAAACTCTTGTATTTTATCTCAAAACGCGTTGTAATAAAATGAACTTATTGATTATGATTATGTATATAATGAATGGAACTAAAGTCATTTTGTATCCATGTTTCAACTATATTGGATAAAACATTACATCACCAAAAGATCAGAGTCATTCTAAATGGAGCAATGATATTTGAACAACTATTTGGTACAACTTTCATGACAACCTTCTTTTTTTTTCTCTTTTTATTGGTTAAAAACAATGGAGAGAGAAAAAGGAAGAGAGAGAGAGTAAGAATGTAATGTGAGTATGAGAGAGAAAGTTGTCTAAAAATTGTCACAAAATGCTTGTACAAATATCATTTCTCTTTTAGACGTGGAATCAACCCAAAAGTAAAATTCTAATTGTCCTTATTAACCTATTTTTTCAAATGACAAATACTCGAATTAGTTGTTAGAAAAATGTTAGAAATAGGAGTTGAATTCACAACTTCTTATCTCTCCAAATTTTGTTCCTCCCATCATGTCATTTTATCACTCTATCCATTGCATCTATTTGAAATACATGATATACGATTTAGGTACTAACTCAATGGTAAGAGTTCAACATCGTAATATCAAGGCGTTGAGTTGTAAAATGTTCACTAATGTCACTATAATAAAAAAAAACCCCTTTCCCAATTTTAATAATTAAAAAAAACACTTTGAAATACATAGTAAAACCGATATTTTTTAATAGTCAATTCCTAAACTTAGTTAAGATCAATTGAGCATCTACTTTTTCTAATTGCTTGTCAATATTATATCACTTTGAGCACAAACCAAAATTATCAAGCATGTCAATTTAGATTGTTGATTTTATGTATTCGAAGAAATTGTAAACTTTATTTTGAATAGTAGTTCAAGATTGTCGTCTCCTACAAATCTAAAAACAATCCATTCACTTTTTTCCTTCTACATAAAATTGTTTCTGCATCTAAATATTATTTCATCATGTGCTGCAATATTGGTATTTTTCCTTTTTCATGCACTGTTTGCTTGAAACCCCTCAAAGGATCTCTCGAACGATTTTCTTACTATTTGTTTTTTATTTAGTAACAATATTGAAATGTCAGTATAATGAGCAATTTCAAAATCTGTAATTAATCAATTAATCATGATAATATAACAATTTAAATTTTCAGTATGTGAATCAAATGCAAAATTCATATTAAAACAAAATATGTGTAAAAATGCTATGAAAATCGATGCTTGACTCCCTATTTCCAAGCATGGGAAACAATATGATTTATAGTAATAGCTTTTGAGAAATAGCTATAGTAATATAGTTTATAGTAATAGCTTTTGAGAAATAATATGATTTTAACGTGGTCGTTAAAGAGAAAATTTAGAAAGTTGAATTTCACTATAGCATAAACAAACGCAAATAAACTAGCTTTACACATGAATCTTTAAATTATTTTATTTGAAAATTACTTTTTCTTGGTTTAAACAATCGAACCATATATGGATAGATTATACTTATCTCACAACCGAACTTCGAATTGTTAGGACCCCATTTCCCTAGAACCGGATGATTAACACACACAAAAAAATTTGAACCATATAAATTAGTAAAATTATTTTTGTACATCCACTAACCATTCCTACACTATAAATAGAGTGATGTGATAGATGCAATGAATAAGTGATCTTATAGCAAAAGAAAGATAGATAAAAAGTGATATGTTGAATGAGTGTATGAAAATCAAGGGTGTACAAATATAACAGTTGTATTAATAAACGAGTGTGTACTAGTTAGAGAGAGTGTGTTGCTTTCCCCACCCTTAGTACTAAGCCCCGTTCTAGTTTTGGAGTCGTATACGTACAATTTTTTTGAAAGTATGCATTTAACGACATAGATTTAGCAACTTTTTCAAATAATAGATCTTAATTGATGTTGGGGGTGAGAAGAAGATGCCTTCAAAATTCCCTTAAAAAAGATGTCTTCAAAATATTTTTGGGGCATTACTTTTCACTCCTCAATCACAACTAAAATCTACTCATATTTTTGAAAGTGCACTTTCAAACTACATAAATTATTCAAGAGTGCACTTTTAAATGGTGCAAAGTTAATGTTTTCGCGTATACTCAATCTCATATAGGTGGTGAGAAAAGTTTTTCTTATATTTTTGTTAAAAGTCTGGAATAGTTTTTCTTTTCGGTCGAAAGAAGTTGAATATTAAGCCCAACATGTTATTTGGATCGGAATATTACTCTTCTCACTTCTCAAATTGCTCAAAAACATACCCAACAATAGTTAACTGTTCGACTTTCTAGCTGGAATTAACCGATCTTAAAAGTGTCCAACGACAGTTAACTGCCGTTGGACCAACAACAGTTGAAAAAGAAAGGTCAATTTGAGAAGTGAGAAGAGTAATTTTCTTTGAATCGACATCATATGACCAGCAAAAGTCCAAAAATCCTAATGACGATCTTTTGCTCACAGCTCAGTATGATTGCTTCTCGAGAATTTCTTTTCGCATCATACTCATCTCTCGCGCGTCCTCCGAAATTTCTATTTTGTCTCCGTTCGGATTATATAATTCGAAACCTGACTATATATAAGCAAGACTCAGAATCCTCCCCTCATTTCAATAGTTACGATTTTTAGCCCTAACTTCTCCCAAACCACCCAAAATTTGAACCACCCCACATTCTGTCATTCTTGAAGTCATGTTGGTCTATTTCCTCAAATTTCAATAGTTTTCAACCACTAAACAAAAGGTTAGGTCGTATGATCTTGTGTTTTCTGGTAAGACCCTGATTGAGGAGGATTTTGTTGATAAAACCAATTTTTCTCGTGGTACTTGTTTTTTGGAAGACACTCTTATTCTTCTTGTTTCCACTATGAGTGGGTGGTGGAACCTGTACTCTGTTGGAGCCGATAGTCTTTCTCTATAGGGGCCTTCCTTGGGAGCCTTGAGCGGGGTCTTTGGGGTTTGTTCCTTGGTTTCTTGTGTCTATGTTCTGGGGGGGTAGGCTTGGTACATCGTCTTTGGCCTGGGTATTTGGTGTGTGGTAGGGGTTTTCTTTACTTGCCTATTCTTAGGGAGAGTTTTGGTGGTTTTCTTTATTTTTGTTTGGTGATGTGGGCGTTGTAGGTTTTTTTTGCTGGTTTTGGGTTGGCCTTTTTAGGTTTGATGTCCCAACCAACTTTGTATATTCGTTGTCCTTTCTTTACATATTTTTTACATTCAATTAAAAAGGTTAGGTCGCATTTCTTCATTCATTAGTTCATTAATTTGTGTTTTTTTGCGCTGTCATGTTTCAGATTAAATAATCCAAAACAGATTATTCGGGAATTCATATTATCTAATTCGAAACAGGGTAATGCGTGCTGAATTCTGATTTTTTTTATTTGTATATGTGATTTTGATTGCGTTGAGATATGGACCTACGCCTCAATCGTGTTAGCTAGAGGCAATGAAATTACCATGATTGCATCAGTTAGGCGAGATCGAGGGAGAGCAGAGGCGACCGATAGAGGATAGGCAGATAGCAAACGAGAGAGAGAGAGAGAGAGAGAGAGAGAGAGAGAGAGAGTTGGAGAAGAGAGCAGGAGAGGCAGAAACTTGGAGAAAGGAAGCGTGTATATCATAGAATGGAATAGAAGCGCGACGAGTGAAACTGATACGCTAATCATATCATGTTCGTAACCAAACCTAAACTTATGATATAAATTACAAGGGCCAAATATAATAGGATTAGAAAATGAATTAATTTATCATAGTTCATTGGTTCATCAAACATAAGATATACATATGATACGATAAGTTTATCTTAACTCCAAATCCTGACCATCAATTGGTTAACTACTGCTGAGGTTGAAAGGTTCTAATCAAATCCAAATGATTTTTTCAAGCATACAGGAAATCATTATAGAACCAAGTTATTGTGTTTTTATTTTCTCAAAAAAAAAAGGTTTTCTATTTGAAGAAAAAAGTATTTTTTTTGTTAACCCTCGGGTTTCTACGGAAAGGGGTCCTGGTAATCCGGAGTTCGGTCGTTAGGTAAGTATAGTCTGGCCAATAATTGTTTCATCCAGAAATCAAACTCAAGTTCTCTCAAATGATAAAAAAATAGTATTTTGCTATTAAATTTTTTTAATTTCAGGTGCGTTTGATTTGAAAAATATTAAGTACTGAATATAACAGTACATGACAAGACAAAGCTATACTAGAGAGAGGTGGTATTTTTTATGCTGGAAAGATGATATTTTGGTATTTTTTTTTATAGTCCGTGCTTTGGACAAAAAGTTGTTCCATGATTTAGTGAGCGATAATAATTACTCGTTGTTATTGTTCAATCTCTTGCTACTTGTTTTGTCCCATGTACTTCTTCTCTTGCATATTCAAGTGTGTTTCTATTTCCACTTCTTCTTGGTAAGCCTCGACGTTATGTTGAATTTAATGTTTTAAATAAACCCTATAACCAATATTGGATATGGGATTCTAAAACCACCAACCACATGACACTCTCATTCACACACTTATCAAGTTATCCACTTCGTCCTAGTAACAAGAAAATATCTACACCAGATGTCAAAATAAGTCTATCTATAATTGAACGAAATGTCCTTCATATTTCCAAAATGTCCACTAGTCTAATTTCCAAATAGAAACTAACAAAAAACCTATGAAGTAATGTTGTTGTTTTTTTATAACAATGTTAGTGTTTTCTAACAAATATATTCATGGAGGACAATTGAAAATGTTAGAGAATGGAATGGTCTTTATTACCAATATCTTCCTCAAAGTCTACTCAACAACAACATTTTTTTCCTGAATCAAGAACAACAGAGAGAAAGACTTCTTGTACTATTGTCGCTTTGATCATCCTTTAATTTAGGGTCATTTTGAAAATTTAATCTATTTTGAACATGCATTGGTATTTGGTAATATTAATTTTTAATATATTGTATGTTATATTTTTCATTAAACATATTACTTTACTGTGATTTTTTTAATATTAGTATTAATAGAATTTGTTGAGAATTGTAATTTGGATAACCGAAACTCGATCGAAATTAAACACATTAAATTAGATTGGATAGGGTTTACTTTTAGAATCATATATCTGAATACAACCACAACTATTTTAATCTTTTGATCAGATGAATTTTTTGCTCATAACTGATTAAAAAGCTCACAACAAACACCTTAACTTATAGTGTAAAATTACTCCATCCGCTCCTTTTTAAGTGTCATTTTGGAATATTAACAACAATTTAGCGAAGTGTATTTTTGCACATTTACTTTCTATTATACCCTTATTTTAATCCACCAACATATTCCTATTTTTTTGCACACACTTTCTTTTTCCAATAAATTTAATATTTTATCTTTCTCTCGTAACAAACATTGTTAGTTACTATCTTTTTCTCCAACAAATTTCTCTTTTTTTTGCATATTTTGTCTCTCTCGTAACAAACAATTGTCAATTTTAAGATAATAAGAAACAAAGTTTGTTTTAATAAAAACAAACAAACGTTGTTTAAAAAAACAAACTTTAGTTTTCCAAATATATAGCATTAATTAGTTTTATTGAAAAAGATAAGAGTAATTGACAAAATGTTTAATTAAAAAGGAAAGGAGGAAGTAATTATTTAGGTTTGCATAGTTGGTAACTATATATATCCTATATTTACTCCTTTTTTCAGTTTTTATTGGATTTTTGGTTTGAAAAGTTTGGTCTTATCATGGCACTTTTAACTAACTAATTTATTGAGATTTTTCCGATGATTAACTATAAAATGATTTAAATAACTATATAATAATTTAAAAGAACCGAAAAAGAAACAACTATAAAATAATTTAAATTTTTAGATAAGATTTTATTCGACAGAGCTAAATAATAGCATACTTGCCGCTCAAGTTACATATGCTAATTCACATAAAAAAAAAAAGTATATATATTCCTATTTCATGCACACACTTTCTTTTTCCAATAAATTTAATAAGTTATCTTTCTCTCGTAACAAACAATTGTCAATTTTAAGATAAGAAAAAACAAACTTTGTTTTAAAAAAAACAAACAAACTTTGTTTAAAAAAAACAAACTTTAGTTTTCCAAATATATAACATTAATTAGTTTTATTGAAAAAGATAAAAGTAATTGACAAATGGTATAATTAAAAAGAAAGGAGGAAGTAATTATTTACGTTTGCATAGTTCGTAACTATATATCCTATTTTTACTCCTTTTTTTTGAGTTTTTTATTGTTGGATTTTTGGTTTGAAAAGTTTGGTCTTATCATGGAACTTTTAACTAACTAATTTATTGAGATTTTTCCGATGATTAACTATAAAATAATTTAAATAACTATATAATAATTTAAAAGAACCGATAAAGAAACAACTATAAAATAATATAAATCTTTAGATGAGATTTTATTCGACAGAGCTAAATAATAGCATACTTGCCGCTCAAGTTACATATGCTAATTCACATAAAAAAAAAAGTATATATATTCTACATATCCTCAAGTTAAACCTACAATTGCAATTATGATGAAAAAGTTTATCCGCCTCGGATGCTTCCGTTCGCGCACTGCGAAAACGATTACCAATAATCCTTCAACAACCTATGATCCTCATGCTGTTAAGATTCAATCCACTGCTCCCAACCAAAATCATCATGTCGACATTGAAAAACACAAAAAGAATCTTGATAAGAAATTCCGTTCCTTCAAAAGTTTGTCTCATGACTCATCTTGAGTCGTAGTATTTTTTACGTCTTTATTTCTGTGTCAATTCCAAACCCTATGATGAAAATAATGCTTAATGTCTTGGGAATATTTGAGTCTTTATTGCTTGATTTACCCACTGTTTTGACACAATGCCCTATTTGTGAAATAATGTAGGTAAGTTTAGTTTAGGAGTGAGGTGAGACTTGGCATTAAACTAGGAATGCACCAAACTGGTCTGGAATAGATATCAAAAGAGTGTAGAAGCAAAAATATATATTGCCATAGGGGAATAAAAAAAAGTGCGGCTCATTATTAATAGATACAATCTTTTTGCGGAGGGATCGGGTAACATCGCAAATATGTTGTTATTCGCGTCATTAAGCAGAGAGATAATATGAAAACAATAAGAGTCGCATTTCCCCAGTTATTGGTAGCATTGCGCTCTTGCGATGAAGGATTGGTATGGGAATTTTCAGAATGAAAAGTTCACCTAAACTTCTACTCTGTTCTACATCACAAAGTATAGGGCCACACACACACTAAGAGCTAGTGGGTTGATCATGATTCTAAAGGTTAAAATATTATTACTTGACTAGAGTATTCCTGAGGGTTGATGATATTCATATCTAAATTAGTTTGATATGTGTATTTGTGTCTTTTCTTTTTCATTATTTGGGGACAATTAATTGTTTAAATTTTGAGGTGTGATAAGTGATAAGTACTAGAAATTATATTTATTTAATCTTTTTAAAACATGAAGTTTTTTAATCAAAGTTCGTGAAAATAATTTAGAGTTCTTTAGCTGTGACCTTGTTTTTTTTCATAATTTATTTCAGCTCTTATTATTAATGATATATTTGCGTCTACTAAGAGTTCATATTGAAATAGAAAATGTTGGATTGGATGCTATAAGGTGTTGTGGTAACTTTGAGCAAATGAAAGTCCAATAGGAATATATTCTTGTAGAAGTTTTATGAACAGATTAGATTATTTACTCTATATTGATTTGCTAAACCAAAAGATTATTGCAATTATGTTTGTATCGCCTCAAAAGAATAGATTGATATGAATCACTCGAGACGAGCAAAATAGTCTTCCAAGCATGGAAATACAGGTAATACATTACTCTCTTTAAAATGTCTTAACTTCTGTTAGTAACACGACGTTTTTGGTACCGATGCAGGTTCCACATAGCATAGTAGGCACTTGTGCGAATAGGATTGGTCCATCAAACGCGAGATAGCTGCTTCAGTTTTTGTTTCAGATGTGTTGAAACATGCCAATTGTTGGAAAGGAGTTAGCATATGATGTTGGAGAGGTAAGCACATTATGTTGCAGGAAAGCTATCATGTTGGGAAGGGGTAATTAAGCATATGAACTTGCAGTTTGAGGAATTGGCAGGGGTAGGTATATGATGTTGCAGGGAAAATTACTCCTTAGTTGCTGATGTGAAGAAGGTCCTAAAAATAGGTAGTATTATTAATTGAATGAATTTGGTGTGGGTATCATGATGTACTATAAATTATTTGTAATGATCCGTTGGTTGTAATTTTGTCCGACTTTCGAGCGTATGATTTGGTAGGAGCTCTGCAACCCTTCATAGAAGGTGGGTAGATGCCTTTTGCTATGATGCTGGGTCCGGACCGCTTAGTTGTAAGGGTTGGAGTACCCCCTTGTACTCCCTTTAATAAAATATTTTTTATTATAAAAAATATATAATTTATGATTTTTTTATTTTGGTTGAATAGTCTTTCATATGTTTCTACTTGGTTTTTGTTTCAGTTATTCACAATTATACTTGCTTTTAAAAGTTGCATGTGAATGTTGTTTAGCTGAGTTTTAGTGGAAATATGTCTAGAGTGCAAGGATGATTTATATATAATGAAAATGTTTATTGAATGTTCAACACATCTACTACTATCATAAGAAAAGTGATTACCACGAAAGTACCTTAATTATCCTTAATAAAACTCACTAAATCACTAAATAAAGGGCTTAAAGTGTCATTTTCTCCCACAAAGCATATTTTACATCTCCCATAATCAGACTAATTAATGCACACTAACTTTTCTTCTTTTTCCAATGTATTTTCATTCTGTCAATACACGTTTTGTTTTTCTCATTTCCCACAATACTCATTACTCCTTGGGTCATTCATCTCATTGATTTCGTCCATATTCCCCTTGACACATATTTCATTCCTTCATCTTACAAACCTTTCCTTCAACACTACCTTCTTCAGTTTCTCCTAGACATCAATTACTCCTTCAATACTCCCTTTGTTCGAATTTTGTTCCTCTTCTCACAATAAGGTATTTTTGTTCAATACTCCTATGCATAGAATCTCTTTGATTCTTATTTTTAGATTTTTTGGTTGTGGTATTTCGGTTTCCTTCTTTCTTTGCCATTTATTTATCTTTTAAGATTGTTGTGATCTCTTTCTCAGATTTAGTGTTGTTTGTGGTAAGGTCATTAGTTTTGGGTAATTTGGTTCACTAGAATTTGGATATTTTTTTTTGCACTTGCACTAATGAATTGAAGGATATGTCTCACCATGTATAAGTTAATCATGTTTCAACAATAAACCCCTTTTCACGTGTCCATTTTAATTAATGAACATTTCTTTCTTTTTTTACAGGAAATTTTGAGATAGTCCTCCTATACTTGAACGAGTGAGGCAACAAGTGCATTGTTCTTCTTCATATCATCAGCGCAGATGTATTATGTTATATGTAAAAGTATTGAAAAGTTACAAATGGTGGAAATTTGACGATATATCAAAAAAATATTAATTCTATTATCTCATCATGGTGACATTAAGAGGTATAATCCTTAGTGAAAAGCAAGTTGGGCTTCATTCTTGGGTTTCTTATCTATTTGGAATTTATTGTAAATTTTTGCTTTTTAGTTTATCCAACTTTTGATCTACATACGTAATCTGAAAATTTTGCATCCTTGCTTAGCAACGAATAACTTGGGAAATTTTCCTATCAAATGTGATTATATGTTGGTGAAAAGAGATTCTACATATTTATGTAAGTGTGTTACCAATTTTGTGATCTCTTTGAAATTTATTACAAGATGGAGGCTGAGTGTCTAGCAAGTAACATGTCAATTGATATTGAAAGGGAAATTGATGCAATTATTGGTTTTGATTAGTGTACTATTCATGATTTTAAGTCACTCAAAGAACATAGATCATTATTTAAGGTATTTTTAGTCACATAAACATCAACAATTAATATGAATTGGCAGATTTGTGAATGTAGAACAATGGTCAGATGAAAGTACAAGTTTCACCGAAAAGCACTTTCATCTATTTTGTTCATTCCACCCCTATTTTTGTGATTTAACTTTTAAATTTTGTGGTTTGATTTATTTTCTTTTATTTAAAGACATCTCATGAGTAGATGATGTTGTGGTTACTTAAATGGGGTTCATTCTATTAAAGTGAGAGTCCCATTTTTTTTATATTTTGGGAGTCGTTTAGAGTGTTATTAAATGATTATTTCTCTCAACTTTTTACATGTAAGGCATGCATCTGTCTTTGATTTCTCATTGCCAGTTTAGAAAGGTACACTGCATTATATCTAAGTAACTAAACCTTTTATCTTAAAACAAACTGTGTCCTATAATGTTTATCTTTCTACTCATGTATTTGTTTGTAGGCTATATGTTATAAGTTGAATATAATATAATCCATTTATTTAGTTGGGAGTTTAGAATGATATATGAATTTAGTTGGCCGAATTTTAACTTGAAACAAAGAAATGTTGCTTTTTCATAATTATCCACTGTGATTCCATAATGAAGCATACTATATGTTTGTTTAAATCTCTAAACATGTCTTTTACTCATACTTTTGTCTCTTTGTAGTATCTTGCAGGTGCTAACAACTTCAAATAGATACCGTGGTTGTGAGTATAATTAAGGATGGATTTAAGGTGTTTTAAGCTGGCAAAAATACTTTTTTGAGGAGTTCTGGTTTATGATGATTGATTGTGGAGTAGCTCCTGTTAACAACCATGCTTTAGGCAAAGGTGCAGGACACATGTGAAAGTGAAAGTGATGTTGCATAAAAATTACAAGGAAAAATAACTCCACATGCCTTTTATCTCTTAAGTAAAAAATGGGGCTGAAGTTTGATCAAAGATCTAAGAGTGTGGCGGCATGATTTGTCTAAAGGGATAGATTGTGTCAACGATAAGGTTTGGCGATTGAGAAGTGGAATTAGAAACTCAAAGAAGGAAATTTATTGAAGTAGTCGAGAATTGTGTGTAGTGCTGCAATATTTGAGGTTTTTATTATGTCGTTTATTTTTTGCCTAATTTTGGCCTAGAATCTTTGGTTTTTTTGACACATTTTGTCATTTATCATCTTCCTTTATTTACAAAGAGAACAATAATCTAGAGAGGAGTATAAAGAAACAAGATAGACATTTTTTGCTAATAAATATAAAAAAATACGGGACACATATTTATCATTTTTAAATATAAAAACATGGGTAATATATTTGTTTTCACAAACATAGATACATAAAATCTGCACCGAATGCGATGCAGATTATTAATGTTTTTTATAAAATAAACAAATATTTAATAGAAACAATACATTATTGTTGGTATTTCAATAATAATCATGAATTTTTAAAATTTTATCATATAAATTTTATAATATCAAGACATAAAAATTTGTTTCCGCTGATATAAACACATTAAATCTGTAGCGGGTCCGATGCAAATATCTAACGGATTTTTGCATATAAAAATATTTAATAAACTGACTACATTAATGTGATAATTTTCATTTGATATCTATAAATATTTAACAATATTATCAATTTAACTTTTTCTTTACGTAATTACCGTAATATCACGTGAACCGTGCGAATGCACGGGTCTTTTTACTAGTTAATTAATAGAAACTCTGTATCTGACTCAAATCAAAGCTAAGCTAACTTAACAAATTCGGTTGTATTAATTAATAGTTTTTCCTTCTACATAACATTGTTCTGCATCTAAATTTTATTTCATCATGTGCTGAATTATTGGTATTTTTCCTTTTCATGCACTCTTTGCATGAAACCCCTCAAAGGATCTCTCGAACGATTTTCGTACTATTTGTTTTTTATTTAGTAACAATATTGAAATGTCAGTATAATGAGCAATTTCAGAATCTATAATTAATCAGTTAATCATGGAGGAATCTCCACACACATTTTCATCTCTTGATCTATGATAATATAACAAACAATCCTAAATTTTCAGCATGTGAATCAAATGCAAAATTCACATTAAAACGAAATGTGTAAAAATGCTATGAAAACCGATGCTTGATTCTCTATTTCCAAGCATGGGAAACAAAAACTTGAGAAACCACATTGTAAAATTCATTGTTGAACTTGAACCTAGCATTCCTCGTCTTTGCAATGTATTTTAACCAAGTGATAGATAAGAATTAAGAAACGCCTCACGCCATCTTGTAAAACAGTTGGATTCTGTGGTATGTATGAATGCTTAGACGTCGTCATAGTATTATGGCTCTTCTTAAATGCACTTTGGACATCTGCATCTAAAACCATAATCTGCAAGGGATGCTTGTCTCTCTTCAAATGGAAGGTCCTCATCAACATATGAAATGGTTATCTGTAAAGTCCTTCCAAATGTTAATCAGTTGATCATGTCGATATATTTGATAAAAACATTTGGCTGTGTCTATGGTGAACCTTTGATAATAACCATCAAATATATTGGTATTTTACAAATCATTTAAATTTAGTATATAAAATCTCATCAAAATTGTTTAGTTTAAAAAAAAATGGGCTATAGATATAGACATAAAAATGAGAATTCTAGTTATAGCCATGGCGATTATTTAGTAGATGTCAGGAACATACGGTCGATTTGGGTGGGCTAATTTAACTTCAAAAAATAAAGATATAGCATAAACAAACCTCTTCTCCTTTACTGATGGACCTCAGTGCAATTATTATTGCTTGGCCATCTCTATCCTGCATGCAAAGAGGTAGTAAAATCTTTAGATTCAATGTTACATAAGCCATCAACTGAATCATACTTTTTTGGCATTAAATGAAGTCAAATAAACCATCAACTAAAACTAAACCAAAATAGAAGATAATATCGAGATAGTTTTGCCCCACATACCTCGTCTCTTTTGAAAGCTTTAGCATTAGGACAACATGAATGGTTCAAACAGCTTTGCAAAGGAAAAAATGCAGTTCCTGGAATACAAGTTAAATAGAGTTAACAACCACTATTTAAAAATAAATCAGGAGATATTCTAACTCCTATAATCATCAAGGTAGTGTTATAATGCTTTCTTTTGCAGGGTCAGACGATAGTAAAGTAATCACAATTAAAAGTTAAACCTAAATAAATTCTTATGGCAGATGCATAATTTCTTGATCACTCAGTTTATGTTTAAGGGGGGGCGTGGAATGGGGGAATTTAAGTTGTCGGTTGTTGAAAAAACAGTGTTATCACTAGCGGATTGCAGAAAATGATGAAAATCGAAAATCCTCTTTATCACTAGCAGAAGCTGCATAGCCCTTGAATTCAGTCAATCATATATATAAAAAAAAAAAAGGCATACTACATACAAATGAAAAGGGAGTGGAAGCATAGCCTAGCTTACATATTGAATGGCTTACATATTACGATGAATATAGGAGTATTAGTAATCAACTCTTCAGTTTTTCTATTTTAAAAATAGGTTAAGTTTGGCAGACATTAAAACTTTCCGGTTTTATTACTTTTTTATATGGGGTTAATATTAAAAACAGTCATAACTCCATTATTGGCAGTAATAGAATTGTTATCGGCACTAACATCCACATGATTTGTTTCCAAATTTGTGTTGCCAATTCTGTTTATATTGCACCGCTGGATCTCAAAGTCACCTATTCACAGTATTTGCTCCTCCTTTGCATTATTCCGGCTTCACATCATTGCTCCATTCTCGAATGTTGTTGTCTTCCTCCAAGGACACCACACAAGAAGCAAAATGTGCCAAATCTTTCACATTTAAACTTGGCTGTAATCCAAACTCCTACTAGAGTACAAACATTCATCTCTTTTTTCAATGGTGAGTTGACATCGATTCGGACCCTCATTCGCATAAAACTGCTGTGAGGAGTATTTTTGGGATCATACTTCTTGAATTCACCTATGAAAGCTCCAATACCTTTGCCAACCTTCTCTTGCATGAATCCGAAGGGTGGGTCATGCACTTGAACCCAAATATCCATCCATTTTGTCAAGAGCCACCGCTTTCAGGACATCACCCAGCGCAATCTTTTGGAGAACGATGTTGAAGTTCTAAAAAAAAAGGCCCTCCATTGAGAACCTTCTTAGCATCAATCTATAATTGCTGCACCATTTCCCGGTTGCCACAAATGGCTTAATCGTTCTTGGAGGTACTTGAATCGGATCTATTTGTTGGTCAAGATCCGACCAATCAAGCAATGAAGCTAATTGCAGCCATATCAGCATCCAAATTCAGGGTCATACCCCCTTCATGGTTGAGTTCCATAGTGCAAGCGAGGCAGATGAGAATAAGTGTAGAAATGGCAGAGATGGTGACACTGTGATACGAATTGGACAGAAAAAAAGGGAAGTGAGGACATGTAAGGACTGAAATTCGGTTTGGATTTGCACTTTTTGGATACAAGTATTGACAGACAACGATGCAAGCCATATATAAGCACAAGACGCGTTTAGGTTAGGCCAAACGAAAGCACCACACTCACAAGAGCAGTGGCGGCCCAATGCTTAGACGGCGGCACAAATTATTTAATTTGGCTGCTGGGTTTATTACTTTGAAAACCCTAAAATTTTCCTTTTTCCAATATTACCGCTAAATCTGCTGGCAGAAACTGGAACAACGGCTGCTACTGCCCTAATAGCGAAACTACAAATGTGTCGCCGTTTTCATAGAGGATTTCGTCAAAGTCTCCAATGCTTAAGTGCTATAGTGATTAGTGCCACTATTTGCGACGCTGTGAAAAACAAATTCTTGCTCCCTCCTCCAAAACCAAAAAATATAATTGCATAATCCTTCCATAAAAGGCTAACTTCTAGCCACTTGTCAAATAAAAACTATCAGTCAAAAGGTTTTGAATCAAAACCTTTAACTTGAAGACTGTTGTCTTGCTTAAGACAATAAAGAAAAAGCATGAACTTCAGTAATGGTAAGGCAGATCAATAATACTAAGGAAAATTGAGATACAGAACACAAAGTTGAACTATGAATAGACAAAAATAACTTGTCTGCAGACATCAACAGACAAACAGCAGTGAAATTGGTACCTTCACAACAAGTAGAATAGTCTTCACCTAGAGCATCTAGAATTGGTTGTGTAATTTTCTCAACTTCTTCCTGCCATGAATGATAACACAAAAAGTAAAAGAACTAATTCATTTGAGATAAAATGTTAAAGCAAAGTGAACAAAATTCTAACCTTGTCAGGATTCGACATATCATTGATGTATAAAAAGTAATCCTCCACAGGAGAAGCAACAACCAAATCACTGAAAAACATAATTAAGGTATTAATAAACATTCATGATCCGAGTAAACTATTATTCACATTTTCAGTTTACTTCAAAGGCTGTACCTATATCACAATATTTAACCGTTATGTTAACGGAAGCAAACACAACAAAGTATATGGCTAGACAGAATAATAGAAAAACAAAGTCCCACAAAGTTGGCTCTTACAGATTATTCAGCTCAAACATGCCAATGATATGTCCATAGATTTCAAGGCAGAATACTGATAAGAGTCAAGGGTTTGGAGCTAAAATTCCGACAAAAAGTCGCTGAGCATGCACACGACGAATATATCACCAAATTAGCATATTTAAGGATACATGGCTCACATTCCTTGTCAAATATTGCTGTCTTAAGAAGTTGGAGAGACTGAAACAACAAATCAACAAAAAAAGAATTAGATGCAATATATTAAATTGGCGAATAAACATGTGAAGAATTATACCTCAAATGCCAACTCTTTAATTTGCATCCTGAATGATGCTTCATCGGAAGAATTAATATCATCTGGTAGTGCAATGCAGTCCCACCACCTACAGACACTTTGAGGTCACTATTCTGACATTTTTTAATTAAATTTGTATAATAATGCTCAACATCAGAAGTCAAAATAAGATAAAGGAATTGTATTTTCAAATGCAGGATATTTGACTTAAAGTCTTCCATGTCAAACTATATTTATTCTTTTGAACAATGAAGCTGATTTATGATTAGTCGATGAGTTTTACAAAAAGGTAGTCAGTAACGACCTTTTTTTGTATCCCATTGATATAGGTCTCCAAGCTTCCAAAAGAAGAGAGAAATTATAGTGGTCTGAAACACAGGATGCATCATATTTCTCTTTCTCTGCAGGACAATTTGCTTTTAACTTGCGGTACCTTAATATGGTAGAAGAAATGACCTGGAGATAAAATACAACCAGGTTTTCAATCAGATAAATCTAGTAAGGATAATGTATGCAAGACTGATGAACATAGCTTGATTGATAAGTTGAGCATAAAATACATGCAATGCAAGTCTATCTATATGTTAAATTAAAGGGCAGCTTAGACAATGAAAAATTAATATGTAAAATGAGGCAATTGTGGATTGCAGAAAATAGCAGTTTGTTCAAATTCTGCTACGCTACAGTGCTAAAGTGCCACTATAGCCACTATTTGACAACATTTTGTACGAGATAGTGTATCACATAACAATAGCGATTTGTTTACGCTATAGCCTCTATTTGACAACACTGAGTCTTATAATTTATAAAATGAGCTTTTCTGCAAGATTGATTTTTATGTTTAATTTAATGTGCCAGACTACAAGCATTTACTGCAGAATAATACTACTTATTGAACTCTGATGATAATAATCCCAGGTAAGATTACCAGATATACACGTGTATAAACAGTATGTGTGTTGCCACATGATCATTTTTCATTTCACACGGCACTAAAGAAAAGAAACTCGGAGCAAATGAAACCCTACCTTTGCAGCAAGGAGGAATATATCATTTGTTTCTGTGAGAGAAAGAAATCAAATAAATAAGCAAGACATGAAACAAAAATGTCAACAACAAATGTGGATTGTTGAAAATTATCGATGTCCATAACAAAGGAGTCTTACCATTAGCATGTTTCACAAATTTAAGGAGTGCCTCCTTACGTCTTGGATCAGAACTCTCGCCAGTACAGAGTAAAGAATGGGAGGACTCCCAATCAGCCTCTGCACATGACATGCTACAAGTATTGATAACATTATCAGACAAGATTATTTCATACTTTACACCCAAAAGAATCATATAATAAGTATGAGTTTTTTAAACAATAGCATTTTATGTGAGTTAAAATTAGCTTATGCCTCTCAGTTTTTTCAGATGCTCCCATTTATTTACTTTATAAACATCTATAAGCTTATAAGGAATTTTTCATAAGTGAAGAACCATAAACTTATGTCAATTGAAAAATTCCCATAACATAGAAGCTAATCGAAATTGGTTCTTGATCTTTTAAATCTTTAAATAAGAAGAAATCAGAAGCTGAGTATGGATCCCCATGCAGCATTCATGTGTGACCAAATTTTCACAGTAGTTGTTAATTTGTGCTCAGTGGTGTGTAAAATTTACTGATTTGAAAGATGAAAGCATTACATGTCAAATAGTATTTCTTCAACCAATCGTAAATTAGATCATGATTGGATAAGTGATTATGTATAAGTTATTTCTATATAACAAAATATAAAATAAAGTCAAACTCTTCTTATATAGGTTATAAGCTGTTTTCATAAGCTACCTTGAAGAGCCTATGGAAATAAGCTAAAAACAACTTATAGACAGCTCATAAGTTGTTTAAGTAAGCTCTCCTAATCATACAAGTTCTTATGCTAGTAGATAAGCTCAAATAAGTCAATCTAAACAGGCTTTTACCTGCAGTAGTAAGCTTCTCCACATCCACCATGGCATGGAACAGCTTGAGGCAAGGAGAACTTCTCAGAGTAAGGCAATCTGAATTGGCCGTTCATCAATGATTCCACAACACCTTCGGGTAAAGGAACTTTAGTTTTGGAACTTCCGGAACTACATTGCCAAGTACTCTCCTCTTCATCAGATGAATCCATTTCATGACAGTTTTTCGAAGACTTTGAAGAGCTTCCTACATCACAATCATGACTCTCATTGGCCCTTAATTCTTCCAAGTAAAGCCTCCTACCAATTTGAATTTCTATGGAACCAATAAAACGAAAACAGAAGCTACAGACAAAACAATCAATCTGCAAAGTAAAGTAGAAAATGAGACAAAGAAACAAAAACTTTTAAAAAGGCTACACAAGAACAAAAATCACGAGTACAAAAAAAAAAAAAAAAACCTTGTTGAAAGAGTGTTGATTCCCAACAAGCATTTGGTCCTTGAGAACAAGTTCATCCTCTGTGAAGTCCTTTGCAGCATACAAACCTAAAATTCTCCAGAATCAGAAAAGAAACGCATCATTTGGATAAACAGCTTAATTAAGCATTATAAGTTCTTATTATATACTCACTTTGTCTCTAAACATAGGACCCTCTTGATATTTTCATTGTCCATTTTTACAAGACCTCTTTCAAAGTTTCAATTGTATTAATTATTTTTTTTACTAACATACTCCTAACTATGTTACATCTTTGTCTGCAATCTGTAATGAATAAATACTAATGAAGACCACATAAGCTGATTTCTCTTGAAGGTTAAACTTGTAAAACAATACCAATTGTAAACAAATTTAATATTACTACCAACTTTCTTATTTCCTGTGAATTCGTTAATGGGGTTCTATATTTGGGGGTGGAGCTAGAAAATGCTTATGGATAAGTTACTTCTATAACGGAAGATAAAATAAAGTCAAACTTTTTCATATATACTATAAGCCGTTTTCATAAGCTATCCTAGAGAGCTTATAGACATGTCATAAGTTGTTTTCAGAAGCACTTCAAAACAATCTCACGATTACTTATGCCAGATAAACTTGAATGCAAATATATTCATAGTACAAAATACAAATTGTAATACATTATTTGCAACAACAACAACAACAAAAAATGTGAAAAACATGTTACAATATTTATTAAAGCTAGAACAGAAACTAACAACAGAAGATTAAAGAAAACGCAAATCATTTGTTTACGCAGTTTGACCAAGTGTGTCTACCTCTGCGACTATAGTGCATCAATAGTTCTGTATATTACTTTGAGTGAATTAGGTTTTACATTATAGTATTATACAAGTCATATATATATATATATATATATATATAGTATTCCAGTCCAGATTACAATAAGCGGGGCGACCCCACAACAAACAGAAGGACAGGGGAGTAGGGAGCTTTGCAACGCTCCGCTAGCTCAACTCGACGCCCCTTGCCCCTCTTATGTGTCTACTATATATGAGTCATACTCAACAATTAACAACATCAACAGTAAAATAAAAGAATTGGTGTGATGGAACGTAAACAAATGATATGATGAATAAATCAAAAGAAGTAGCTACCTTTTCCAAGTTGGTCATCATGTTTGATTGTGATGACATTGCAGTTCCTTGAAGAGAAAATATTGTGATAATATTCCTGGATGAAAAAAGTGACGAAAATGAAGAGAAGATGAAAATGGGTGGTTGTGATTGATGAATGAAGAGATTGATTACCTGAAGTTGGTGAGGTGAAGGAGGAGAAAGAAGAGAAGAGATTTCATTGGCACAACGCGAGATGATAGGGCAAATTGGTTCCATTGAAACAAACGTTGGTGCTTGGAACAGTGTCAACGACACAACACTAAACAGGGACACAAACGTGACGGCGCCAATAGCACCAACAACGTTGTACTTTTGTTTTTCAGTATCCGTGTGTTCGTTTGGGCTTTAGATTTCATTTCACAGCTGTTTTTTTTTTTTTAAATTGCTTTCTCCTTGCTCTTCTCACTTGTTTTGACCAAAATACCCCAACGTACCGGCGTGAATTAAGTCACGTAGATCCAACGTCAACGTGACTTAAGTCACGTTTGTTTTAGGTAAGTTAAGTTTTCATCAATTTTGCACAAAGATAATATTTGAAAACCTCAACCAAACATACAATATGTTATGTTCATTTTTAAAAGCATGTCATATCTTAGAAACAACAATAACAACAACTCTTTCATAATCCAAAATAAATCATAACTAAAAATACACAAGTACGCGAAATAAATTCCAAAATTAATATAATACGACAAATTTATTTAGTTATAATTTCATCTCCGTTCAAATAAACGAAACGTTGTGTTACATTACATTGCATTATCCTTAATGATGTTGTATCATCATCATGTTGGATTAAAATTAAATTCATGAAAGTTTGCTGAAAATGTTGGCATTGAAGTGTCTTATACTTAGTGTAAAAATTTGCAAGTCTCTTTCAAAACTCAAAAGAATGAAGAGAACACGACACATGTATTCTACCAAATCAACTGTATAGGTTATCACATCAAATCCCTTCATATAGGATGAGTTGTCACAGAAAGGAATGCATCCTAATATATTCTTTTGAACTTAATGTTACTATCTTGTCAACTGACAAGTTTCAATTGACAGAGGAGCATGATCAAACACAAAACAACATCTTAGAAATGCATTCCCTTTTGTGGCACTCATCATATACGAAGGAATTCGATGTGAAAACTTATATAGTTGATTCGGCAGAATATATGTTGTGTTCTCTTCATTCTTTTGAGTTTCCAAAGAGACTTGCAAACCTTTACGATAAGTATAAGACACTTCAATGTCGACATCTTCAGCAAACTAACAAAAATTAAACTAAAATCCAACAAAATAATGACACATAATAATACTACCTAAACATCTTCATCTGGCCGAATCAAACTCTTGAGAATATCTTCAGGCGATCTCAGCAACGTAGCATCCATCTCGATCCTCGGGAACATGTTGTGTTGACTAAATATCGAGAACATGCTCCTCACATCGTCGTCGTTCGTTAACTCCAGCCGACTGAACGTCAATCTCCCCTCTCAGTCGAACGATGGACGTTCATACCAAACATATTTCACCCTCCTTATGTCTCCGTGGTTGAGTCGTTGGTTGATTTCATCAAGTTGATCCTTCAGTTCTTTAAACGTGACATCATCCCGAACCTTGAACAAATTAGGGTTTCCACCGTTGAAGCATACTTGAGCGTTGAACAAATTGTCCATCGTTTCAGATCTACACCATAAGAAGTTAAAAACAATCAATGAAAAACTCATTCAAACATTTCATCAAACACTTGGAGTGCAAATTATACAAAAACCCTAAAACTAAAAACTACAACATAAACATGCAAACATCTAAACATTTAAGCAACATAAGTCATTTACATGTAAACATTGTATCATTTCTTGCCGAAAAAAATCAAAATTTAAACAAACCCTAAAACTAAAAAAATTCTAATTTAAGAGGAAAAATGTAACATATAAACATAAAATGTCAATGGTACTTGATTATGAAAACTTACTTGTTATTGGAGTGGTGGGTGGTTTGAAGTTGAAGAAATTTGAGGTTGGATGATTTGAGAGAGTTTTAGAGATTTGAGAAGTGAAATGGAGAAATGAGGCACTGATTGAGTTATAAAAGAACGCAACGTGACTTAAGTCACGTTGACATCTACCGAGCGTGACTTAAGTCAAGCAGGTTATACACCAACGTGAGTTGACTCATATACCGGATGTAAATATATTGAGCGTGACATCTACTGGATGTAAATATAATACATCCATGTCCGCCAAAATGTCATAAAAATAACTAAAAATATACAAATGTCATAAAAACACTAGAATAAGACCATACTCCTCTGGACTATGGCTTCTAGTCCTCCTCCGGGGAACCAGTTCCTCCTGCAAAATGAGATACTCTGACTGGATGCCCTGCAACACACTGGTAAAGACTGGAGACACAAACACATTAGGATGCTCCATTGCACTGTCCACTCTGGCTCTGATGTTCGCAATAATCTGGAGTGGATCGGGAACCTGTCTGGCCCACTGCTGCTGAACAATAACTTCCTCGTAAGGAGGGACAAGAGTTGTGTACTCAGGAACAGGCGTAGGGTCGCTCATAATAGAATGAGATACACGGTAGAACCAACTCATGTACCCCTCCTGATACCTCCACTGTCGAGTCTCTGCTGTCTGCCGACCCCGAAGAACCTATGAAAGGACATGGACCAGAAAATCCTAAAAGACCACAACCACATCCTCTGACCTAAGAGCGTCAAACGTCGTCGGAGATCTGGAATGGTTTGGACATAGCCGTACTGCTTGAGAACCTGCTCCGGTAAGTGAAGGCACATCGTCGTACTCTTGGCCATGATCCAACCTGAGTACCAGCAGATGTCGTGGAAAGGTGTAATGTCCTGCTGATCCTCGTACGGCCTCCAGATGACATCAGCATTCACCATCAGATCAATCAGGCCACAATAATGTCCACGATCAGAATGGCCCCTGGGCGGTTTCCATCTGGCAGCAAGCGGGTCAGTAGGATCGTAGTCCAATGCTTGAATCCTCGGAAAAATCCTCTTGAAGTGCTCCAAAAGCCATCCCTACAAACACAAAAGGACACAATAATATCAACACAAGTATCATACAAACAAATATTTCAGCATCACAAACGCATAAACAGACACAATAATATCGTAAGTCATTTACAATATGTTATAGAAAAGAAAAAAAAATATTACCTCAAGTAGAGTCATGTAACCACCACAAGCGCCAATGTCTGGGTTCGTAGCAAGAGAAAACTGGGTGTAGAGAAAAGCAAGTGTCATCCCGCCCCAGGACCACTCGTGCACCGTGTCCAAGTCCTGCAGCATAGTCAGCCACAACAGATGAACGCCTTTGCTGTTCTTGTTGGCGAAAATGGTGACGCCAACCAAAAACAAAAAAACACCTTAATGCACATGGTAAAAACCCTCTCCTGCTCCTCCGCCTCCTCCTCATCAGCAGGCTACTCCAACTCATTACACCTATGCAAGAGTCTGTCATACACCCTCTTCGGGTGAGGTATACTAATATACCTACCCCACTGTTTATTTACCTTAGACATCGCCTCTGCCTCCGCCATACCAGCTCACTCTGCAACAGCTCCATATACAACTCGTATCCTACATCCTCGTCACCCATGAGCCTCCCAACAATGGGGGTGTGTAGCAGACACGCCACATCATCTTGTATGACGGTTATCTCCCCAACGGGAATATGGAAGTTGCTGGTCTCTGCATGTCATCTCTTTGACAAGGCGGTGATGAGGCCATGGTTGATGTTTTCGCACCCATTCTGAAGGAAGGGGCAAGACCGAATGCATCCACCCGTTGCCAGAACCATACATGTCCCCGTTCCGGGACTGTCAGCTTCCCAAGCTTCTTCCTGTGCGAGGCAGGGGTCACCTTATGCGTCCTCTGTAACGCCTAGAATTTAATTTTATTATTTTATTGAATTATAATGAATTAATATAATTTAATAGATTAAATAGAATTAAAATGGCATTAAGGGCATTATGGGAAATTAAGAAAGAGGGAAGTGGAATAGAAAAAGAGGTATACGCGTGAAGAGGTTTCATTTGTTGTGTTTTCACGTGAAACAGAGAAGAGAAAAGAGGAGAAGCAGAGCCAAGGAAGAAGGTGAAGAACTTGAGAAGAGGAAAAGCTGAAGGGGGCGATTTCTTCATAACAAGGTAAGGGTGGGACTAGCTTCTATAAATCTAAGTTTCATAATCCCTAAATTTTGATTTAACATGTTGATGTTGGTGAATTTGGGAATTAGGGTTGTTTGATTATGATAAACTAATGATGGAATGTTAAATTGATGATTTCTATGTTGAGATGTTGATTTTGTTGTGATTCTATGGTGTTGTTACTGATTGGTGCCATGCTTATGCATAAATTGATGAAGTTTTGAATGTTCATAAACATGTGTCAGATGAATGAGTTGTTGGATGATTTTGATGTTAAAGTTGCAAATTTGGTTATGAATTGGTGATAAACATGTTGAGATGAGTGGGTGTCAGTATAAGGATGTTTAGGAAGATTTTTGTTGAGTTACAGGTCCAAATTCATGTAGAAAACAGCCTCCCAAAGTGAAAATCGCACAAAATTGCGATTTTGCTGCCCAGAGTAGGGCACACGGCCGTGTACATGGGGCACACGCCCGTGTGCAATTTTTCGGCCAATTTCCTCCACTGTGTGGCACACGCCCGTGTGCCAATGGGACACGCCCGTGCAACCTTCCCAGACTTAGAAAAACCTATTTTTCTTGTTTAAAAGTGTTCCTAAGGCATGATTAAGGGTCCCAAACATCCAAATTAAGTTAATAAGATGTAGTAGACATGGTATGAGCTGTTAATAATTGAGGGACTATGTTTTATAACTTAGAGGCAAGAATTTTACACCGTACCAAATTGAACCTTAACTTAATGGCATGATAACTAATTAGATGTAAGGATAGGAAGTCTTATGTAAACATGAGTTGTTTTAAAGTGAAGTGTAAGATGCGTAAATGATGAGGTATTGTGATAATGATGTGTTGTGATAATGATGTGTGATGATAACGATGTGCTGTGATGATGCTTTGTTGTGATGATGATAATACACGATGATGATGTTAAACGATGATGATGTTAAACGATGATGATGATAACGATGATGATGTATATGATAATGAAGTTGTTGTTGACGTTGTATTTGTTGTAAATGTTGCATTGTCGAGTCCAGTACATATGCATTAAGTGATGGGGGTGTATGCCCGACATGTCTATATGACATTTACGATGGGGGTGTATGCCCGACATGTCCTATTATGACATATTTTGCGATGAATTGGTACCACATGCATGTTGCATACTTGAGTCAGTGATGTTGCATTGTTGAGTCGGTCGATGTTATTGTATTTGATGTTGCATTAAGAGGTGAGATTATGATGTGTATGTGTGATGTATGTATAAGATCTGATGGTGTTGTTTGATGATGTTTATGTGAAATGTTAAATTCATCTTTATGAATTATGTACTTATGTTTATTGAATGTGAATCTCACCCCTTCTGTTTGAATGTTGCCTCTACGTGGGTAACGTGCAGATAACCAGGAGTAATCGCTGAAGTGAGTTGATTCCTCGTGTCATTAGGAGTCGCTCTGATATGTAACGGGATGGGAAACTTTTTGATGAATTCATGTGCTATGTATTTTAATTTCAAACTGAAGTTGAACCACATTTAGTGGAGTTTTAAACTACGTTGTTTTTGATGTGGCCTTGTGCCTAATGATGTTTAGATTTAATTATGAAGTTGAATTTCCGCTGCGATGGTTTTGACGTTATTGAAAAGTCTGTTTTGAAATAAATAGCAAATTATCCTATTTATAAATTGTAAACGAAGTGCGACATCCCGTCAAGGTTGAAACTCTGATTTATTTTAAATGAAATTTTCAAGTTGGGAAAACGGGGTGTTACAACTGGTATCAGAGCAGGTCGGTCCGTCCGACTAATTAGATGAGTCTTGAGTCCCTTGTGTCGCGTGATAGCTAAATACTATCATTGTGATGTTGATGTTTGATTGTTGTCTGCTGTGTAGATTTTAGAATATGGCTGGAAGAGGACAAGGTGCTGCTATTGCTGCTGCGTTGCATGCCGTTGCTCAAGCTGTGGGGCAACATCCGAATGCTGGTGCTGGAGGTAATGATGGAGTGAGAATGCTGGACATGTTCCTGAAGAATCATCCGCCTACTTTCAAAGGGAGGTATGATCCTGATGGAGCACAGACTTGGCTAAAAGAGGTGGAAAGAATTTTCCGAGTCATGCCGTGCAGTGATGCTCAGATGGTGCGCTTTGGCACACACATGTTGGCAGAAGAAGCTGATGATTGGTGGGTGAGCCTTCAACCAATTCTTGCGAATGGGGGCGAGGTGGTGACTTGGGATGTGTTTAGGAGAGAGTTCCTGAACAGGTATTTTCCGGAGGATGTCCGTGGAAAGAAGGAGATCGAATTCCTTGAATTGAAGCAGGGTGATATGACGGTGACAGAGTATGCTGCGAAATTTGTGGAGCTGGCGAAATTTTACCCGCATTATACACCTGAGACAGCTGAGTTTTCGAAGTGTATCAAGTTTGAGAATGGTCTGCGTGCTGAGATTAAGCGGGCCATTGGTTACCAGAAGATCCGTCGGTTTTCTGAGTTGGTGAGTAGCTGCAGGATTTACGAAGAGGACACCAAAGCTCATTACAAAATTATGAATGAGCGGAGGGGAAAGAATCAACATAACCGTCCTAAACCTTACAGTGCTCCAGCTGATAAGGGTAAGCAGAAGGTGAATGATGAGAGGAGACCCAAGAGGAAAGAAACTCCGACTGAGATTGTTTGCTACCAATGTGGTGAGAAGGGTCATAAGAGTACTACTTGCAATGTTGAAGTGAAAAGATGTTTCCGCTGTGGCAAGAAAGGGCATGTAGTTGCAGATTGTAAGTTTAATGACGTTGTCTGTTTCAACTGTAATGAGGAAGGTCATACTAGTACTCAGTGCAAGAAACCCAAGAAGCCTCAGAATAGTGGAAAGGTGTTTGCTCTAGCTGGTGCCCAGACAACTAATGAAGACCGTTTGATCAGAGGTACTTGTTTCATTAATGGTACTCCTTTAATTGCTATTATTGATACTGGTGCTACTCATTGTTTTATTGCTGCTGATTGTGCATCTAAGTTGGGTCTTGTGTTATCTAGTATGAATGGGGAAATGGTTGTCGAAACTCCATCTATGGGTTCGGTGACTACTTCGCTAGTGTGTCTGAGATGTCCATTGTCTATGTTTGGTCGAGATTTTGAAGTTGATTTGGTTTGTTTACCTTTGAGTGGAATGGATGTCATCCTTGGTATGAACTGGTTGGAGTATAACCGTGTTCATATTAACTGTTTTAATAAGTCGGTGCGTTTTTCTTCTGTTGAAGAAGATAGTGGAGTTGAGCTTTTGTCTACTAAGCAGCTGAAGCAGATGGCATGTGATGAAGTCCAGATGTTCTCCTTGATGGCATTTTTGTCCATTGAGAATCAAGAGAAGATTGATAAGTTGCCTGTGGTGTGTGAATTTCCAGAAGTTTTTCCCGATGAGATTCCTGATGTGCCGCCGGAGAGGGAAGTTGAATTTTCAATTGATCTTGTTCCGGGTACGAAGCCGGTGTCGATGGCACCTTACCGAATGTCGGCTTCCGAGCTAGCAGAGTTGAAGAAACAATTGGAAGACTTGTTGGATAAGAAGTTTGTAAGGCCGAGTGTTTCACCGTGGGGAGCACCTGTGTTGTTGGTTAAGAAGAAAGATGGCAGCATGAGGTTGTGTGTTGATTATCGGCAGCTGAACAAAGTGACGATCAAGAATAGATATCCGCTCCCGAGGATTGATGATTTGATGGACCAGTTGGTGGGTGCTTGTGTTTTTAGCAAAATTGATTTGAGATCGGGTTATCATCAGATTAAAGTGAAGGATGAAGATGTTCAGAAGACGGCCTTTAGAACACGTTACGGACATTATGAATATTCGGTGATGCCGTTCGGTGTTACGAATGCGCCAGGAGTATTTATGGAATATATGAACCGTATTTTTCATAACTATTTGGATCAATTTGTTGTTGTTTTTATAGATGACATTTTGATATACTCCAAGACCGAGGAAGATCATGCAGAGCATTTGAAGATTGTGTTGCAAGTGTTGAAAGAGAAGAAGCTGTATGCCAAGTTATCAAAGTGTGAATTTTGGTTGAAAGAGGTGAGTTTTCTTGGCCACATTATTTCAGGTAGTGGTATTGCGGTTGACCCATCTAAAGTGGAAGCAGTATCACAATGGGAGACCCCTAAGTCGGTGACTGAGATTAGAAGTTTCCTTGGTTTGGCTGGATATTATCGCAGATTTATAGAAGGATTTTCGAGGATTGCACTTCCGTTGACGCAGTTGACTTGTAAAGGTAAAGCTTTTGTGTGGGATGTTCATTGTGAAACCAGTTTTAATGAATTGAAGCAGCGTTTGACGACGGCTCCAATCTTGATTTTGCCGAAGCCAGATGAGCCTTTTGTGGTGTATTGTGACGCGTCCAAGTTGGGATTAGGTGGTGTGCTTATGCAAGATGGTAAAGTAGTGGCTTATGCATCAAGACAGTTGAGAATTCATGAACGGAACTATCCTACGCATGATCTTGAGTTGGCCGCAGTGGTATTTGTGCTGAAGATTTGGAGACACTATTTATATGGTTCAAGATTTGAGGTGTTTAGTGATCATAAAAGTTTGAAGTATCTATTTGATCAGAAGGAGCTAAATATGAGGCAGCGAAGATGGCTTGAACTGTTGAAGGATTATGATTTTGGACTGAATTATCATCCAGGTAAAGCTAACGTTGTTGCTGATGCTTTGAGCAGGAAAACCTTGCATATGTCTGCTATGATGGTTAAAGAGTTTGAGTTGCTTGAACAATTCAGAGATATGAGTTTGGTTTGTGAATTGGCACCTCAGAGTGTGAAGTTGGGTATGTTGAAGATTAACAATGAATTTTTGAGTAATATCAGAGAAGCTCAGAAAGTAGATGTGAAGTTGGTGGATTTGATGAATGAGGCTGAGGGTAGTGATTTCAAAATTGATGATCAAGGAGTGTTGAGGTTTAGAGGCAGAATTTGTATACCTGATAACGATGAGATGAAGAAGATGATTCTTGAGGAAAGTCACAGAAGTAGCTTGAGTATTCATCCGGGAGCTACAAAAATGTATCATGATTTGAAGAAGCTGTTTTGGTGGTCTGGTTTGAAGCGAGATGTGGCTCAATTTGTGTATTCATGTTTGACTTGTCAGAAGTCGAAGGTTGAGCATCAGAAACCTGCTGGGTTGTTGACACCGTTGGATGTGCCAGAGTGGAAGTGGGATAGTATATCCATGGATTTTGTGACGAGTTTGCCGAATACTCAGAGAGGACATGATTCAATTTGGGTGATTGTGGATAGGTTGACGAAGTCTGCGCATTTCCTTCCGATAAATATTAGTTATCCTGTGTCGCAGTTGGCAGAGATTTACATTCGAGAGATTGTGAAGTTGCATGGTGTTCCGTCGAGTATTGTGTCAGACAGAGATCCAAGATTTACTTCTAGATTTTGGAAGAGTTTGCAGGAAGCATTGGGTTCTAAATTGAGGTTGAGCTCGGCTTATCATCCGCAAACAGATGGTCAGTCGGAAAGGACGATTCAATCACTCGAAGATTTGTTGAGAATATGTGTTCTTGAGCAGGGTGGAGCTTGGGATAGTCATCTACCGTTGATAGAGTTCACTTATAACAACAGTTACCATTCTAGCATTGGAATGGCACCTTTTGAGGCATTGTATGGTAGGAGGTGCAGAACTCCTTTGTGTTGGTTCGAGGCTGGTGAGAGTACAATTGTGGGACCAGAAATTATTCAGCAAACTACTGAGAAGGTCAAATTGATACAAGAGAAGATGAAAGCATCGCAGAGTCGGCAGAAAAGTTATCATGATAAGCGAAGAAAAGACCTTGAGTTCCAAGAAGGTGATCATGTGTTTTTGAGAGTCACTCCGATGACTGGTGTTGGACGTGCATTGAAATCGAAGAAGCTGACTCCGAAGTTCATTGGTCCTTATCAGATATCAGAAAGGATAGGAACAGTTGCTTATAGAGTGGGATTACCACCGCATCTTTCAAATTTGCATGATGTGTTTCACGTGTCGCAACTTCGGAAGTATGTTACAGATCCCTCTCATGTGATTCCGAGAGATGATGTGCAGGTTAGAGACAATCTTACGGTGGAGACATTACCACTGAGGATTGAAGGCCGTGAGATGAAGAAGTTGAGGGGCAAAGAGATTCCTCTCGTGAAAGTTGTTTGGGGAGGACCAACTGGTGAAAGCTTGACGTGGGAGCTGGAAAGCAAGATGTTGGAGTCTTATCCAGAGTTATTTGCATGAGGTACATTTTCGAGGACGAAAATTTTATAAGTTGGGGAGAGTTGTAACGCCTAGAATTTAATTTTATTATTTTATTGAATTATAATGAATTAATATAATTTAATAGATTAAATAGAATTAAAATGGCATTAAGGGCATTATGGGAAATTAAGAAAGAGGGAAGTGGAATAGAAAAAGAGGTATACGCGTGAAGAGGTTTCATTTGTTGTGTTTTCACGTGAAACAGAGAAGAGAAAAGAGGAGAAGCAGAGCCAAGGAAGAAGGTGAAGAACTTGAGAAGAGGAAAAGCTGAAGGGGGCGATTTCTTCATAACAAGGTAAGGGTGGGACTAGCTTCTATAAATCTAAGTTTCATAATCCCTAAATTTTGATTTAACATGTTGATGTTGGTGAATTTGGGAATTAGGGTTGTTTGATTATGATAAACTAATGATGGAATGTTAAATTGATGATTTCTATGTTGAGATGTTGATTTTGTTGTGATTCTATGGTGTTGTTACTGATTGGTGCCATGCTTATGCATAAATTGATGAAGTTTTGAATGTTCATAAACATGTGTCAGATGAATGAGTTGTTGGATGATTTTGATGTTAAAGTTGCAAATTTGGTTATGAATTGGTGATAAACATGTTGAGATGAGTGGGTGTCAGTATAAGGATGTTTAGGAAGATTTTTGTTGAGTTACAGGTCCAAATTTATGTAGAAAACAGCCTCCCAAAGTGAAAATCGCACAAAATTGCGATTTTGCTGCCCAGAGTAGGGCACACGGCCGTGTACATGGGGCACACGCCCGTGTGCAATTTTTCGGCCAATTTCCTCCACTGTGTGGCACACGCCCGTGTGCCAATGGGACACGCCCGTGCAAACCTTCCTAGACTTAGAAAAACCTATTTTTCTTGTTTAAAAGTGTTCCTAAGGCATGATTAAGGGTCCCAAACATCCAAATTAAGTTAATAAGATGTAGTAGACATGGTATGAGCTGTTAATAATTGAGGGACTATATTTTATAACTTAGAGGCAAGAACTTTACACCGTACCAAATTGAACCTTAACTAATGGCATGATAACTAATTAGATGTAAGGATAGGAAGTCTTATGTAAACATGAGTTGTTTTAAAGTGAAGTGTAAGATGCGTAAATGATGAGGTATTGTGATAATGATGTGTTGTGATAATGATGTGTGATGATAACGATGTGCTGTGATGATGCTTTGTTGTGATGATGATAATACACGATGATGATGTTAAACGATGATGATGTTAAACGATGATGATGATAACGATGATGATGTATATGATAATGAAGTTGTTGTTGACGTTGTATTTGTTGTAAATGTTGCATTGTCGAGTCCAGTACATATGCATTAAGTGATGGGGGTGTATGCCCGACATGTCTATTATGACATTATGAATTAAGTGATGGGGGTGTATGCCCGACATGTCTATATGACATTTACGATGGGGGTGTATGCCCGACATGTCCTATTATGATATATTTTGCGATGAATTGGTACCACATGCATGTTGCATACTTGAGTCAGTGATGTTGCATTGTTGAGTCGGTCGATGTTATTGTATTGATGTTGCATTGAGAGGTGAGATTATGATGTGTATGTGTGATGTATGTATAAGATCTGATGGTGTTGTTTGATGATGTTTATGTGAAATGTTAAATTCATCTTTATGAATTATGTACTTATGTTTATTGAATGTGAATCTCACCCCTTCTGTTTGAATGTTGCCTCTACGTGGGTAACGTGCAGATAACCAGGAGTAATCGCTGAAGTGAGTTGATTCCTCGTGTCATTAGGAGTCGCTCTGATATGTAACGGGATGGGAAACTTTTTGATGAATTCATGTGCTATGTATTTTAATTTCAAACTGATGTTGAACCACATTTAGTGGAGTTTTAAACTACGTTGTTTTTGATGTGGCCTTGTGCCTAATGATGTTTAGATTTAATTATGAAGTTGAATTTCCGCTGCGATGATTTTGACGTTATTGAAAAGTCTGTTTTGAAATAAATAGCAAATTATCCTATTTATAAATTGTAAACGAAGTGCGACATCCCGTCAAGGTTGAAACTCTGATTTATTTTAAATGAAATTTTCAAGTTGGAAGTTTGGGAAAACGGGGTGTTACAGTTGCATGAAGTAAAAGTGGGGGGGTGTGAAAGTGAAGCCCAATGGATTACATAAATGTATTATTATTATTATTTGGTTATGAAAAAGAAAGAAAATAGGTTATCAGTAAAAAGAATAAGGGTTTTGGAGAAGAGAAACTCATTCCCGTTTTTCTTGCAGCAGTCTCACTAAACCGACGATCCCTGATTCGTTAACCGTTGGATCGTTCTCAAATTTTGAGGGTAGGTTCGCAACACCTATATCTAACTTTTGACCGTTGGGATCTTCAAAATAAGGTGTGAGTTGAGAGATATCATCATCGCACTATAGCTGCATATTTGGGAAAATTTTCAGCTTTTGATTCTGATTTAGAAGAGGCAAAGGTTGAAGTCATGGATGAAGCTTGGATGCAACCGGATAATTATAGAGAGACCGTCATTCCAAGGTAAGGGTGGGGTTCTCACATTCTAAGGGATTGCATAATGATGGGGTATGGTAGACTCTAGGTATATGTGATTGTATGGATTTTGATCCTTTTGTTCAATTCATGAGGTCTGTGATTTTGATGATGAAATTGGCATGATACATGATGTTTGATTTGTGGTTATTGATGATTGTTGTTGTTAATGTCATATTATGAATTGGGTATGAATTATGTTGAGTTGTTGTTGTTGATTGTGATGATTTTGAATGAATGAGAAGTTTGAATAATATAAGTTGCTTTCCTGAGTTTTCTTATCTCTGCCCCGAATTTTGAAACGAAAACTGGTATTGATCGGTACAGAATTGGTCTTAGGTGTAAACACAAAAGTTGTAGGTATGGATGTTAGTTTTCTAATGCCGTTGGTCTGACGTCAAAACGATTTATAGAACTTGAGTTATGGTCAAATTACTGCACGTAGGTCACAGTGAATTTTTATGGACTTTCTGCACAACTTTTCCGAATTTGAAACGAAAACTGGTATTGATCGGTACAGAATTGGTCTTAGGTGTAAACACAAAAGTTGTAGGTATGGATGTTAGTTTTCTAATGCCGTTGGTCTGACGTCAAAACGATTTATAGAACTTGAGTTATGGTCAAATTACTGCACGTAGGTCACAGTGAATTTTTATGGACTTTCTGCACAACTTTTCCGAATTTGAAACGAAAACTGGTATTGATCGGTACAGAATTGGCCTTGGGTGTAAACATGAAGGTTTTAGATAATTTTGTTAGCTTTCCAGTGGCTTTGGTTTGACGTGAAAATGACTTTTAGTTTTTGAGTTATGATGAAAATACTCCAAGGAGGTCTTAGTGAAATTGTACGGTGACAGCATTCTCTGTTTCATGTTTTTGTGTCTTTTTCACACGTCTCTGTTTTAAATTGGTCTTTGGTATAAACATGAAAGTTGTTGATAATTGTGATATCTTTCTAGTATCCTTGGTTTGACATGGAAATATGTTATGTATAATTTGTTATGGTTTTACAAAATTGTATGATGAATTGTCGATGTTTGAATACGATGTTATATGATGAATTGTTGATGTTTGAATACGATGTTATATGAAGTTGTTTATGCATGATGCTTGCATGTGTTTTGTTGTTTCGTCTTAGAAGTCTCATTCATTGCATCTTGTGACGATGGCCTGAAATTATGGTAAAGCGACGTAGCCTTGTTTGGCAAAGTGACGTGGGGCTCCGGCCTGACATGCCCTATTCGGCATTATTTTGCGACGTTTGGTACCACATGCATATAGGTGAAGTCGGGTCTCATTGCATTATGTGTCGATGATAAATTGTTATAACCGTGACGTGTGGCGATGTTCATGATGTGCTTGATGTGATGATGTTTGAATATTGGTGAAGATGATGGTTTATGAAAATGATGTGTGAACATGAATAAAATGATTGGTGAGATAATGAAGTATGATCCTGTGCTTATGTTTTTACTTGCTCATTATTATGCTTTCGTTTATATTGTTTGATATCTCACCCCTTCTGCTGATGTTTCCCCTACCATGGGAAATGGGCAGGTACTTAAGAATAGCTATGGAAGTTGAAGTAACTTTATGAAGTCTCTAGTTGCTGTTAGTTCAAGTTGGTGTCTTGCTCTGATACGTAGCACTCGGGGAAATAGTTGTTATTATTTCAGTTGTTGTATTCTAAGTTAAAATTTATTTCAGTTGAAGAAAAATATTAAGTGGAATTTTGTTAAGTACTTTGTCGTTTAAAAGATGTTTCTAAGTTGATTCTAAATCATAAGATGAAGTTTGAATTCATGCTGAATAAAGTTGTGATTTCGAATGCTATGTATCAATGTTAAATGAAATACAGGTTGTTTTGTTGTTTTATGTTGAAATGTGACATCCCATGTTTGTTGGAAGTTTTTAAAATACTCTGATTTTCGTTTATATTTACCGGGTAGATTTGGGGTGTTACAATTGGTATCAGAGCAGGTCGGTCTGTCCGGCCAATGTTGTCTAATGTTGTTTGTCCCTTAGTACTCGACATGTGTGTGAAACACTGTCGGGTACTTGTTTGTTAGCTCATAGTCGTTGTCTGCAGGAGTTGGTTTGGAATAAGTGGGGGAGAAGCTTGCCTCCCGGACGTGTTGATAGTAGGTAGAAGTTGGTTCGAGGTGGTGTTGATTGTAAGAGTGCAAACGTTATTGAAGCGATGTTGTTGGGAACCGGCGAGAGTATGGACTCATGAATTCGTATCAGTCGAGTTTGAGATGTGTGTAGATTATGGATGGTGAATTAATTGAGAATGAGGAATTATTCCAATGGAAGTGATAGTTGATGGATTAATTCGGTAGATGGTATGTCTTGAGTGTAGTTGGATTAAATTCGGGTGATTTTCGTAGTTGGATGAAAAGAAAGGATGTTGGTAGATCTTGGAAGCGAGAGGGAGAGGTGGAACTTATGTTCATCAACCTCAAATTCTGATTTTTACAATTATGGAGCAGCTGTCAGTAAAAGGGGCATAACTTTTTACTCGTGTTTCTGATGGAAGCGATTCTGGACTTTTTGGAAAGCTCAAGAAATTCCCTACAGTTTGCATATAAGATTTGTCTTCAGGAAGTTTGTGAAGAGGAAGAAAAGTGCATTTTAATGTTTGGGTCTGATGCTGATTTTTGGAAAATTCTGCATACGGGAATTCTGGACCAGTCCCATTGCAAGGATGATAACTTTTTACTCGTAACTCGGATTTGGGAGATTCTTGAAGTTCTGGAATCTACACGAAATTTCCTTCATTTTGGAATATAATTTTGTGCTTGGGAGGTCTGTATTGGAAGATATAATTGTGTTTGAAGTTGGGTGATTCTTGCTGAAAATTGAAAAGGTGAAGAAGGGTGTAAGATATGGATAAGGAATGAAACGTTGGTATTTGGTAAGAATGCGAAGGTATCGGAAAATGCATGGAGATGCAATTTATGTTGAATAAGAATGATTATAGTGACGGATTGTGGTAGACTTCATTGTGGAATATTAGTGAGTAATTATAATGAGTTGCTGAAGTTGTTGGAAATGCGAAGAATGAGATTTCAAGGATAGGAAGTGTTGGTAATGACCTAAAAGAAATTATGTCTGATGTTATCGTCAGAGGTGTATTAGTATGTAGCTGCAAGACGTCGGTGTTAGCATGTTCAGATGATTTTGGGAATTGTTGAAGTATGGTGCTTTTGGGTGACGTGAGTATAAGTTGGAAAAGAACTCTATTGTAGTTAGTAACGATAGTTTATGCTCCATTACGGTTGTCGGATATCTCGACAAATTGAGGACTTGATCACCCTTAATCTCTTGTTGATAGTAGACGAGATCGTGTTGGATGGTGTAGATTTGACTTGCTATCTTGATAGTGCATGAAGTGAATAATGTTATATCGTGTTTGTGTGAATTAATAAGGGAGTGGATAGGAAAGAGTCGAGAAGTATTGAACGATTCAGAGTAGAGGATTTATATGCGAGCTAACGTCGCAAAGTGAAAGATTGAGGATATTAAGTTAACGATGATGTTATGATGGATGTTAAAGAAAGTCCGAACTTAAATTAAGACTTGTAACCCATGTAGTTGATGGAAATTTTAATGAGTACGATGACTTAAGATAGATTATCAGAGTTGCGCAGCAGAAGTGTATGTAGCGCAGTTGCTATAAGTATACGACTCTACATGTTTGATTTGGTGAGTTATGGATGTGAGAATTATGTGTCAAGGTGTTTTGATGTCGAAGATGTTGTTAAGATAATAATGTGACGTTGTATGTCGAAGTATAAGAGTGTGATGGATGTTACTCCCTTAAATGATGGTGTGTTGGAATATAGTTGAAGATGGTTGTGTCGGATAGATTTTCGAGGACGAAAATATCCTAAGTGGGGGAGAGTTGTAACGCCCGGAAATTTAATTAATTATTTAATTAAATATTTCTGAGTATTTTCGGAATTAATTGTTGAAAGTATTGAGGTTGGAATTTAATCGGTGTATTTCTATGAAGTATTGTTTAATTGGTGGATCGACGAAGTTGTAGAAATAATATTGGATTAATATGTTGTTTGAGTTGTTCAGTGGATAGTCGAGTAATTAAGTTGGTTAAGATGGAGAAATAATATTAGCAATAATATTGATAAAGAAATTATAATAAAAATTAGTTTATTGGTTGGGTTTAATATTTGGTTGTGTAACGCCTAGAATTTAATTTTATTATTTTATTGAATTATAATGAATTAATATAATTTAATAGATTAAATAGAATTAAAATGGCATTAAGGGCATTATGAGAAATTAAGAAAGAGGGAAGTGGAATAGAAAAAGAGGTATACGCGTGAAGAGGTTTCATTTGTTGTGTTTTCACGTGAAACAGAGAAGAGAAAAGAGGAGAAGCAGAGCCAAGGAAGAAGGTGAAGAACTTGAGAAGAGGAAAAGCTGAAGGGGGCGATTTCTTCATAACAAGGTAAGGGTGGGACTAGCTTCTATAAATCTAAGTTTCATAATCCCTAAATTTTGATTTAACATGTTGATGTTGGTGAATTTGGGAATTAGGGTTGTTTGATTATGATAAACTAATGATGGAATGTTAAATTGATGATTTCTATGTTGAGATGTTGATTTTGTTGTGATTCTATGGTGTTGTTACTGATTGGTGCCATGCTTATGCATAAATTGATGAAGTTTTGAATGTTCATAAACATGTGTCAGATGAATGAGTTGTTGGATGATTTTGATGTTAAAGTTGCAAATTTGGTTATGAATTGGTGATAAACATGTTGAGATGAGTGGGGTGTCAGTATAAGGATGTTTAGGAAGATTTTTGTTGAGTTACAGGTCCAAATTTATGTAGAAAACAGCCTCCCAAAGTGAAAATCGCACAAAATTGCGATTTTGCTGCCCAGAGTAGGGCACACGGCCGTGTACATGGGGCACACGCCCGTGTGCAATTTTTCGGCCAATTTCATCCACTGTGTGGCACACGCCCGTGTGCCAATGGGACACGCCCGTGCAACCTTCCCAGACTTAGAAAAACCTATTTTTCTTGTTTAAAAGTGTTCCTAAGGCATGATTAAGGGTCCCAAACATCCAAATTAAGTTAATAAGATGTAGTAGACATGGTATGAGCTGTTAATAATTGAGGGACTATGTTTTATAACTTAGAGGCAAGAACTTTACACCGTACCAAATTGAACCTTAACTTAATGGCATGATAACTAATTAGATGTAAGGATAGGAAGTCTTATGTAAACATGAGTTGTTTTAAAGTGAAGTGTAAGATGCGTAAATGATGAGGTATTGTGATAATGATGTGTTGTGATAATGATGTGTGATGATAACGATGTGCTGTGATGATGCTTTGTTGTGATGATGATAATACACGATGATGATGTTAAACGATGATGATGTTAAACGATGATGATGATAACGATGATGATGTATATGATAATGAAGTTGTTGTTGACGTTGTATTTGTTGTAAATGTTGCATTGTCGAGTCCAGTACATATGCATTAAGTGATGGGGGTGTATGCCCGACATGTCTATTATGACATTATGAATTAAGTGATGGGGGTGTATGCCCGACATGTCTATATGACATTTACGATGGGGGTGTATGCCCGACATGTCCTATTATGACATATTCTGCGATGAATTGGTACCACATGCATGTTGCATACTTGAGTCAGTGATGTTGCATTGTTGAGTCGGTCGATGTTATTGTATTTGATGTTGCATTGAGAGGTGAGATTATGATGTGTATGTGTGATGTATGTATAAGATCTGATGGTGTTGTTTGATGATGTTTATGTGAAATGTTAAATTCATCTTTATGAATTATGTACTTATGTTTATTGAATGTGAATCTCACCCCTTCTGTTTGAATGTTGCCTCTACGTGGGTAACGTGCAGATAACCAGGAGTAATCGCTGAAGTGAGTTGATTCCTCGTGTCATTAGGAGTCGCTCTGATATGTAACGGGATGGGAAACTTTTTGATGAATTCATGTGCTATGTATTTTAATTTCAAACTGATGTTGAACCACATTTAGTGGAGTTTTAAACTACGTTGTTTTTGATGTGGCCTTGTGCCTAATGATGTTTAGATTTAATTATGAAGTTGAATTTCCGCTGCGATGGTTTTGACGTTATTGAAAAGTCTGTTTTGAAATAAATAGCAAATTATCCTATTTATAAATTGTAAACGAAGTGCGACATCCCGTCAAGGTTGAAACTCTGATTTATTTTAAATGAAATTTTCAAGTTGGAAGTTGGGAAAACGGGGTGTTACAATTGGTATCAGAGCAGGTCGGTTCGTCCGACTAATTAGATGAGTCTTGAGTCCCTTGTGTCGCGTGATAGCTAAATACTATCATTGTGATGTTGATGTTTGATTGTTGTCTGCTGTGTAGATTTTAGAATATGGCTGGAAGAGGACAAGGTGCTGCTATTGCTGCTGCGTTGCATGCCGTTGCTCAAGCTGTGGGGCAACATCCGAATGCTGGTGCTGGAGGTAATGATGGAGTGAGAATGCTGGACATGTTCCTGAAGAATCATCCGCCTACTTTCAAAGGGAGGTATGATCCTGATGGAGCACAGACTTGGCTAAAAGAGGTGGAAAGAATTTTCCGAGTCATGCCGTGCAGTGATGCTCAGATGGTGCGCTTTGGCACACACATGTTGGCAGAAGAAGCTGATGATTGGTGGGTGAGCCTTCAACCAATTCTTGCGAATGGGGGCGAGGTGGTGACTTGGGATGTGTTTAGGAGAGAGTTCCTGAACAGGTATTTTCCGGAGGATGTCCGTGGAAAGAAGGAGATCGAATTCCTTGAATTGAAGCAGGGTGATATGACGGTGACAGAGTATGCTGCGAAATTTGTGGAGCTGGCGAAATTTTACCCGCATTATACACCTGAGACAGCTGAGTTTTCGAAGTGTATCAAGTTTGAGAATGGTCTGCGTGCTGAGATTAAGCGGGCCATTGGTTACCAGAAGATCCGTCGGTTTTCTGAGTTGGTGAGTAGCTGCAGGATTTACGAAGAGGACACCAAAGCTCATTACAAAATTATGAATGAGCGGAGGGGAAAGAATCAACAGAACCGTCCTAAACCTTACAGTGCTCCAGCTGATAAGGGTAAGCAGAAGGTGAATGATGAGAGGAGACCCAAGAGGAAAGAAACTCCGACTGAGATTGTTTGCTACCAATGTGGTGAGAAGGGTCATAAGAGTACTACTTGCAATGTTGAAGTGAAAAGATGTTTCCGCTGTGGCAAGAAAGGGCATGTAGTTGCAGATTGTAAGTTTAATGACGTTGTCTGTTTCAACTGTAATGAGGAAGGTCATACTAGTAATCAGTGCAAGAAACCCAAGAAGCCTCAGAATAGTGGAAAGGTGTTTGCTCTAGCTGGTGCCCAGACAACTAATGAAGACCGTTTGATCAGAGGTACTTGTTTCATTAATGGTACTCCTTTAATTGCTATTATTGATACTGGTGCTACTCATTGTTTTATTGCTGCTGATTGTGCATCTAAGTTGGGTCTTGTGTTATCTAGTATGAATGGGGAAATGGTTGTCGAAACTCCATCTATGGGTTCGGTGACTACTTCGCTAGTGTGTCTGAGATGTCCATTGTCTATGTTTGGTCGAGATTTTGAAGTTGATTTGGTTTGTTTACCTTTGAGTGGAATGGATGTCATCCTTGGTATGAACTGGTTGGAGTATAACCGTGTTCATATTAACTGTTTTAATAAGTCGGTGCGTTTTTCTTCTGTTGAAGAAGATAGTGGAGTTGAGCTTTTGTCTACTAAGCAGCTGAAGCAGATGGCATGTGATGAAGTCCAGATGTTCTCCTTGATGGCATTTTTGTCCATTGAGAATCAAGAGAAGATTGATAAGTTGCCTGTGGTGTGTGAATTTCCAGAAGATTTTCCCGATGAGATTCCTGATGTGCCGCCGGAGAGGGAAGTTGAATTTTCAATTGATCTTGTTCCGGGTACGAAGCCGGTGTCGATGGCACCTTACCGAATGTCGGCTTCCGAGCTAGCAGAGTTGAAGAAACAATTGGAAGACTTGTTGGATAAGAAGTTTGTAAGGCCGAGTGTTTCACCGTGGGGAGCACCTGTGTTGTTGGTTAAGAAGAAAGATGGCAGCATGAGGTTGTGTGTTGATTATCGGCAGCTGAACAAAGTGACGATCAAGAATAGATATCCGCTCCCGAGGATTGATGATTTGATGGACCAGTTGGTGGGTGCTTGTGTTTTTAGCAAAATTGATTTGAGATCGGGTTATCATCAGATTAAAGTGAAGGATGAAGATGTTCAGAAGACGGCCTTTAGAACACGTTACGGACATTATGAATATTCGGTGATGCCGTTCGGTGTTACGAATGCGCCAGGGGTATTTATGGAATATATGAACCGTATTTTTCATAACTATTTGGATCAATTTGTTGTTGTTTTTATAGATGACATTTTGATATACTCCAAGACCGAGGAAGATCATGCGGAGCATTTGAAGATTGTGTTGCAAGTGTTGAAAGAGAAGAAGCTGTATGCCAAGTTATCAAAGTGTGAATTTTGGTTGAAAGAGGTGAGTTTTCTTGGCCACATTATTTCAGGTAGTGGTATTGCGGTTGACCCATCTAAAGTGGAAGCAGTATCACAATGGGAGACCCCTAAGTCGGTGACTGAGATTAGAAGTTTCCTTGGTTTGGCTGGATATTATCGCAGATTTATAGAAGGATTTTCGAGGATTGCACTTCCGTTGACGCAGTTGACTTGTAAAGGTAAAGCTTTTGTGTGGGATGTTCATTGTGAAACCAGTTTTAATGAATTGAAGCAGCGTTTGACGACGGCTCCAATCTTGATTTTGCCGAAGCCAGATGAGCCTTTTGTGGTGTATTGTGACGCGTCCAAGTTGGGATTAGGTGGTGTGCTTATGCAAGATGGTAAAGTAGTGGCTTATGCATCAAGACAGTTGAGAATTCATGAACGGAACTATCCTACGCATGATCTTGAGTTGGCCGCAGTGGTATTTGTGCTGAAGATTTGGAGACACTATTTATATGGTTCAAGATTTGAGGTGTTTAGTGATCATAAAAGTTTGAAGTATCTATTTGATCAGAAGGAGCTAAATATGAGGCAGCGAAGATGGCTTGAACTGTTGAAGGATTATGATTTTGGACTGAATTATCATCCAGGTAAAGCTAACGTTGTTGCTGATGCTTTGAGCAGGAAAACCTTGCATATGTCTGCTATGATGGTTAAAGAGTTTGAGTTGCTTGAACAATTCAGAGATATGAGTTTGGTTTGTGAATTGGCACCTCAGAGTGTGAAGTTGGGTATGTTGAAGATTAACAATGAATTTTTGAGTAATATCAGAGAAGCTCAGAAAGTAGATGTGAAGTTGGTGGATTTGATGAATGAGGCTGAGGGTAGTGATTTCAAAATTGATGATCAAGGAGTGTTGAGGTTTAGAGGCAGAATTTGTATACCTGATAACGATGAGATGAAGAAGATGATTCTTGAGGAAAGTCACAGAAGTAGCTTGAGTATTCATCCGGGAGCTACAAAAATGTATCATGATTTGAAGAAGCTGTTTTGGTGGTCTGGTTTGAAGCGAGATGTGGCTCAATTTGTGTATTCATGTTTGACTTGTCAGAAGTCGAAGGTTGAGCATCAGAAACCTGCTGGGTTGTTGACACCGTTGGATGTGCCAGAGTGGAAGTGGGATAGTATATCCATGGATTTTGTGACGAGTTTGCCGAATACTCAGAGAGGACATGATTCAATTTGGGTGATTGTGGATAGGTTGACGAAGTCTGCGCATTTCCTTCCGATAAATATTAGTTATCCTGTGTCGCAGTTGGCAGAGATTTACATTCGAGAGATTGTGAAGTTGCATGGTGTTCCGTCGAGTATTGTGTCAGACAGAGATCCAAGATTTACTTCTAGATTTTGGAAGAGTTTGCAGGAAGCATTGGGTTCTAAATTGAGGTTGAGCTCGGCTTATCATCCGCAAACAGATGGTCAGTCGGAAAGGACGATTCAATCACTCGAAGATTTGTTGAGAATATGTATTCTTGAGCAGGGTGGAGCTTGGGATAGTCATCTACCGTTGATAGAGTTCACTTATAACAACAGTTACCATTCTAGCATTGGAATGGCACCTTTTGAGGCATTGTATGGTAGGAGGTGCAGAACTCCTTTGTGTTGGTTCGAGGCTGGTGAGAGTGCAATTGTGGGACCAGAAATTATTCAGCAAACTACTGAGAAGGTCAAATTGATACAAGAGAAGATGAAAGCATCGCAGAGTCGGCAGAAAAGTTATCATGATAAGCGAAGAAAAGACCTTGAGTTCCAAGAAGGTGATCATGTGTTTTTGAGAGTCACTCCGATGACTGGTGTTGGACGTGCATTGAAATCGAAGAAGCTGACTCCGAAGTTCATTGGTCCTTATCAGATATCAGAAAGGATAGGAACAGTTGCTTATAGAGTGGGATTACCACCGCATCTTTCAAATTTGCATGATGTGTTTCACGTGTCGCAACTTCGGAAGTATTTTGCAGATCCCTCTCATGTGATTCCGAGAGATGATGTGCAGGTTAGAGACAATCTTACGGTGGAGACATTACCACTGAGGATTGAAGGCCGTGAGATGAAGAAGTTGAGGGGCAAAGAGATTCCTCTCGTGAAAGTTGTTTGGGGAGGACCAACTGGTGAAAGCTTGACGTGGGAGCTGGAAAGCAAGATGTTGGAGTCTTATCCAGAGTTGTTTGCATGAGGTACATTTTCGAGGACGAAAATTTTATAAGTTGGGGAGAGTTGTAACGCCTAGAATTTAATTTTATTATTTTATTGAATTATAATGAATTAATATAATTTAATAGATTAAATAGAATTAAAATGGCATTAAGGGCATTATGAGAAATTAAGAAAGAGGGAAGTGGAATAGAAAAAGAGGTATACGCGTGAAGAGGTTTCATTTGTTGTGTTTTCACGTGAAACAGAGAAGAGAAAAGAGGAGAAGCAGAGCCAAGGAAGAAGGTGAAGAACTTGAGAAGAGGAAAAGCTGAAGGGGGCGATTTCTTCATAACAAGGTAAGGGTGGGACTAGCTTCTATAAATCTAAGTTTCATAATCCCTAAATTTTGATTTAACATGTTGATGTTGGTGAATTTGGGAATTAGGGTTGTTTGATTATGATAAACTAATGATGGAATGTTAAATTGATGATTTCTATGTTGAGATGTTGATTTTGTTGTGATTCTATGGTGTTGTTACTGATTGGTGCCATGCTTATGCATAAATTGATGAAGTTTTGAATGTTCATAAACATGTGTCAGATGAATGAGTTGTTGGATGATTTTGATGTTAAAGTTGCAAATTTGGTTATGAATTGGTGATAAACATGTTGAGATGAGTGGGTGTCAGTATAAGGATGTTTAGGAAGATTTTTGTTGAGTTACAGGTCCAAATTTATGTAGAAAACAGCCTCCCAAAGTGAAAATCGCACAAAATTGCGATTTTGCTGCCCAGAGTAGGGCACACGGCCGTGTACATGGGGCACACGCCCGTGTGCAATTTTTCGGCCAATTTCCTCCACTGTGTGGCACACGCCCGTGTGCCAATGGGACACGCCCGTGCAACCTTCCTAGACTTAGAAAAACCTATTTTTCTTGTTTAAAAGTGTTCCTAAGGCATGATTAAGGGTCCCAAACATCCAAATTAAGTTAATAAGATGTAGTAGACATGGTATGAGCTGTTAATAATTGAGGGACTATATTTTATAACTTAGAGGCAAGAACTTTACACCGTACCAAATTGAACCTTAACTTAATGGCATGATAACTAATTAGATGTAAGGATAGGAAGTCTTATGTAAACATGAGTTGTTTTAAAGTGAAGTGTAAGATGCGTAAATGATGAGGTATTGTGATAATGATGTGTTGTGATAATGATGTGTGATGATAACGATGTGCTGTGATGATGCTTTGTTGTGATGATGATAATACACGATGATGATGTTAAACGATGATGATGTTAAACGATGATGATGATAACGATGATGATGTATATGATAATGAAGTTGTTGTTGACGTTGTATTTGTTGTAAATGTTGCATTGTCGAGTCCAGTACATATGCATTAAGTGATGGGGGTGTATGCCCGACATGTCTATTATGACATTATGAATTAAGTGATGGGGGTGTATGCCCGACATGTCTATATGACATTTACGATGGGGGTGTATGCCCGACATGTCCTATTATGACATATTCTGCGATGAATTGGTACCACATGCATGTTGCATACTTGAGTCAGTGATGTTGCATTGTTGAGTCGGTCGATGTTATTGTATTTGATGTTGCATTGAGAGGTGAGATTATGATGTGTATGTGTGATGTATGTATAAGATCTGATGGTGTTGTTTGATGATGTTTATGTGAAATGTTAAATTCATCTTTATGAATTATGTACTTATGTTTATTGAATGTGAATCTCACCCCTTCTGTTTGAATGTTGCCTCTACGTGGGTAACGTGCAGATAACCAGGAGTAATCGCTGAAGTGAGTTGATTCCTCGTGTCATTAGGAGTCGCTCTGATATGTAACGGGATGGGAAACTTTTTGATGAATTCATGTGCTATGTATTTTAATTTCAAACTGATGTTGAACCACATTTAGTGGAGTTTTAAACTACGTTGTTTTTGATGTGGCCTTGTGCCTAATGATGTTTAGATTTAATTATGAAGTTGAATTTCCGCTGCGATGATTTTGACGTTATTGAAAAGTCTGTTTTGAAATAAATAGCAAATTATCCTATTTATAAATTGTAAACGAAGTGCGACATCCCGTCAAGGTTGAAACTCTGATTTATTTTAAATGAAATTTTCAAGTTGGAAGTTGGGAAAACGGGGTGTTACAGGTTGCATGAAGTAAAAGTGGGGGGGTGTGAAAGTGAAGCCCAATGGATTACATAAAGGTATTATTATTATTATTTGGTTATGAAAAAGAAAGAAAATAGGTTATCAGTAAAAAGAATAAGGGTTTTGGAGAAGAGAAACTCATTCCCGTTTTTCTTGCAGCAGTCTCACTAAACCGACGATCCCCGATTCGTTAACCGTTGGATCGTTCTCAAATTTTGAGGGTAGGTTCGCAACACCTATATCTAACTTTTGACCGTTGGGATCTTCAAAATAAGGTGTGAGTTGAGAGATATCATCATCGCACTATAGCTGCATATGTGGGAAAATTTTCAGCTTTTGATTCTGATTTAGAAGAGGCAAAGGTTGAAGCCATGGATGAAGCTTGGATGCAACCGGATAATTATAGAGAGACCGTCATTCCAAGGTAAGGGTGGGGTTCTTACATTCTAAGGGATTGCATAATGATGGGGTATGGTAGACTCTAGGTATATGTGATTGTATGGATTTTGATCCTTTTGTTCAATTCATGAGGTCTGTGATTTTGATGATGAAATTGGCATGATACATGATGTTTGATTTGTGGTTATTGATGATTGTTGTTGTTAATGTCATATTATGAATTGGGTATGAATTATGTTGAGTTGTTGTTGTTGATTGTGATGATTTTGAATGAATGAGAAGTTTGAATAATATAAGTTGCTTTCCTGAGTTTTCTTATCTCTGCCCCGAATTTTGAAACGAAAACTGGTATTGATCGGTACAGAATTGGTCTTAGGTGTAAACACAAAAGTTGTAGGTATGGATGTTAGTTTTCTAATGCCGTTGGTCTGACGTCAAAACGATTTATAGAACTTGAGTTATGGTCAAATTACTGCACGTAGGTCACAGTGAATTTTTATGGACTTTCTGCACAACTTTTCCGAATTTGAAACGAAAACTGGTATTGATCGGTACAGAATTGGTCTTAGGTGTAAACACAAAAGTTGTAGGTATGGATGTTAGTTTTCTAATGCCGTTGGTCTGACGTCAAAACGATTTATAGAACTTGAGTTATGGTCAAATTACTGCACGTAGGTCACAGTGAATTTTTATGGACTTTCTGCACAACTTTTCCGAATTTGAAACGAAAACTGGTATTGATCGGTACAGAATTGGCCTTGGGTGTAAACATGAAGGTTTTAGATAATTTTGTTAGCTTTCCAGTGGCTTTGGTTTGACGTGAAAATGACTTTTATTTTTTGAGTTATGATGAAAATACTCCAAGGAGGTCTTAGTGAAATTGTACGGTGACAGCATTCTCTGTTTCATGTTTTTGTGTCTTTTTCACACGTCTCTGTTTTAAATTGGTCTTTGGTATAAACATGAAAGTTGTTGATAATTGTGATATCTTTCTAGTATCCTTGGTTTGACATGGAAATATGTTATGTATAATTTGTTATGGTTTTACAAAATTGTATGATGAATTGTCGATGTTTGAATACGATGTTATATGATGAATTGTTGATGTTTGAATACGATGTTATATGAAGTTGTTTATGCATGATGCTTGCATGTGTTTTGTTGTTTCGTCTTAGAAGTCTCATTCATTGCATCTTGTGACGATGGCCTGAAATTATGGTAAAGCGACGTAGCCTTGTTTGGCAAAGTGACGTGGGGCTCCGGCCTGACATGCCCTATTCGGCATTATTTTGCGACGTTTGGTACCACATGCATATAGGTGAAGTCGGGTCTCATTGCATTATGTGTCGATGATAAATTGTTATAACCGTGACGTGTGGCGATGTTCATGATGTGCTTGATGTGATGATGTTTGAATATTGGTGAAGATGATGGTTTATGAAAATGATGTGTGAACATGAATAAAATGATTGGTGAGATAATGAAGTATGATCCTGTGCTTATGTTTTTACTTGCTCATTATTATGCTTTCGTTTATATTGTTTGATATCTCACCCCTTCTGCTGATGTTTCCCCTACCATGGGAAATGGGCAGGTACTTAAGAATAGCTATGGAAGTTGAAGTAACTTTATGAAGTCTCTAGTTGCTGTTAGTTCAAGTTGGTGTCTTGCTCTGATACGTAGCACTCGGGGAAATAGTTGTTATTATTTCAGTTGTTGTATTCTAAGTTAAAATTTATTTCAGTTGAAGAAAAATATTAAGTGGAATTTTGTTAAGTACTTTGTCGTTTAAAAGATGTTTCTAAGTTGATTCTAAATCATAAGATGAAGTTTGAATTCATGCTGAATAAAGTTGTGATTTCGAATGCTATGTATCAATGTTAAATGAAATACAGGTTGTTTTGTTGTTTTATGTTGAAATGTGACATCCCATGTTTGTTGGAAGTTTTTAAAATACTCTGATTTTCGTTTATATTTACCGGGTAGATTTGGGGTGTTACAATTGGTATCAGAGCAGGTCGGTCTGTCCGGCCAATGTTGTCTAATGTTGTTTGTCCCTTAGTACTCGACATGTGTGTGAAACACTGTCGGTACTTGTTTGTTAGCTCATAGTCGTTGTCTGCAGGAGTTGGTTTGGAATAAGTGGGGGAGAAGCTTGCCTCCCGGACGTGTTGATAGTAGGTAGAAGTTGGTTCGAGGTGGTGTTGATTGTAAGAGTGCAAACGTTATTGAAGCGATGTTGTTGGGAACCGGCGAGAGTATGGACTCATGAATTCGTATCAGTCGAGTTTGAGATGTGTGTAGATTATGGATGGTGAATTAATTGAGAATGAGGAATTATTCCAATGGAAGTGATAGTTGATGGATTAATTCGGTAGATGGTATGTCTTGAGTGTAGTTGGATTAAATTCGGGTGATTTTCGTAGTTGGATGAAAAGAAAGGATGTTGGTAGATCTTGGAAGCGAGAGGGAGAGGTGGAACTTATGTTCATCAACCTCAAATTCTGATTTTTACAATTATGGAGCAGCTGTCAGTAAAAGGGGCATAACTTTTTACTCGTGTTTCTGATGGAAGCGATTCTGGACTTTTTGGAAAGCTCAAGAATTACGCTAAGATTACGCTAATAAAATGAACTATAGTTGGACTTTGCCAAGTATCCAAGCCAAAAAAGCTAAGATTAACTTTTGGTCACCAAAGGTTCCTTCTTTGTTCTAATTGGATACGAACACAACTTAATACTTTATTTTTGGGAACTAACTCTTTAAGTAGGTCTACATTCATCATACATTGAGTATTAGACTAATAAAATGAACTATATTTGGACTTTGCCAACTATCCAAGCCAAAAAAGCTAAGATAAACTTTTGGTCAGCAAAGGTTCCATCTTTGTTCTAATTGGATACGAAGTCAATTTAATGCTTTATTTTTGGGAAGTAACTTGTTAATTAGGTCTATAATCATCATACATTGAGTATTACGCTATTAAAAAGAACTATAGTTGGACTTTGCTAAGTATCTAAAGCCAAAAAAGCTAAGATTAACTTTTGGTCACCAAAGGTTCCTTCTTTGTTCTAATTGGATACGAACACAACTTAATACTTTATTTTTGGGAACTAACTCTTTAAGTAGGTCTACATTCATCATACATTGAGTATTAGACTAATAAAATGAACTATAGTTGGACTTTGCCAACTATCCAAGCCAAAAAAGCTAAGATAAACTTTTGGTCACCAAAGGTTCCATCTTTGTTCTAATTGGATACGAAGTCAATTTAATGCTTTATTTTTGGGAAGTAACTTGTTAATTAGGTCTATAATCATCATACATTGAGTATTACGCTATTAAAATGAACTATAGTTGGACTTTGCTAAGTATCTAAAGCCAAAAAAGCTAAGATTAACTTTTGGTCAACAAAGGTTCCTTCTTTGTTCTAATTGGATACGAACACAACTTAATACTTTATTTTTGGGAACTAACTCTTTAAGTAGGTCTACATTCATCATACATTGAGTATTAGACTAATAAAATGAACTATAGTTGGACTTTGCCAACTATCCAAGCCAAAAAAGCTAAGATAAACTTTTGGTCACCAAAGGTTCCATCTTTGTTCTAATTGGATACGAAGTCAATTTAATGCTTTATTTTTGGGAAGTAACTTGTTAATTAGGTCTATAATCATCATACATTGAGTATTACGCTATTAAAATGAACTATAGTTGGACTTTGCTAAGTATCTAAGCCAAAAAAGCTAAGATTAACTTTTGGTCACCAAAGGTTCCTTCTTTGTTCTAATTGGATACGAACTCAATTTAATACTTTATTTTTGGGAAGTAACTTGTTAATTAGGTCTAGAATCGTCATACATTGAGTATTACGCTAATAAAATGAACTATTAGTTGCACTTTGCCAACTATCCATGCAAAGAAAGGTAAGATAAACTTTTGGTCACCAAAGGTTCCTTCTTTGTTCTAATTGGATACGAACTCAATTTAATACTTTATTTTTGGGATTCAACTTGTTAATTAGGTCTATAATCATCATACATTGAGTATTACGCTATTAAAAAGAACTATAGTTGGACTTTGCTAAGTATCTAAAGCCAAAAAAGCTAAGATTAACTTTTGGTCACCAAAGGTTCCTTCTTTGTTCTAATTGGATACGAACACAACTTAATACTTTATTTTTGGGAACTAACTCTTTAAGTAGGTCTACATTCATCATACATTGAGTATTAGACTAATAAAATGAACTATAGTTGGACTTTGCCAACTATCCAAGCCAAAAAAGCTAAGATAAACTTTTGGTCACCAAAGGTTCCATCTTTGTTCTAATTGGATACGAAGTCAATTTAATGCTTTATTTTTGGGAAGTAACTTGTTAATTAGGTCTATAATCATCATACATTGAGTATTACGCTATTAAAATGAACTATAGTTGGACTTTGCTAAGTATCTAAAGCCAAAAAAGCTAAGATTAACTTTTGGTCACCAAATGTTCCTTCTTTGTTCTAATTGGATACGAACACAACTTAATACTTTATTTTTGGGAACTAACTCTTTAAGTAGGTCTACATTCATCATACATTGAGTATTAGACTAATAAAATGAACTATAGTTGGACTTTGCCAACTATCCAATCCAAAGAAGCTAAGATAAACTTTTGGTCACCAAAGGTTCCATCTTTGTTCTAATTGGATACGAAGTCAATTTAATGCTTTATTTTTGGGAAGTAACTTGTTAATTTGGTCTATAATCATCATACATTGAGTATTACGCTATTAAAATGAACTATAGTTGGACTTTGCTAAGTATCTAAGCCAAAAAAGCTAAGATTAACTTTTGGTCACCAAAGGTTCCTTCTTTGTTCTAATTGGATACGAACTCAATTTAATACTTTATTTTTGGGAAGTAACTTGTTAATTATGTCTAGAATCATCATACATTGAGTATTACGCTAATAAAATGAACTATAGTTGCACTTTGCCAACTATCCATGCAAAGAAAGGTAAGATAAACTTTTGGTCACCAAAGGTTCCTTCTTTGTTCTAATTGGATACGAACTCAATTTAATACTTTATTTTTGGGATTCAACTTGTTAATTAGGTCTATAATCGTCATACATTGAGTATTGCGCTATTAAAATGAACTATAGTTGGACTTTGCTAAGTATCCAAGCCAAAAAAGCTAAGATTAACTTTTGGTCTCCAAAGGTTACTTCTTTGTTCTAATTGGATACGAACTCAATTTAATACTTTATTTTTGGGAAGTAACTTGTTAATTAGGTCTAGAATCATCATACATTGAGTATTACGCTAATAAAATGAACTATAGTTGGACTTTGCCAAGTATCCAAGCCAAAAAAGCTAAGATTAACTTTTGGTCACCAAAGTTACCTTCGTTGTTCTAATTGGATACGAACTCAACTTAATACTTTATTTTTGGGAACTAACTCTTTAAGTAGGTCTACATTCATCATACATTGAGTATTAGACTAATAAAATGAACTATAGTTGGACTTTGCGAACTATCCAAGGAAAAAAAGCTAAGATAAACTTTTGGTCACCAAAGGTTCCATCTTTGTTCTAATTGGATACGAAGTCAATTTAATGCTTTATTTTTGGGAAGTAACTTGTTAATTAGGTCTATAATCATCATACATTGAGTATTACGCTATTAAAATGAACTATAGTTGGACTTTGCTAAGTATCTAAAGCCAAAAAAGCTAAGATTAACTTTTGGTCACCAAATGTTCCTTCTTTGTTCTAATTGGATACGAACACAACTTAATACTTTATTTTTGGGAACTAACTCTTTAAGTAGGTCTACATTCATCATACATTGAGTATTAGACTAATAAAATGAACTATAGTTGGACTTTGCCAACTATCCAATCCAAAGAAGCTAAGATAAACTTTTGGTCACCAAAGGTTCCATCTTTGTTCTAATTGGATACGAAGTCAATTTAATGCTTTATTTTTGGGAAGTAACTTGTTAATTTGGTCTATAATCATCATACATTGAGTATTACGCTATTAAAATGAACTATAGTTGGACTTTGCTAAGTATCTAAGCCAAAAAAGCTAAGATTAACTTTTGGTCACCAAAGGTTCCTTCTTTGTTTTAATTGGATACGAACTCAATTTAATACTTTATTTTTGGGAAGTAACTTGTTAATTATGTCTAGAATCATCATACATTGAGTATTACGCTAATAAAATGAACTATAGTTGCACTTTGCCAACTATCCATGCAAAGAAAGGTAAGATAAACTTTTGGTCACCAAAGGTTCCTTCTTTGTTCTAATTGGATACGAACTCAATTTAATACTTTATTTTTGGGATTCAACTTGTTAATTAGGTCTATAATCGTCATACATTGAGTATTGTGCTATTAAAATGAACTATAGTTGGACTTTGCTAAGTATCCAAGCCAAAAAAGCTAAGATTAACTTTTGGTCTCCAAAGGTTACTTCTTTGTTCTAATTGGATACGAACTCAATTTAATACTTTATTTTTGGGAAGTAACTTGTTAATTAGGTCTAGAATCATCATACATTGAGTATTACGCTAATAAAATGAACTATAGTTGGACTTTGCCAAGTATCCAAGCCAAAAAAGCTAAGATTAACTTTTGGTCACCAAAGTTACCTTCGTTGTTCTAATTGGATACGAACTCAACTTAATACTTTATTTTTGGGAACTAACTCTTTAAGTAGGTCTACATTCATCATACATTGAGTATTAGACTAATAAAATGAACTATAGTTGGACTTTGCGAACTATCCAAGGAAAAAAAGCTAAGATAAACTTTTGGTCACCAAAGGTTCCATCTTTGTTCTAATTGGATACGAACTCAATTTAATGCTTTATTTTTGGGAAGTAACTTGTTAATTAGGTCTATAATCATCATACATTGAGTATTACGCTATTAAAATGAACTATAGTTGGACTTTGCTAAGTATCTAAGCCAAAAAAGCTAAGATAAATTTTTGGTCACCAAAGGTTCCTTCTTTGTTCTAATTGGATACGAACTCAATTTAATAGTTTTTTTTTGGGAAGTAACTTGTTAATTAGGTCTAGAATCATCATACATTGAGTATTACGCTCATAAAATGAACTATAGTTGGACTTTGCCAAGTATCCAAGCCAAAAAAACTAAGATTAACTTATGGTCACCAAAGGTTCCTTCTTTGTTCTAATTGGATACGAACACAACTTAATACTTTATTTTTGGGAACTAACTCTTTAAGTAGGTCTACATTCATCATACATTGAGTATTAGACTAATAAAATGAACTATAGTTGGACTTTGCCAACTATCCAAGCCAAAAAAGCTAAGATAAACTTTTGGTCAGCAATGGTTCCATCTTTGTTCTAATTGGATACGAAGTCAATTTAATGCTTTATTTTTGGGAAGTAACTTGTTAATTAGGTCTATAATCATCATTCATTGAGTATTACGCTATTAAAATGAACTATAGTTGGACTTTGCTAAGTATCTAAAGCCAAAAAAGCTAAGATTAACTTTTGGTCACCAAAGGTTCCTTCTTTGTTCTAATTGGATACGAACACAACTTAATACTTTATTTTTGGGAACTAACTCTTTAAGTAGGTCTACATTCATCATACATTGAGTATTAGACTAATAAAATGAACTATAGTTGGACTTTGCCAACTATCCAAGCCAAAGAAGCTAAGATAAACTTTTGGTCACCAAAGGTTCCATCTTTGTTCTAATTGGATACGAAGTCAATTTAATGCTTTATTTTTGGGAAGTAACTTGTTAATTTGGTCTATAATCATCATACATTGAGTATTACGCTATTAAAATGAACTATAGTTGGACTTTGCTAAGTATCTAAGCCAAAAAAGCTAAGATTAACTTTTGGTCACCAAAAGTTCCTTCTTTGTTCTAATTGGATACGAACTCAATTTAATACTTTATTTTTGGGAAGTAACTTGTTAATTAGGTCTAGAATCATCATACATTGAGTATTATGCTAATAAAATGAACTATAGTTGCACTTTGCCAACTATCCATGCAAAGAAAGGTAAGATAAACTTTTGGTCACCAAAGGTTCCTTCTTTGTTCTAATTGGATACGAACTCAATTTAATACTTTATTTTTGGGATTCAACTTGTTAATTAGGTCTATAATCGTCATACATTGAGTATTGCGCTATTAAAATGAACTATAGTTGGACTTTGCTAAGTATCCAAGCCAAAAAAGCTAAGATTAACTTTTGGTCACCAAAGGTTCCTTCTTTGTTCTAATTGGATACGAACTCAATTTAATACTTTATTTTTGGGAAGTAACTTGTTAATTAGGTCTAGAATCATCATACATTGAGTATTACGCTAATAAAATGAACTATAGTTGGACTTTGCCAAGTATCCAAGCCAAAAAAGCTAAGATTAACTTTTGGTCACCAAAGGTTCCTTCTTTGTTCTAATTGGATACGAACTCAACTTAATACTTTATTTTTGGGAACTAACTCTTTAAGTAGGTCTACATTCATCATACATTGAGTATTAGACTAATAAAATGAACTATAGTTGGACTTTGCGAACTATCCAAGGAAAAAAAGCTAAGATAAACTTTTGGTCACCAAAGGTTCCATCTTTGTTCTAATTGGATACGAACTCAATTTAATGCTTTATTTTTGGGAAGTAACTTGTTAATTAGGTCTATAATCATCATACATTGAGTATTACGCTATTAAAATGAACTATAGTTGTACTTTGCTAAGTATCTAAGCCAAAAAAGCTAAGATAAATTTTTGGTCACCAAAGGTTCCTTCTTTGTTCTAATTGGATACGAACTCAATTTAATAGTTTATTTTTGGGAAGTAACTTGTTAATTAGGTCTAGAATCATCATACATTGAGTATTACGCTAATAAAATGAACTATAGTTGGACTTTGCCAAGTATCCAAGCCAAAAAAGCTAAGATTAACTTTTGGTCACCAAAGGTTTCTTCTTTGTTCTAATTGGATACGAACACAACTTAATACTTTATTTTCGGGAACTAACTCTTTAAGTAGGTCTACATTCATCATACATTGAGTATTAGACTAATAAAATGAACTATAGTTGGACTTTGCCAACTATGCAAGCCAAAAAAGCTAAGATAAACTTTTGGTCAGCAAAGGTTCCATCTTTGTTCTAATTGGATACGAAGTCAATTTAATGCTTTATTTTTGGGAAGTAACTTGTTAATTAGGTCTATAATCATCATACATTGAGTATTACGCTATTAAAATGAACTATAGTTGGACTTTGCTAAGTATCTAAAGCCAAAAAAGCTAAGATTAACTTTTGGTCACCAAAGGTTCCTTCTTTGTTCTAATTGGATACGAACACAACTTAATACTTTATTTTTGGGAACTAACTCTTTAAGTAGGTCTACATTGATCATACATTGAGTATTAGACTAATAAAATGAACTATAGTTGGACTTTGCCAACTATCCAAGCCAAAGAAGCTAAGATAAACTTTTGGTCACCAAAGGTTCCATCTTTGTTCTAATTGGATACGAAGTCAATTTAATGCTTTATTTTTGGGAAGTAACTTGTTAATTAGGTCTATAATCATCATACATTGAGTATTACGCTATTAAAATGAACTATAGTTGGACTGTGCTAAGTATCTAAGCCAAAAAAGCTAAGATTAACTTTTGGTCACCAAAGGTTCCTTCTTTGTTCTAATTGGATACGAACTCAATTTAATACTTTATTTTTGGGAAGTAACTTGTTAATTAGGTCTAGAATCATCATACATTGAGTATTACGCTAATAAAATGAACTATAGTTGCACTTTGCCAACTATCCATGCAAAGAAAGGTAAGATAAACTTTTGGTCACCAAAGGTTCCTTCTTTGTTCTAATTGGATACGAACTCAATTTAATACTTTATTTTTGGGATAACTTGTTAATTAGGTCTATAATCGTCATACATTGAGTATTGTGCTATTAAAATGAACTATAGTTGGACTTTGCTAAGTATCCAAGCCAAAAAAGCTAAGATTAACTTTTGGTCACCAAAGGTTCCTTCTTTGTTCTAATTGGATACGAACTCAATTTAATACTTTATTTTTGGGAAGTAACTTGTTAATTAGGTCTAGAATGGAAATGAGGAAAAACAAAGGGGAAAGGGTATATATACCCCTCCCTGATTCAGTGTGTGTGGGTGTACGCTTTAGCGTACACCCTCGCTTCCTCAGACCACTTGATTTAGATCAGACAGCCCTGGCTTGTTTCCCCTTGTGATCAGATCAGGGCCATCTGATTAATCAGACGGCCCAGATCAGAGTACGTTGGCCCAATGCATTTTGGGTCTATTTCTTTTAATCTGATCAGTTTTCTCACTTCCAGCACCCCCTTCCTTCTCTATTTTTATTTTCTTTCTTTTTATTATTTCTTGCTTTTTATTTTTTAATTTTCATCCATTTCATGCGCTTTATTTCATAGCTTCTATATTTCAGTATCTCATGCATTTTATTGTTATTTCTATTTTTCTTTTTTATTGTCATGCATTCTTTTATTTTCTTTTATTTATTTATGCAACATATTTATTTAATGCCTTGCACACCATACACCTTTATTCTTTATTTATTCCAATGCATTCTTATTTTCTTTCTTATTTCATGCAGCATGTTTGCTTGATGTAAAATCCATTTCATGCATTTTTTATTTATTTATTTTTGTTTATTTTGCATATTTATTTATTTTTTTTATGCACTCGCAATTTATTTTTTTATTTATTGCTTTATTGTTATTATTTCATTATTGATACTTAGAATGTATTTAGGAACAATGTAAATATAAATGAGAATATCGCACCGACACACACATTTATTTATTCCGCTTTATGTCGAAAGTTATAAAACGCAGAAATAACGAACGTATCCGAGGAAAAGGGGCTCTCACTTTGATTCAATATCTTTGTGAGAAAACCCTCGCGCTTAGTTTATTTTTGTTAATTAGCTTAATCAAAAATCAAAAACATTTCAAATAATAAAAAGCCAAAAAAATCTTTTTCTCAGTCAAATTTCATTTTCAAGTCAATTAATTCCTACAATTTCTTCAAAAAAACAATTTCAATCAATTTTAATTATTTCAAACCTTTTTTTTCAAAGTAAAATCAATCAAACTCACATCTTTATCCTTCTATGCCATTTCGGCCTCTTATCTTTCTCAAAAATATTTTCAAACTTTAAAATCAATCACAACAAATCACTCGGCTTTTTACCCCGAACTACATGATTTTGATCCCATTCGGGTATGTAGGCAAAAGACTTTGTCTTTCCTTCCAATCAATAAAATAACAAAACATTATTTCTTTGTCTTTTAAACTCATCACTTTTAATCCTTCTCTCCACACTAAGCATTTATTTACAAACACGTAATTCAATTTTAGCATAAAAGATAAATAAAACAGAGGTTTCCTATAGAGTCCTATAGACTTTAGGGTGCTAACACCTTCCCTTTGCGTAACACCCCCGTACCTTTGATCTCTAAAAATATAGGGTTTTTTCGAACTTTCTCCCTTTTTCCTTCCCTCGGAAAATAAAAGATCGGTGGTGATCTCAAAATGCGAGTCAACTCTAAGTAATAGTTGAAAAACTATCCAAAATCACCCGCGAAAGTATCCAATTAGAACAAAGATGGAAAAAACCTTTGGTGACCAAAAAGTTAATCTTAGCTTTCTTGGCTTGATACTTGGCAAAGTCCAACTATAGTTCATTTATTAGTCTAATACTCATGTATGATGAATGTAGACCTACTTAAAGAGTTTACTTCCCAAAAATAAAGTATTAAATTGAGTTCGTATCCAATTAGAACAAAGAAGGAACCTTTGGTGACCAAAAGTTAATCTTAGCTTTTTTGGCTTGGATACTTAGCAAAGTCCAACTATAGTTCATTTTAATAGTGTAATACTCAATGTATGATGATTATAGACCTAATTAACAAGTTACTTCCCAAAAATAAAGTATTAAATTGAGTTCGTATCCAATTAGAACAAAGATGGAACCTTTGGTGACCAAAAGTTAATCTTAGCTTTCTTGGCTTGGATACTTAGCAAAGTCCAACTATAGTTCATTTTAATAGCGTAATACTCAATGTATGATGATTCTAGACCTAATTAACAAGTTACTTCCCAAAAATAAAGTATTAAATTGAGTTCGTATCCAATTAGAACAAAGATGGAACCTTTGGTGACCAAAAGTTAATCTTAGCTTTCTTGGCTTGGATACTTGGCAAAGTCCAACTATAGTTCATTTTATTAGTCTAATACTCAATGTATGATGAATGTAGACCTACTTAAAATGTTACTTCCCAAAAATAAAGTATTAAATTGAGTTCGTATCCAATTAGAACAAAGAAGGAACCTTTGGTGACCAAAAGTTAATCTTAGCTTTTTTGGCTTGGATACTTAGCAAAGTCCAACTATAGTTCATTTTAATAGTGTAATACTCAATGTATGATGATTATAGACCTAATTAACAAGTTACTTCCCAAAAATAAAGTATTAAATTGAGTTCGTATCCAATTAGAACAAAGAATGGAACCTTTGGTGACCAAAAGTTAATCTTAGCTTTCTTGGCTTGGATACTTAGCAAAGTCCAACTATAGTTCATTTTAATAGCGTAATACTCAATGTATGATGATTCTAGACCTAATTAACAAGTTACTTCCCAAAAATAAAGTATTAAATTGAGTTCGTATCCAATTAGAACAAAGATGGAACCTTTGGTGACCAAAAGTTAATCTTAGCTTTCTTGGCTTGGATACTTGGCAAAGTCCAACTATAGTTCATTTTATTAGTCTAATACTCAATGTATGATGAATGTAGACCTACTTAAAATGTTACTTCCCAAAAATAAAGTATTAAATTGAGTTCGTATCCAATTAGAACAAAGAAGAAACCTTTGGTGACCAAAAGTTAATCTTAGCTTTTTTGGCTTGGATACTTAGCAAAGTCCAACTATAGTTCATTTAATAGTGTAATACTCAATGTATGATGATTATAGACCTAATTAACAAGTTACTTCCCAAAAATAAAGTATTAAATTGAGTTCGTATCCAATTAGAACAAAGATGGAACCTTTGGTGACCAAAAGTTAATCATAGCTTTCTTGACTTGAATACTTAGCAAAGTCCAACTATAGTTCATTTTAATAGCGTAATACTCAATATATGAAGATTATAGACCTAATTAACATGTTACTTCCCAAAAATAAAGTATTAAATAGAGTTCGTATCCAATTAGAACAAAGATGGAACCTTTGGTGACCAAAAGTTAATCTTAGCTTTCTTGGCTTGGATACTTGGCAAAGTCCAACTATTGTTCATTTTATTAGTCTAATACTCAATGTATGATGAATATAGACCTACTTAAAGAGTTACTTCCCAAAAATAAAGTATTAAATTGTGTTCGTATCGAATTAGAACAAAGAAGGAACCTTTGGTGACCAAAAGTTAATCTTAGCTTTTTTGGCTTGGATACTTGTCAAAGTCCAACTATAGTTCATTTTATTAGCGTAATACTCAATGTATGATGATTCTAGACCTAATTAACAAGTTACTTTCCAAAAATAAAGTATTAAATTGAGTTCGTATCCAATTAGAACAAAGAAGGAACCTTTGGTGACCAAAAGTCAATCTTAGCTTTTTTGGCTTGAATACTTAGCAAAGTCCAACTATAGTTCATTTTAATAGCGTAATACTCAATGTATGATGATTATAGACCTAATTAACAAGTTACTTACCAAAAATAAAGTATACCAAAAGTTAATCTTAGCTTTCTTGGCTTGGATACTTGGCAAAGTCCAACTATAGTTCATTTTATTAGTCTAATACTCAATGTATGATGAATGTAGACCTACTTAAAGAGTTACTTCCCAAAAATAATGTATTAAATTGAGTTCGTATCCAATTAGAACAAAGATGGAACCTTTGGTGACCAAAAGTTTATCTTAGCTTTTTTGGCTTGGATAGTTGGCAAAGTCCAACTATAGTTCATTTTATTAGTCTAATACTCAATGTATGATGAATGTAGACCTACTTAAAGAGTTACTTCCCAAAAATAAAGTATTAAATTGAGTTCGTATCCAATTAGAACAAAGAAGGAACCTTTGGTGACCAAAAGTTAATCTTAGCTTTTTTGGCTTGGATACTTAGCAAAGTCCAACTATAGTTCATTTTAATAGCGTAATACTCAATGTATGATGATTATAGACCTAATTAACAAGTTACTTCCCAAAAATAAAGTATTAAATTGAGTTCGTATCCAATTAGAACAAAGATGGAACCTTTGGTGACCAAAAGTTAATCTTAGCTTTCTTGGCTTGGATACTTAGCAAAGTCCAACTATAGTTCATTTTAATAGCGTAATACTCAATGTATGATGATTCTAGACCTAATTAACAAGTTACTTCCCAAAAATAAAGTATTAAATTGAGTTCGTATCCAATTAGAACAAAGAAGGAACCTTTGGTGACCAAAAGTTAATCTTAGCTTTTTTGGCTTGGATACTTAGCAAAGTCCAACTATAGTTCATTTTAATAGCGTAATACTCAATGTATGATGATTATAGACCTAATTAACAAGTTACTTCCCAAAAATAAAGTATTAAATTGAGTTCGTATCCAATTAGAACAAAGATGGAACCTTTGGTGACCAAAAGTTAATCTTAGCTTTCTTGGCTTGGATACTTGGCAAAGTCCAACTATAGTTCATTTTATTAGTCTAATACTCAATGTATGATGAATGTAGACCTACTTAAAGAGTTACTTCCCAAAAATAAAGTATTAAATTGAGTTCGTATCCAATTAGAACAAAGAAGGAACCTTTGGTGACCAAAAGTTAATCTTAGCTTTTTTGGCTTGGATACTTAGCAAAGTCCAACTATAGTTCATTTTAATAGCGTAATACTCAATGTATGATGATTATAGACCTAATTAACAAGTTACTTCCCAAAAATAAAGTATTAAATTGAGTTCGTATCCAATTAGAACAAAGAAGGAACCTTTGGTGACCAAAAGTTAATCTTAGCTTTTTTGGCTTGGATACTTAGCAAAGTCCAACTATAGTTCATTTTAATAGCGTAATACTCAATGTATGATGATTATAGACCTAATTAACAGTTACTTCCCAAAAATAAAGTATTAAATTGAGTTCGTATCCAATTAGAACAAAGAAGGAACCTTTGGTGACCAAAAGTTAATCTTAGCTTTCTTGGCTTGGATACTTGGCAAAGTCCAACTATAGTTCGTATTATTAGTCTAATACTCAATGTATGATGAATGTAGACCTACTTAAAGAGTTACTTCCCAAAAATAAAGTATTAAATTGAGTTCGTATCCAATTAGAACAAAGAAGGAACCTTTGGTGACCAAAAGTTAATCTTAGCTTTTTTGGCTTGGATACTTAGCAAAGTCCAACTATAGTTCATTTTAATAGTCTAATACTCAATGTATGATGATTATAGACCTAATTAACAAGTTACTTCCCAAAAATAAAGTATTAAATTGAGTTCGTATCCAATTAGAACAAAGAAGGAACCTTTGGTGACCAAAAGTTAATCTTAGCTTTTTTGGCTTGGATACTTGGCAAAGTCCAACTATAGTTCATTTTATTAGCGTAATACTCAATGTATGATGATTCTAGACCTAATTAAAGAGTTACTTCCCAAAAATAAAGTATTAAATTGAGTTCGTATCCAATTAGAACAAAGAAGGAACCTTTGGTGACCAAAAGTTAATCTTAGCTTTTTTGGCTTGGATACTTAGCAAAGTCCAACTATAGTTCATTTTAATAGCGTAATACTCAATGTATGATGATTATAGACCTAATTAACAAGTTACTTCCCAAAAATAAAGTATTAAATTGAGTTCGTATCCAATTAGAACAAAGATGGAACCTTTGGTGACCAAAAGTTAATCTTAGCTTTCTTGGCTTGGATACTTAGCAAAGTCCAACTATAGTTCATTTTATTAGTCTAATACTCAATGTATGATGATGTAGACCTACTTAACAAGTTACTTCCCAAAAATAAAGTATTAAATTGAGTTCGTATCCAATTAGAACAAAGAAGGAACCTTTGGTGACCAAAAGTTAATCTTAGCTTTTTTGGCTTGGATACTTAGCAAAGTCCAACTATAGTTCATTTTAATAGCGTAATACTCAATGTATGATGATTATAGACCTAATTAACAAGTTACTTCCCAAAAATAAAGTATTAAATTGAGTTCGTATCCAATTAGAACAAAGATGGAACCTTTGGTGACCAAAAGTTAATCTTAGCTTTTTGGCTTGGATACTTGGCAAAGTCCAACTATAGTTCATTTTATTAGTCTAATACTCAATGTATGATGAATGTAGACCTACTTAAAGAGTTACTTCCCAAAAATAAAGTATTAAATTGAGTTCGTATCCAATTAGAACAAAGAAGGAACCTTTGGTGACCAAAAGTTAATCTTAGCTTTTTGGCTTGGATACTTAGCAAAGTCCAACTATAGTTCATTTTAATAGCGTAATACTCAATGTATGATGATTATAGACCTAATTAACAAGTTACTTCCCAAAAATAAAGTATTAAATTGAGTTCGTATCCAATTAGAACAAAGATGGAACCTTTGGTGACCAAAAGTTAATCTTAGCTTTCTTGGCTTGGATACTTAGCAAAGTCCAACTATAGTTCATTTTAATAGCGTAATACTCAATGTATGATGATTATAGACCTAATTAACATGTTACTTCCCAAAAATAAAGTATTAAATTGAGTTCGTATCCAATTAGAACAAAGAAGGAACCTTTGGTGACCAAAAGTTAATCTTAGCTTTTTTGGCTTGGATACTTGGCAAAGTCCAACTATAGTTCATTTTATTAGTCGTAATACTCAATGTATGATGAATGTAGACCTACTTAACAAGTTACTTCCCAAAAATAAAGTATTAAATTGAGTTCGTATCCAATTAGAACAAAGAAGGAACCTTTGGTGACCAAAAGTTAATCTTAGCTTTTTTGGCTTGGATAGTTGGCAAAGTCCAACTATAGTTCATATTATTAGTCTAATACTCAATGTATGATGATTATAGACCTAATTAACAAGTTACTTCCCAAAAATAAAGTATTAAATTGAGTTCGTATCCAATTAGAACAAAGAAGGAACCTTTGGTGACCAAAAGTTAATCTTAGCTTTTTTGGCTTGGATACTTAGGAAAGTCCAACTATAGTTCATTTTAATAGCGTAATACTCAATGTATGATGATTATAGACCTAATTAACAAGTTACTTCCCAAAAATAAAGTATTAAATTGAGTTCGTATCCAATTAGAACAAAGAAGGAACCTTTGGTGACCAAAAGTTAATCTTAGCTTTTTTGGCTTGGATACTTAGCAAAGTCCAACTATAGTTCATTTTAATAGCGTAATACTCAATGTATGATGATTATAGACCTAATTAACAAGTTACTTCCCAAAAATAAAGTATTAAATTGAGTTCGTATCCAATTAGAACAAAGAAGGAACCTTTGGTGACCAAAAGTTAATCTTAGCTTTTTTGGCTTGGATACTTGGCAAAGTCCAACCATAGTTCATTTTAATAGCGTAATACTCAATGTATGATGAATGTAGACCTAATTAACAAGTTACTTCCCAATAATAAAGTATTAAATTGAGTTCGTATCCAATTAGAACAAAGAAGGAACCTTTGGTGACCAAAAGTTAATCTTAGCTTTTTTGGCTTGGATACTTAGGCAAAGTCCAACTATAGTTCATTTTAATAGTCGTAATACTCAATGTATGATGAATGTAGACCTACTTAACAAGTTACTTCCCAAAAATAAAGTATTAAATTGAGTTCGTATCCAATTAGAACAAAGAAGGAACCTTTGGTGACCAAAAGTTAATCTTAGCTTTTTTGGCTTGGATACTTAGCAAAGTCCAACTATAGTTCATTTTAATAGCGTAATACTCAATGTATGATGATTATAGACCTAATTAACAAGTTACTTCCCAAAAATAAAGTATTAAATTGAGTTCGTATCCAATTAGAACAAAGAAGGAACCTTTGGTGACCAAAAGTTAATCTTAGCTTTCTTGGCTTGGATACTTAGCAAAGTCCAACTATAGTTCATTTTAATAGCGTAATACTCAATGTATGATGATTATAGACCTAATTAACAAGTTACTTCCCAAAAATAAAGTATTAAATTGAGTTCGTATCCAATTAGAACAAAGAAGGAACCTTTGGTGACCAAAAGTTAATCTTAGCTTTTTTGGCTTGGATACTTGGCAAAGTCCAACTATAGTTCATTTTATTAGCGTAATACTCAATGTATGATGATGTAGACCTACTTAACAAGTTACTTCCCAAAAATAAAGTATTAAATTGAGTTCGTATCCAATTAGAACAAAGAAGGAACCTTTGGTGACCAAAAGTTAATCTTAGCTTTTTTGGCTTGGATACTTGGCAAAGTCCAACTATAGTTCATTTTATTAGTCTAATACTCAATGTATGATGAATGTAGACCTACTTAAAGAGTTACTTCCCAAAAATAAAGTATTAAATTGAGTTCGTATCCAATTAGAACAAAGAAGGAACCTTTGGTGACCAAAAGTTAATCTTAGCTTTTTTGGCTTGGATACTTAGCAAAGTCCAACTATAGTTCATTTTAATAGCGTAATACTCAATGTATGATGATTATAGACCTAATTAACAAGTTACTTCCCAAAAATAAAGTATTAAATTGAGTTCGTATCCAATTAGAACAAAGAAGGAACCTTTGGTGACCAAAAGTTAATCTTAGCTTTTTTGGCTTGGATACTTAGCAAAGTCCAACTATAGTTCATTTTAATAGCGTAATACTCAATGTATGATGATTATAGACCTAATTAACAAGTTACTTCCCAAAAATAAAGTATTAAATTGAGTTCGTATCCAATTAGAACAAAGAAGGAACCTTTGGTGACCAAAAGTTAATCTTAGCTTTTTTGGCTTGGATACTTAGCAAAGTCCAACTATAGTTCATTTTAATAGCGTAATACTCAATGTATGATGATTATAGACCTAATTAACAAGTTACTTCCCAAAAATAAAGTATTAAATTGAGTTCGTATCCAATTAGAACAAAGAATGGAACCTTTGGTGACCAAAAGTTAATCTTAGCTTTTTTGGCTTGGATACTTGGCAAAGTCCAACTATAGTTCATTTATTAGTCTAATACTCAATGTATGATGAATGTAGACCTACTTAAAGAGTTACTTCCCAAAAATAAAGTATTAAATTGAGTTCGTATCCAATTAGAACAAAGAAGGAACCTTTGGTGACCAAAAGTTAATCTTAGCTTTTTTGGCTTGGATACTTAGCAAAGTCCAACTATAGTTCATTTTAATAGCGTAATACTCAATGTATGATGATTATAGACCTAATTAACAAGTTACTTCCCAAAAATAAAGTATTAAATTGAGTTCGTATCCAATTAGAACAAAGATGGAACCTTTGGTGACCAAAAGTTAATCATTAGCTTTTTTGGCTTGGAATACTTAGCAAAGTCCAACTATAGTTCATTTTAATAGCGTAATACTCAATATATGATGATTATAGACCTAATTAACAAGTTACTTCCCAAAAAATAAAGTATTAAATTGAGTTCGTATCCAATTAGAACAAAGAAGGAACCTTTGGTGACCAAAAGTTAATCTTAGCTTTCTTGGCTTGGATACTTGGCAAAGTCCAACTATAGTTCATTTTATTAGTCTAATACTCAATGTATGATGAATGTAGACCTACTTAAAGAGTTACTTCCCAAAAATAAAGTATTAAATTGAGTTCGTATCCAATTAGAACAAAGAAGGAACCTTTGGTGACCAAAAGTTAATCTTAGCTTTTTTGGCTTGGATACTTGGCAAAGTCCAACTATAGTTCATTTTATTAGCGTAATACTCAATGTATGATGATTATAGACCTAATTAACAAGTTACTTCCCAAAAATAAAGTATTAAATTGAGTTCGTATCCAATTAGAACAAAGAAGGAACCTTTGGTGACCAAAAGTTAATCTTAGCTTTTTGGCTTGGATACTTAGCAAAGTCCAACTATAGTTCATTTTAATAGCGTAATACTCAATGTATGATGATTATAGACCTAATTAACAAGTTACTTCCCAAAAATAAAGTATACCAAAAGTTAATCTTAGCTTTCTTGGCTTGGATACTTGGCAAAGTCCAACTATAGTTCATTTTATTAGTCTAATACTCAATGTATGATGAATGTAGACCTACTTAAAGAGTTACTTCCCAAAAATAATGTATTAAATTGAGTTCGTATCCAATTAGAACAAAGATGGAACCTTTGGTGACGCAAAAGTTATCTTAGCTTTTTTGGCTTGGATAGTTGGCAAAGTCCAACTATAGGTCATTTTATTAGTCTAATACTCAATGTATGATGAATGTAGACCTACTTAAAGAGTTACTTCCCAAAAATAAGTATTAAATTGAGTTCGTATCCAATTAGAACAAAGAAGGAACCTTTGGTGACCAAAAGTTAATCTTAGCTTTTTTGGCTTGGATACTTAGCAAAGTCCAACTATAGTTCATTTTAATAGTGTAATACTCAATGTATGATGATTATAGACCTAATTAACAAGTTACTTCCCAAAAATAAAGTATTAAATTGAGTTCGTATCCAATTAGAACAAAGAAGGAACCTTTGGTGACCAAAAGTTAATCTTAGCTTTTTTGGCTTGGATACTTGGCAAAGTCCAACTATAGTTCATTTTATTAGCGTAATACTCAATGTATGATGATTATAGACCTAATTAACAAGTTACTTCCCAAAAATAAAGTATTAAATTGAGTTCGTATCCAATTAGAACAAAGAAGGAACCTTTGGTGACCAAAAGTTAATCTTAGCTTTTTTGGCTTGGATACTTAGCAAAGTCCAACTATAGTTCATTTTAATAGCGTAATACTCAATGTATGATGATTATAGACCTAATTAACAAGTTACTTCCCAAAATAAAGTATTAATTGAGTTAGTATCCAATTAGAAAAAGAGGGAACCTTGGTGACAAAAGTTAATCTTAGCTTTTTGGCTTGGGATACTTGGCAAAGTCCAACTATAGTTCATTTATTAGTCTAATACTCAATGTATGAGGAATGTAGACCTACTTAAAGAGTTACTTCCCAAAAATAAAGTATTAATTGAGTTCGTATCCAATTAGAACAAAGAAGGAACCTTTGGTGACCAAAAGGTTATCTTAGCTTTTTTGGCTTGGATACGTTGGCAAAGTCCAACTATAGTTCATTTTATTAGTCGTAATACTCAATGTATGATGATGTAGACCTACTTAACAGAGTTACTTCCCAAAAATAAAGTATTAAATTGAGTTCGTATCCAATTAGAACAAAGAAGGGAACCTTTGGTGACCAAAAGTTAATCTTAGCTTTTTTGGCTTGGATACTTAGCAAAGTCCAACTATAGTTCATTTTATAGCTAATATCAATGTATGATGATTATAGACCTAATTAACAAGTTACTTCCCAAAAATAAAGTATTAAATTGAGTTCGTATCCAATTAGAACAAAGATGGAACCTTTGGTGACCAAAAGTTAATCTTAGCTTTCTTGGCTTGGATACTTAGGCAAAGTCCAACTATAGTTCATTTTAATAGCGTAATAATCAATGTATGATGATTCTAGACCTAATTAACAAGTTACTTCCCAAAAATAAAGTATTAAATTGAGTTCGTATCCAATTAGAACAAAGAAGGAACCTTTGGTGACCAAAAGTTAATCTTAGCTTTTTTTGGCTTGGATACTTAGCAAAGTCCAACTATAGTTCATTTTAATAGCGTAATACTCAATGTTGATGATTTATAGACCTAATTAACAAGTTACTTCAACTCTCCCAAAAATAAAGTATACCAAAAGTTAATCTTAGCTTTCTTGGCTTGGATACTTGGCAAATGTGCCAAACTATATTCATTTTATTAGTCTAAACTACTCAATGTATATGAAGTAGACTCTACTAAAGAGTTACTTCCCAAAAATAATATTAAATTGAGTTCGTATCCAATTAGAACAAAGATGGAACCTTTGGTGACCAAAAGTTAATCTTAGCTTTCTTGGCTTGGATACTTGCAAAGTCCAACTATAGTTTTTTTTAATAGCGTAATACTCAATGTATGATGATTATAGACCTTAATTAACAAGTTACTTCCAAAAATAAAGTATTAAATTGAGTTCGTATCCAATTAGACAAAGAAGGAACCTTTGGTGACCAAAAGTTAATCTTAGCTTTCTTGGCTTGGATACTTGGCAAAGTCCAACTATAGTTCAATTAGCGTAATACTCAATGTATGATGAATGACCTAATTAAAATGTTACTTCCCAAAAATAAAGTATTAAATTGAGTTCGTATCCAATTAGAACAAAGAAGGAACCTTTGGTGACCAAAAGTTAATCTTAGCTTTTTTGGCTTGGATACTTAGCAAAGTCCAACTATAGTTCATTTTAATAGTAATACTCAATGTATG
>WNNG01000586.1:0-294650 GCA_018208015.1 Medicago ruthenica | reverse complement strand
GCGTCAAAAAACAAAACAGGACGCGCCACCGGATACGCCAAGGTAACACCACCGGCGGAGGAGGAGAATGGTGTGAGAGTTAAATCAAGCGGCGGTGGTGACGGTGATTCAAGAGTGCTGCTTTGACTCGGGCTACGGTTGTTGATAATCTCCAACGGCGTTGGAAAATTTGTCTTCGCTTTCGAGCCGCGAAACTCACGTGCCGCTTTATCGTAAGCACGCGCCGCTTCTTCAGCGGTGTCAAATGTTCCAAGCCAGACACGTGTTTTTTACCTGGGTCACGAATCTCAGCGGCGTAACGACCCATGGACGTTTCCGTAACACCTCTGTAAACGAATCTCTTTCTGGGCCTTAGCCTGGGCGAAGGGTTGGGCCCAGGCCCGGTGGTGGTGGTGGTGGTGACTCTGTTATCTCTTGGAGCCATTGTGAGAAAATTGAAAGTGAGAAGTTTTTTTTTTTAATTAATTAATGGGAGACAGAATGAACATAAAGAGTTTTTTTTTGGTGAATTGTGAAACTGAGACAATGTCTGAGGGAAACAAGGGGGAGAATAAGGTGATTTTATAGGAAAGAATGAGGAGAGAGAAACTACGGCGCGTGACTGCGTGGTGTGAGAAGTTATAAAGCGACGCTCCTTTTAAGCGATTGTTGTTTACACAAAACGTGTCTTCTCTAACACGAACGAAATGAAACGGACCACTTTTGTTGTGGATGCTACTTGTTTCCCAATCCTCTTTGTCTTTTGTTTAGTTACTCACTTCACCTGACTCGTAACTCCAGACCTTTCCTCATTTCCCTATTCATTGTTGTCTAATCTAGACCTATGTTCCCCTCAATTGGACTACAACTTTTTATTTTCTTTTATTAGGAATAAAAGTAGTAAAATTTAAAAAAAAAAAAAAAGTTGACTAACTTTTGTAATTTCTAATTCCATTCATTTTAGGTTGTGTTCTTTCCTATTTTAAGTTTCAGAAATAATTTTTGAATGTAGTGTCTTTATTCGGCATTTAAATTATGAAAAGAATACTAGTACTAGTAATTGATTTGTTGGGGCATACCAGTGGATTTTCCACTAATAGAGTAACCATTGACTGTAAACCCATGTTTGACGGCAAAATGGGTTGTGGTACTAGCTGGTTGTTAGGGTGGCAAAATAGGAAAACGGCATTTTACGCTAAAATTCGGCATCTTAACTTTCAAATCTCTTTACCCTAAAAATAACTTTCACACTTCCAGTGTTGGTATGGTACTACCGAAACATTGGTTGCCCTTTCTTAATTGTCTTCTTGTGGTACCCATGGTAACTTCGCAAAACCACTCCTAGTATAACAATCATTATTTATTTTATTTTTTATAAAAGTAATTTTGATGAACTTTAATTAATTATCCTAGTATTTGTAATATCAGATTAATTCATATGCATGTTAATGTAAAACTTTTTTTACACATACAACTAATTAAATCTCATAAAAATATCATTTTACATGCTAATTTCTAAAAAAGAAATGGGGGCACTAGTTAAGAAGACTAATATATAAATTTTGCGTTGAAAAATAATGAAAAGTAAAATGTTCTACTTTATGAAAGTCAAAAAATTGTTTTTTAATGAAAAATTTATATTTTAACTTTCTTAACTAGTGCCCGAAGACATCGGTTAACACGACTCTTTCTAAAATAGGTTCAAACATAACTATGTGATGTGTAAATACATGTTTAAATTTTTTTACATTGTCGGTATATACAAATTATCAACAAATTTGGAATACTTCCTTTGAAATAGTTTTTTATACATACATTATTTATTCTTTTAAAATCAAACAGTCAAATTACTTTTGTCAAAACTAGTTTTCACCAATTAATACACTCATAGAGTACTATACTACTTCATCCATTAATATTTTTTGACCCGAATTTTCAACTAAATAAGGAAATACAATAGTGACAAATAATAAGTGACATATTTGTAAATCTTTCAAAAAATGAGTGACTTATTTGTAAAGACGAGTTTCAAAATAAATGACATTTTAACTTCTTATTTTGTAAGGCAATACTCACTACATTTTTTTAGGCAATACTTACTAGCACTTTTTTTCAATTCTAGTTTCTACTAATTAATTTTATTTTCATTATTCTCAAATCAATATAATTTACTATATATTTATGATAGTGGTGATTAAATTGATACATAATAAAAGTAAATATCTTAAAAATATCACTTTTTTCACTCGTTTATACACTTTTATTGTCCAGTGTAAAATTGTTAAATGTATCATTATTTTTAAACGGAAAAAGTACAATATATATATTTATATTTAAACAGAAACTCGTCTTTTATTTTTGGTACATAGAAAGGAAAATTCACCTAATGGGCTAATGGCAATGCAAGGAGGAAAAGGGGCAACAAGGTATAAAAGCATCTCCATAGGAAGAGACAACAAGAATTAAAGAGATTACTAAAAAAAACACTGAAATCCGTTACACGTGTAACAAAAAAGTACCCCACACGCTCAACAAAAATAGCGCGTACACTCACGCTCCAAACAAATCTCACCCATGTTATGAAAACACTTGGCACGGTCAACGAGGTAAAGTTGACTGAACTGGTTTTAAAGCACCGCGCCGCCCCAGCGCCGAGAGAGAGCGTGAAAGTGGGACCCACCAACATCATTAAATAATTGCGTTAAGACAGGGCCGCCCCTATCCACGATGACTCCTTTTAAACCGGACACGTGGTACGAGGCGGCGTTTCTTATTTAACGGCAGCTAACTGAACCGTCACTTTTATGACGGCGTTTAGATGATAGACATTTGTCGGTATTCTCCGCCTCTTCGCCGCGTGAGATGGATCATGAGGAAAGTTGTTTGAATGCTTCGGATTAGATCGGACGGTGAAGAGTGGAGATGGATTGAGAGAGTGACACGTGGTGTTTGGATCCCTTGCGGGAGACACGCACAGGAATATGGTGCCATCTTTAGCTAGAAATGTCATCATCTGCTTACTGCCGTCCTTTTTTTTTTTTTTTTCCCATTTCCACACACCATTGAAATGCTTACTAGTACTAATTCTCCATGAGTAATATAATAAGTGATCTTCTTGTAAAAAAAACATTATTAAAATATTTGATCTATTTTATTTTTTAATGTAATATTAATTATTTTTTTAATTATAACTCTACTTAATATTCTCTCTGCCCCTTTTTATATGATTAGTTTATAAAAATCACGGGTATTAAAAAAAATTGTTAGAGTAATAAAGTTGTTTCAAATGTGTGTGACTATTACTAGATTATTCTTAATTAAATACTCCCTCCGTCCCAAAATATAAGCAAAAATTGGTCAACAAAAGTTAATGTATTTGGTTCAAAATTTGTATCAAATACATCAACTTATATTGACTCATTTTTGCTTATATTTTGGGACGGAGTAGTATATATTTAATGTTAACTTTTCATATATCAAGTCTTTTTTGTAAATTACTCTTATAAAAGGGATGGAGGGAGTACTACTTTCATCACTTTAAATTTAATATATTCCACTTTGTAGCTATAATAATGGTGAATGCACCAATACTTGACAAGAACACTTAAAACAATTTTTCTCTCTCATTTTTTTTTAATATATGTGAAATGAGCAGATGACTCGCTTAATTTAGAATGAAGGGAGTAATTTTCATATACACATGAAAAAAAAATGAAAACAAAGAAAAAGAAAATAGCTGATTTTATCTAAACTTTAAATCGATAAAAATAGCTAACAAGTAATGAGATATTATTTGTCCTCAATAAAACAAAAGTTTAATCATCCCTTGAAAAAAAAAAGTTTAATGATACTTTTTTTGACGGTACGTATTCTCAGTTTTTCATTCTTAATTTTTTGTATAAATGGAATACATAAGCAATTGAGAAAAAAATAGACATTTTAGTCCTAAGGATTTTGTTTTAAAAGGATTGTGTTCTAAAAATGTTCAGTATTAGTAATTTTTTTAGTTCGAAGGTAATTTGATTAACAAAACTCAGACAATAAATCAAAAGTCATAATTGCATAAATAATTTGTTTCATCAATCTACTTGCAATTCATATTACAAGAGCATCCACAATGGTAAGAAATCAATAAAGACTTTATAACTCTAATGACAATATACTATCAGGGGTTTCAATGAAAAATATTTAAATATGTCACATTAACTTTACATCATTATACAAAAGTAATTTATTTATTAAAATATTACTTCTATTGAGAATGAGCCAAACTTGTACATATTTTATTACTTCTTTTAAACGTGAGACTCGTTAGTTGCTTAGGAGAGATAAAGTCTTTATATAGTTGTATGTCAACTAATATGTATCCATTTTTTCTTCCTCCACTCGGGGTCCTTAATAAGGAGCAATTCTAATTAAGTAAAAGAACCTTCATCGGTGATGCTCTAAAGAGCATATAACAACAACAACCAAGTTTTATCCCACTAAGTGGAGTAGGCTACATGGATCAAATTACGACATAGTGTTATATCATAAACTATATTTTGATCCAACTCATTGATCTATAAATCTTTTCTAATAGTTTCTCTTATAGTTTTCTTATGTCTTCCTCTACCTCTTTTGACCTGACTCTCCTCCATCTGATTTACTCTCCTTAGGACGACATCTACATAAGGATGTCAATGGGTACCCTATGGACAAGGTATTATAGTGCCCCTCTCCACACCCGTGTTTGTAAAAAATGCTCGTACCGTCGTGGGCAGCAACTTTAGTGTCCACCCTCATATCCTATGGGCACCTAAGCGCTCATACCCGCACTCATTACCCGCACTTTAACTATCAAAAGACAATAAAAAACATCACAATTGAAATAAAACTATGATCTAATTTTTTTTAAATCAACTCATAAAATATTACAAACCGTAGTATTTAGCCAAATAAAAAACCCTAAAAAATTGTAAACATGAGGGAGCGGTGGTTACTGTATTAAGCAGATTTTAATTTGATGTTTAGGATGAAATAGCTAAATAAATTAATTAGTTTTACACCAAAAATAAATAAATTGCGGGTAATTACCCGGACCCAAGTCCAGACCCATGAAAGCGGGGTTTTACCCTACCCATTGAAGGTATTTTTTGTGGGTATTCATCTGGTCTCGGTCCAATTGTCATCCCTACATCTACAGGTTTTCTCTCTACATGTCTAAACCATCTAAGCTTGTTCTCTACCAACTTTTTTACTATAGGTGCTCCCCCCCACCCACGCTCTCTCTCTATATATATATATATATATATATATATATATATATATATATAATGATGTCATTCTTGATCATACACGCATAAATGATTAACAAACGCATGTAAGTTCAGGAAAAACAACAACATTATCATCATATAATCATACATCATAATAAGCCTGGTTCACTTACAATCATGCATAACAGATTTACATTCAATCATAAGTCTGGTTACAAGGATACTTCAAATCAAAATTCTCAAACATACATAACATATCCTCAGCAACAATCAATCTCCAACTCAAGTTATATCAACTTCATCTCATCACAATCATCAATTACACAATTAACAATTAGATGCACAAGTTCACACCAAAACATTATCACACACGACTCATATTGTATATGTAATGCGCCTAAAAGACTCTACATGCATGTGGTACCAAGTTGGATATCAGAGTTCTTTTATCCGAGGGATCTCATCATCACTTTCATTGTCACTGGACTTGACTCATGAATGAATGCATGTCCATACATTACGATTCAACACACACACATACATATGACTCAATCACTAACATCATCAACATTGTCATATATATATATATATATATATATATATATATATATATATATATATATATATATATATATATATATAGGGGGCATATCAAGTGAGAATGAGTATTTATGTGAGAAAGATGAGAATAAATCTCAACTATTAGATCAAAGTCTATGGCTGAGAATAGAACTAACATTAAAAATAATCACGTGACTCACTCTTCTCACAATTTTCTTAGAAATCTTTGACCCTTCCTCTCTTCTGTGTCTGAATCGTTTTGGGGAAAACTCCACCCACAACCGCTTCTCCATCTACCTTCAGATTAAAATCAATCAAAGACATTCCATCGTCATATTGAGAATAAGAAATGAAAGCTTTGCTCTTTTTCCATCGTCACTTTAGAATGCATTACCCTTTATTAAAAATCATGACTTTAGAGTAAGAAGTGCTACTGTTTTGTCATTTAGTTCCTCAAAGTCTCAAAACCAAACAAAGATTTCCATTATCATCATCACAAAACCCCCACGAGATAAAAATTCTTCGCTGCCGGTAGTTAGAGGTAGAAGAAGATAGAAGGCGCAGTTCACAAAAAAAAACGGCAGATAAAAGGTTTTGTTAAAAAGAGAGAAGAAAAAGTAGAAGAGAAGGCCATAACCTCACGTGACTCTTTTAATTTAATGTTTTAATCATAACCATCCTTTTTGATTCAAATTTAATCTAATGGTTGAGATTTATTCTCATCATTCTCACATAAGATATCCCTTCTCACTTGATAGGTCCCCTATATATATATATATTCATCGTCACTTATCATTGTCACTTATCAAACATCGTCACTTATCACATAACATATATCATCATCACTTATCTCATCGCATCTTCATTTAACTTCATTCACATAATTCACAACACGCATTTAATCAAACAAGATTGCATTAACCTATTAACTCATCATCATTCTTCACCATACATCATCATTTACACCTCAATAATTAACTAGCAAGTTGGCATGCAAATCAAGATTCAATTAAAGACAATTTTACAATTTCGTATCTAACCAATTAACTTCCAAACTTCCTTACACCTAAGTCTAAGTTAATCAACCAATTACATCCTCATTGTACATCTAATAATCAAGGTTAAGGTTTGAGAACAATTCACGTGCATTGGATACCTCAAAAACTCACAAATTAGGGTTTCCCCACACTGACAGGGTCGCACGGTCGTGCTCAAAGGGCGCAAGGGTCGTGCTGACCATGTGTGAATGCCACGCACGGTCCGTGCCACAGGGGCGCACGGTCGTGCGTGGTCACCAGTACAAGATTTTAAGATTTTTGCGTTTTTCGCGAAAATACCGTTTTCAACATCATTTTTCGATTCAATTCGCACCAAAATCGTTCCAAAGCCTTAAACCAATTAAATCCGATTATTAACACCTCAACTTAGCTCAAACAACTTAATCATAATCACTTATTTCCAACTTAATTCAATTATCGTCTCAAAAATCCATTTCTTTGCAAGACAACTTAATCATCCAAACATAACAACAACACAACAACAACTTTTTTCAATTCTAACATAACCTTACTCAATCATTTCAATTAACATTATTCAACTTACTCAATTCAACAACAACTTAATCATTTTTCATCAACTTTTTCATAATTCACATAAACACCACCAACATCAACTTCAACACAACCAAAATCACATAATCACATGAATTTACAAACTAAACACATACACATGTTCAAAGTCAACTTAATTAAGCATAATCATTATCAGTTATCATGTTCTTCATCAAATCCATCAAAATTCACAAAGTTACCAAAACAACTTAACCAAACATGAACTTTGATAAAACAACAACATGAATTCATCAATTCTAACATACTCAATTTAATCACAATAAAAGGAGCACAAATTTAGCACAAATAATCATCAATTCATGAAATTAAGCAATAATAAAAAAACACCCAAACTACTCATTTGTTTCTTAAAACTCGTATAATGAAAATAATCTTTCCCCTTGCCTCAATTCTTCTAAAAAATGGCTTCCTAGCTTGAATATCCCCCTTCTAGAGCTTTCCCCTCTTCTTTCTCTCCAAGTTTCTTCTTCCTCTTCTATTCTCTCTAGCTTTCTTTGGGTTTTGTGAAAATGATTATGACTTAGCTCTACTAACACTCAAACTTCTCTTTAAATATAATTGAGCTAGTGTCACTTACACTAATGGGCTTAGTCACATTTCATCACATAATTAATTCTCTACACTTTTACTTCACTTAAACCTTCCATTTTACTATTTCACCACTATTCTCTAAATTCAAATTTCTAACTTCTAACATATTACAAAAATGTCACTAACTCGTAAATGACCAAAATACCCCTACTCACTCAAAATGTACTAATTCACCAATTCCAATTAAGACCACAACACACACATCGTTGACAAAATGTCCACTGAGGTCACTTATTATTCTCCACAAATTGAGTCAAAGTCAAAACATTTTTGTCCAAACAAAGAATTATATTTCTCCAGATCATCATCATCATTAACGTATTCAGAGACTCTTCTCAAAATAATCCTCGCCAGATCATCACCAAAAACATAGTTGGACATGTAACCCGCCACACTCTCCTTGTATAGCACATTACAAAGTCACCGATGCTAACTTTGGACTGGCGACTTGAAGGCCAACTATTATGTACTGACCCAAGGCCCATAAGGCAGAGAAAATGAAGGTCTAATCAGATTCTTCGCAACCTTGGATCCTCCCCGTTATGTAACGTCGCAATGACTAGTAACAGTTGTCAAAGCCAAGCGCATTCATGAGCGTTGTCCATAACCAACCACCCGTTACTCCCCAACGGATCCCCTTCGGTGCCTATAAAAGACACCCTTCATTACAATGCAAGGTACACACTCTTTACAACTTGATACATCTCACTTTTTACTCTCTTAATGATTAGAACGTCACATTTTTTCCAGGTACGACCCTCCGACATCCATCAATCTCACAAATACTTATGTCAGTAGATATATTTAAATAAGTCGTTACAAACATGTCAATGGTAAGAAATCTACAATTGACAGTCCACAAAGAAGTTAGTTTTATTTGTCATATTATAAGCCTAGAGCAAACTATTGCAAGTCACTAGCAGCTCTTGATCAATTCCATATCTAGAAAGTAGAAACAAAATTAGATTTGCCTAGCTTACCGAACTGATAAGTCACAGACATTTTCCTGACTTTGTCTCATTCTTCCTTATAGGGAGAGTTGTTCTCTGTCTCTGTCTCTGTCTTATGGGTCTAGTCTTGTTCGTGTTGTAGTACTAGTTTTGATTATAACTTACTTACACTAATTTGAGAGGTTGATGCAAAGTCCCAAGCTATACGGAATCAAAATACACACATCAACCACTGGAATTTTGAAAACCATATTTTTGCCGAATTTTGAAGCAAGAGCATAAGAAAACAAATATTATTAATGGAAATACGCGTCATTAGAAATTCATATAATTATGTTCTTTTGTTTTCAAATCCAATTTCAACGGTCGACATGATAAAGAACCTCCTGAATTTATACGTTTCCCATATCATACATAATTGATAGAGAATCAAATGAATACGTTTCCCATATCCTAGAAATTAATACGTTCTATTTTTTGAAATTATTAGGACATAGATTATTGTCATGGATTTATTGTAATTTGTCTTCAAGATGGTAGTCATTTTCAATATATGAAATCACTTGGTCATAAATTGTGTGTCTTGCGTTAATATACGTTCGCACGATTTTACCTTTTATTGATTAATCATAAAATTAATATATTAATCAATCATTAGTTACATTATTGTACAACATATCTCATAATTAAGTCAAATAAGATGCAAAGATAATAATTTAGGTATCGTTTGACCTGACTTTTTTACGGTCTAAAAGTTACTTTAAGACAAAGTTAAAATTAAGGACTTTAAGAAATAAGTTAAAGTTGTTTGGTTACTTTATTTTTTTTAGTTTTAAAGCTCCTTCCATTCAATTTTATGCATTCTAAAAAAAATACATTTTTTAATAAGTACTTAATAGTTATTGTGTTTGACCTACATTCTCCTTAAAAACGACCTCGTACATCGGGAATCTATTACCCATATATCACGAGCATATCCGATCGGACACACTCGGCAAATTAACTTCCCAATCTTCGCTCCTTCCAACAGAGCTAAACGGGATTTCCGCCGTACCCTATGGCGCAAGTATTGACACCGCACCCAGTGGTTCATCCCCCATCCAGGGCAGGTCGTATGCTTCGGCTTCGTTTCGATTAGGGTTTCCTGCCATGCCTGACCTAAAAGAGGAGGAAGGAAAAAAGTGAATTTCACATTCAAAATCCACCCTTCCTCCACCTTTAGTCCGACCACAGCGAGGAAGCGCTCTAACGTCCTCGCGAACGAAACGGATCGGGAAAAAACTTTAAAAATCAACAAGTTTGAGGGAAAACTAAAAGACAAGGAGGAAACCACCGTCTACGGAAGTGCTACACCACTCACGACGGAAACAGGTTAAACCTCTAACAGGTTAAAAACCTGCCACCGGTGGCTCGTATATGAAGGGACAAGGATTCTAAATCCTAAAAACACTTATCTACTGCGGAAACCACCACCATTTACGGCGGAATCCACCGGTTTTCTAGCCAGAAACCTCCGTTCTATAGGATCATCAAACCAGAGAAACTTAAAACATAAAGAAAGATGTCATACCCCATTTTTGACCCGTGTTTTAATTCATTTTTCTCGTATTTTAAGTCAGAAGTTTCCGTCGTTTCAGACGAAATTTCGGCAGGGAGGTATTTTAAAATACCTCATTTTTTGTTCCAGAAGCGACAGTTTTATTTTATTTATTATTATTTTTATCAGTTATTATTATTCTTATTATTTTTTAGTTTATTCTTTTATTTGCTTTTTATTTTTAGTGCTTTCTACTTTTAATTTTTTTATTTTCGTTTTTTGTTAATATCATTTTTTTTATTTTGCTGATTAGTTTTTAATTTAATCATCTTTAGTCCAATTTCAGTCAATTTTTGTCCAGGCCCAGAGGGGCATTTTTGTCCAATTTCATCTGTCCTTTTTACTATAAATAGTACAGGGCGTACTGTTCACAGTACACAATTCCCGAGTACAGTACCAACCAGTCAGAACCACCATTAGCAACACCCTCAAACCACCACTAACCACCAACAAGATCCATTTCCGGCCACCGGAAAACAAAAAAATCAGAAAAAACTCAACACACACACTACACAACTCAGCCTACTCGCGCGGCCTTCCCACCACTCACTCAACCCATACGCAAACCGCACCACACAAACACCACAAACCCACAATCAAACTCAAATCCGAACCACACAAGCTCAAATCCGAAAAAAAACAAACTCAAATCCGAACCACACAAGCTCAAATCCGAAAAAAACAAACTCAAATCCGAACCACACAAGCTCAAATCCGAAAAAACAAACTCAAATCCGAACCACACAAGCTCAAATCCGAAGCCAAACGAAGCAAAAGTACACGGAAATTTGAAGCCAAACGCAACCCAAACACAGCTCAAAAAACACAAGAACAAAAGGTAGTTTAGCTTCAAAACTTTAAACCTAGATCTACTAATTTCTGTCAAGAATTTTAGAAAACTAAGCTCGGATTCGGAACAAGCATAAAAATGGATTTCTAAAAACGTAAAAAAATTTGGAAAAGGAGAATTTTTTTTCTCCGGCGCGGTGGTGCCGCCGGCGACCACCGCGCCGGAAATAGTATCCTGGGCGCATGAAGAAGAGAGAAGGGAGAGAGTTTTTAAGTTTCTGATAGAAAGAGAGAGAAAGAAGAAGTAGTTGTGACTTTTTTTAAGTGTTTTTTTCTTTTTATATTAAGTTGCTTTGGTTTATGTTCTCACGCGCGCGCATCTCCGTTGTCCACATGGACCATCAGGTGTGGACCGTTAGATCCAAGATCTGACGGCCATTATTATTACCTGTTTTGATCAAGCGCTTTTCTTCTTTAATTTTTCTGTGTTCTTCTCTCTCTCTGACCTTCAGATTTAAATCTAACGGCCAGAACAGTGTCTTCTCATGATTAAATCTGGACGCTCTGTTCAATCAGACGGTCCAGATTTAATCTGTTTGGGCCCATTTCCTTTTCTTTTTTCTCTACTCATTTATTTTCTGCACCTCCCCTTTTAATTCTGCACCCCCCTTCTTCTTCTCTATTCTTTTATTTTTATTTCTTTTTCTTGCACTTTTATTTTTTTTATTTTCTTTTATTTTTTTATGCAATTTATTTATTGCTTTTAATTTCTAGTACTCATGCATTTTTTATTTTTTTTATTTTATGCACCATATTTATTTTATGTCTTGCATTTTATTTTCTTTTTATTTTATGCATCATATTTAATTTTATGTCTTGCATTTTTATTTTCTTTTATTTATTTTCCAGCACCATATTTATTTTATGCCTTGCATTTTAATTTCCAGCACCATATTTACTTTATGTCTTGCATTTTTATTTTCTTTTTATTTTATGCATCATATTTATTTTATTGTCTTTTTATTTTCTTTTAGCATCATATTTATTTTATGTCTTGCATTTTTATTTTATTTTTATTTTATTTTCAGCATCATATTTATTTTATGTCTTGCATTTTTATTTTCTTTATTTATTTTATGCACCATATTTAGTTATTATTTTGCATTTCATGCATTATTTTTATTTCCTTTTTAGTATATTTACTTTAATGCAATTTTATTATTTTTGTCATTTATTTTATTGATATTAGAATGTATCTAGGTCCAATGTAAAAATAATAAATGAGAATATGCACCGACACCACATTTTATTTTTTATGCTTTATGTCGAGGACGATTATGTAATTTGGACCGTATCCGAGGAAAAGGACCCTCACTTGATCCAACGTCATTTTGAGGGATCCGGCGCGTTTAGATTTTCTCAGCATAATTTAGTCTCAGGACCTTAGGGCCGAATCAAAATTTTCCATAAAAAAGTCAAAAAGTCAAAATCCAAAAAATATTTTATAACCCAAAATCTTCAAAAAAATCAATCTTTTCTTTTTCCTTTCTTAATCAAATTTCAATCAACATTAAATCAATCAAAACATTTTTCTTCAATTTAAAATCAATCAAACTCACTTCTTTTTTATCCTTCTATGCCTTTACGGCCTCTCATCTTTCTTGAAACTTTTTTCAAACTTTAAAATCTACCAAAACCAATCACTCAGCTTTTTACCCCGAACTACGTGATTTTGATCCCGCTCGGGTACGTAGGCAAAAGACTTTGTCTTTCCAAATCAATAAAATAAACAAAAACATTTTCCTTCTTTCTTTTTCATCACTTTAGTATTTGCACACTTAAGCACTTATTTTACAAACAAATAATTAATTTAGCATAAAGATAATAAAAGCAAGAGGTTCCTATAGAGTACTATAGACGTTTAGGGTGCTAATACCTTCCCTTTGCGTAACCAACCCCCGGACCTTTGATCTCTCTAATAAATAGGGTTTTCGAACTTTCTCCCTTTCCTCGGAAAAATAAAAGCTCGGTGGTGAATCTTAAATTGCGAGTCAATGCTAATTAATAGCTTGATATCCAAAAATCACCGCGACAGAAAAATGGCGACTTCACTGGGGATCAAAATCCTAAGTGGGTTAAACCTATCTTGCTTTTCTTTATCTTTATGCTTTATTATTATTTGTAATTGTAAATACGTGCCTAAGTGTTTATGTTTTTACGTGAGCGGTGAGATAAGTCCTATACCCGGACTTGAGGGAAACATAAGATAGGATGGGGTATAATCAACGTGCCATACCAGGAGTAGTCTTGGGTTTTGGTACATGTGATAACCCCGCTCAATGGAGGTCTCTTAAGAGTAGTACCATGTCAACATGAGTAGTCGTGTTTGGCATTGCTATTTTTAAGTGACCTATGAAGTTGAGGACCTTTAGTTACCTAACCCATCTTGGCCTTTTAGGACGTAGTGCGGTGGCTAATCAAGAGTAGTCTTGAGTTGGTCGATACGCGATACTACACTCAAACGAGACTTTCTTACGAATGTTGTTGGACCGGGAGTAGTCCCGTAACCTGACAATATTCGGAAGTGGTCAATGACTTTGGGAACTTGGTAGAACCCGTGATACAGGTACATGTGAAACCATAGTCCTTACCAAATGGCGTGTTTACCCTCAGCTCCAACATTACGAACTTAACCTCACCATGTTTTCTCCGTTCCTTTAGCATAACCATGCATACATGCACTCATTCATAAACATTTTTTTCATCAAGTATCGAAGGACTTAGACAAGTTTTGTTGTAAACATCGTAGGAATGAACTTCACAAAGAGGAACACTCAGAAGTATAACTTCAAAGACCCGGATTTGACAAATTTACGGAAGCTAGGTTCTTTGGTAACTAGTCCGGACGACTTCCGAAAGCGTTATGGGAATTTGCTCAGCATCCTCAAGACAAACATTGAAGAGGGGATCCTTAATACTTTGGTCCAGTTCTATGACCCTCTCTATCACTGTTTCACGTTCCCAGAATACCAGCTTGTCCCTACTTTGGAAGAATACTCCTACCTGGTTGGATTACCGGTGCTTGACAAGTTACCTTTCAGTGGCCTCGAACCAACTCCTAAACCTGTAACTATCGCCGCAGCCCTCCACCTCAAAACTTCCGACATAACCAGTAACCTTACTACCAAAGGAGGCTTCCAAGGCCTAACTCCCAGTTTCCTCTACCAAAAAGCCTACACCTTTGCCGAAGCCGCCAGTACCGGTGCCTTCGAAGCTATCCTTGCTCTACTCATCTACGGCCTTATACTCTTCCCTAACATCGATGACTTCATCGACATTAACACAATCCAAATTTTCATATCTGGAAACCCCGTCCCCACCCTACTTGCAGACACCTACCATTCCATCCACCACAGAACACAAAAGAAATGCGGAGTTATCACTTGTTGTGCACCTTTGCTATACAAGTGGTTTACTTCACATTTACCCCAAACCCACCTTTTCAAAACTAATCCAGAGAAAACCCGTTGGCCTCAGAGAATCATGTCCCTCACTCCAACTGATATCCTTTGGTACCAACCAGCTAGTGACATTGGGGTAATCATCGACAGTTGTGGAGAGTTCCCCAATGTACCCCTCATCAGTACACGCGGAGGAATCACCTATAACCCCACCCTTGCCAGACGCCAGTTTGGATACCCCATGAAGGAAAAACCCAACAACCTCTCCTTAACCGGTGAATTTTACCTCAACCACGAGGACCATGCAGGCATGAGATTGAGATTTCTGCGAGCCTGGCATACTGTTCGTAGGCTTGATAAGAATCAGTTAGGAAGAAGGACGGGTTTTGTACATGGATCATATATTCAGTGGGTTATCGACAGAGCTTCGATTCTTGGTTTACCCTACCCCCTACTCAGGCACGTATCCTCAACCGTTCCATCACCATCCTTACCTGTGCCCTTTGATGACAAAGAGGAATGCAACGAGCAGTTGATTCAAATGCGGCTTGAAAGGGATACTTGGAAGAGAAAATGCCAGGAGCTCGAGCGTGAGAATGAGACCTTGAAGGGAAAGCTGGCACAGAAAGATCATGAGCTTTTTGTTCAGAATCAGAGGATAATTGAGAAGGATGACTTGCTTCGTCGGAAGGACGCTTTGCTCCGCCAGGACGCTAGGAGGAAGAGGAGATTTATGGAGTCGATCTCCAGTGCACATTCGGATTCCGAGGATCCATCTGCTCCAAGAGTTTGAGTTTGACGTCCTTAGGACCTTATGTTTAGACTCTAGCTTCCAAAATCTTTTAGCTTGTAAACAAAAGAAACTCTTTGTAATATTTCTTTGCTTTAGTGAAGTGTTCGATTTATGATGTTTACAATTGCTCTAACAAGTCCTTCGATAATAATTTGTTCTTTTTCATTTTTTTGCATAAGCATAAGCATGCATCATGTTGCATTCACAGTTTCCCAAATTGAGTCTCACACTATGTTCATTACTTAAAGGTTAATCAGCCGTCGTCCAAGGAAAGTGGCCCGACGAGTTCTCAGAAAACCGAATCGCATTTACAACACCAGAGCCAATCGAAAGAGGATGGATTTGGTTGAACAGGAGAATCAGAGTCTCAGGGAAGAGGTTGCCACCTTACGGGAAGGAATGGATAGGCTGACAGCTATGATGAATGCACTCTTGGCAGCCCAGAACTCTCAAGCTGCCGCCGCTGTTGTAGAGCAGCCTCCTGTGAGCATAACCCCGTCATCTACAGTGACTCCTCCGCCCCTCTTTATGCCTCCAGGTTGTACATGGGGGATGCCGCCTCCAGTCAGCGGAAGCTCCCAACCTTTTGTATCTGAAGCTCCACTCTTTCTCACCCAGCAGTCAGCACCGGTTCCACAACCCGGTGCATCTTTCCCTCAAGCTGCCGTAACTTACTCAACACCACTGGTCCATACTATTCAACAAGAAGGGGAGCCGATTTACCATGCTGAAAGTGTTGCAGCCTTCGACAAGATGGACGAGCTCCAAGAAAGGTTCGATGGTATGCAAAGAGAGGTGGAAGCTCTCCGGGGAAGGGACTTGTTCGGGAAGGATGCCCGTGAACTGTGCTTGGTCCCGAATGTTACTATCCCTCATAAGTTCAAGGTGCCAGATTTTGAGAAATATAAAGGAAATTCTTGCCCCCGCAGTCACTTGGTGATGTATGCGAGGAAGATGTCCATGTACACTGACAATCACAAGCTGCTTATCCATTTCTTCCAGGACAGCCTGACTGGAGCCGCCTTGAAGTGGTATATGAACTTAGACAGTACGAGCATCCGTACTTTCAATGACCTTGGTGAAGCATTTATCCGCCAGTACAAATACAATCTGGATATGGCCCCAGATTGCGATCAACTCCGGGCAATGACGCAAAAAGAGAAAGAAACATTTAAGGAGTATGCCCAGCGCTGGAGGGAGGTGGCTGCCCAGATTGTCCCACCTTTGGAAGAAAGGGAGATGACAAAGATCTTTTTGAAAACTTTGAGTCAGTTCTATTATGAGAAGATGGTTGCGAGCGCGCCAACGGATTTCACTGAGATGGTCAACATGGGGGTGCGACTAGAAGAAGGTGTCCGAGAAGGACGGTTGACTGTGGAGAGTGCCCCTGCCGCAAACAATGCTAAAAAGTTTGGAGGCCATTTCGCGAAAAAGAAAGATCAGGAAGTGGGAATGGTAGCTCATGGCAATCCTCAGCAAAATTTTACCCCATACCGTCAAGTGGCAAATGTTGCATCCTCTACCCCAAACCCAGCTTATCACCAACAGAGACCGCAATACCCCTACCAATATCCCCCACAACAATATCCCTCACAACAATATCCTCCACAGCCATACCATCAGCCACAATATCCTCAACAACAACAAAATCGCCCTCAAACCCCTCAACAACCATATCACTCACAAAACCGCCAGAAAACAACTTTTGATCCTATCCCAATGAAATATGCCGACTTGCTTCCCGCCTTGCTAGCAAAAAACCTTGTCCAGGTTAGAGCACCACCCCGTACACCAGATGTTTTACCTGCCTGGTTCCGTCATGATTTAACCTGCGCTTTCCACCAAGGGGCCCCAGGTCACGACGTTGAAAACTGCTATACCCTGAAGAATGAAGTGCAAAGGCTGGTTCGGGCCAACCTATTGTCTTTCAAAGACCAAAATCCTAACGTTCAGGCAAACCCTCTGCCGAACCATGGGGCGGCTGTCAATATGATACAGGACTGTGATGAAGATGGTGTTATCTTGGACGTACAACATGTTCGGACTCCCCTAGTCCCCATACATATCAAGATGTGTGAGGCAGCTCTGTTTAACCACGATCATACAGCATGTGAAGTGTGTTCGGTGGATGTGAAAGGGTGTCAAGAGGTACGAAAAGACATACAAGGGTTGATAGACAGCAAGGAATTGATCATCACGAGGAAAGATAAGGAAGTATGTGTTATCACTCCTGAGTTCCAACGTTTGGAAATAAGTTATAACAGTGGGAATCCAGCTGTTACTCCACTAGTGATCAGCTTGCCGGGGCCTATGCCGTATGCTTCTCTGAAAGCAGTCCCCTACAGATACAGTGCCACAATGTTGGAAGGAGGGCTGGAGGTGCCTTTAACCTCCCTGACTCCTGCAACTTCTGTGGACAACATCACCAGTGATAGTAGGATCCTGAGGAATGGACGGGTGATCCCCACATTGTTTGCAAAGAAAACAAATGATCCGGTAATGGAACGGGTGACAGTGAACGACTCCGGTGCGAAGAAGGAAATAGGCCAGTCCAGTGGGACCAGCAAAGATTCTGACCATGATGAGATTCTAAAGCTGATTCAGAAGAGTGAGTACAAAGTGGTAGATCAGTTGCTGCAAACTCCCTCCAAAATATCCATCTTGTCTTTGCTACTAAACTCTGAAGCGCACCGTGAAGCTCTAATGAAGGTGCTAGATCAAGCTTTTGTGGGGAAAGACGTGACGGTTAACCAGTTAGACAGTATAGTAGGAAATATTACTGCCTGCAATAACTTGAGTTTTAGTGATGAAGAGCTTCCTGAGGAGGGGAGAAACCACAACCTGGCATTACATATATCGGTGAACTGCAAGTCAGATGCTCTGTCGAATGTACTTGTGGACACCGGTTCCTCTTTGAATGTGATGGCCAAATCCACATTAGAGCAACTCTCCTATCAGGGACCTCCTATGAGAAGAAGCGGGGTGGTTGTTAAAGCGTTTGATGGATCAAGAAAGTCTGTTATTGGGGAGGTTGATTTGCCTATCACAATTGGGCCGTCTGTTTTCCAGATTACATTTCAGGTGATGGATATCCGAGCTGCATATAGTTGTCTCTTGGGTAGGCCATGGATTCATGAAGCAGGGGCCGTGACGTCAACTTTGCACCAAAAGCTGAAGTTTGTCAGGAATGGGAGATTGGTTACGGTAAACGGAGAAGAAGCTTTGCTGATTAGTCATTTGTCAGCTTTTTCCTTCATTGGTGCTGATGAAACTGAAGGGACTTCTTTCCAAGGCCTGACTGTGGAAGACAAAGTGCCAGAGAAGAGTGAAGTGTCTTTTGCTACTTGGAAGAGTGCACAGAAAGTTATTCAGGAAGGAACAGGTGTAGGATGGGGAAAAGTTGTACAGTTGCCAGTGAGTAGAAATCGTGAAGGGCTGGGATTTGCTGCAGGACCATCAAAGAACAGTACTGGGTCAAGCTCCATTAATGACACCTTTTGTAAGGCCGGCTTCATCAATGACTCGCCAGAGGCCAATGCCATCTCGGAAGATGTTCCCGAAGAAATAGTACCTGCATTTGTCACACCTGGAAAGCTTGTTCGTAACTGGGACGCGGTTGACATCCCTTCAGTAGTTCACGCGTCAAAGTAATGTGTCTTTATTTTTTCTGTTTGTTTGTTTTTTCAAAAAGATCCTTTCGTCTTGCCCAGGACGAAAGTGCAATCATGTAGGGCTATCTTGTTTCAAGTACTACTTTCATTAATAGAAAATGTGGTTTATCCCGATATTTATATTTATTGCTTTTTTTTTTCTGGAAAATGGTAACACAAAAAACCCAAAAATATTTTATTTTTGTTTCTTGTTTTCAATCAATTATAAAAAAAAAGTCTGCATTTTCCACTCATTCTCTAAAATCAACCATAAATCATATGCAGACTAAACATCATTGAGCCCGTTGAACATGGTAACCCTGCACTCTCTCCCAACTTCGAATTTCCTGTCTACGAGGCCGAAGAAGAGGAGGAGGAAGAAATTCCAGATGAAATTGCTCGGTTGTTGGAACGTGAGAAGAAAACCATTCAGCCTCACGAAGAGTTAGTGGAGGTGATCAACCTGGGAACCGAGGAGGATAAGAAAGAAGTCAAGATTGGGGCATCGCTTGAAGCAACTGTCAAACGAAGGGTGATTGAATTACTCAAGGAATATGCTGATGTGTTCGCATGGTCATACCAGGATATGCCCGGTTTGGACCCCCGTATTGTGGAGCACCGTTTGCCTTTGAAGCCTGAATGCCCACCAGTCAAGCAGAAATTGAGAAGCAGAAATTGACATGGCTCTCAAGATCAAAGAGGAAGTACAGAAGCAGATTAATGCAGGTTTTCTTGTCACATCAGAGTATCCTCAATGGTTAGCCAACATAGTGCCTATTCCAAAGAAAGATGGCAAGGTCAGAATGTGTGTCGACTACCGGGATTTGAACAAGGCTAGTCCGAAAGATGATTTCCCTTTACCTCACATCGATGTATTGGTTGACAGCACTGCTAAGTCCAAGGTTTTCTCCTTCATGGACGGTTTCTCTGGATACAATCAGATCAAGATGGCAGTTGAAGACAGAGAAAAGACATCTTTCATCACGCCTTGGGGCACCTTTTGTTACAGGGTGATGCCTTTCGGGTTGATAAATGCAGGTGCCACTTACCAAAGAGGCATGACTACTCTCTTTCATGACATGATGCACAAAGAGATAGAAGTGTACGTGGACGATATGATTGTTAAGTCAGGAACTGAGGAAGAACATGTTGAGTATTTGCTGAAGATGTTTCAACGACTGAGAAAATATCAATTGCGGCTGAATCCCAACAAATGTACTTTCGGCGTTAGATCTGGAAAACTCTTGGGTTTCATTGTTAGCCAGAAGGGTATTGAAGTAGATCCTGACAAGGTCAGAGCCATCAGAGAGATGCCTGTTCCCCAAACAGAGAAGCAAGTGAGAGGATTTCTTGGGCGGTTGAATTACATCTCCCGTTTCATTTCACATATGACAGCCACATGTGGGCCCATATTCAAGCTGCTTCGGAAAGATCAAGGTGTTGTTTGGACTGAAGATTGTCAAAAGGCTTTCGATAGTATCAAGAATTATTTGCTAGAACCTCCAATTCTTATCCCTCCAGTTGAAGGAAGACCTCTGATCATGTACTTGACTGTGTTGGAAGATTCTATGGGTTGTGTGCTCGGACAACAAGATGAGACCGGAAGGAAAGAGCATGCCATTTACTATCTGAGTAAGAAGTTTACAGATTGTGAGTCCAGGTACTCCCTGCTTGAGAAAACTTGTTATGCATTAGCCTGGGCTGCCAAGCGTCTTCGTCACTACATGATTAACCACACCACCTGGTTAATATCCAAGATGGACCCGATCAAGTATATCTTTGAGAAACCCGCTCTGACAGGAAGAATTGCTCGTTGGCAGATGTTGTTGTCCGAGTACGATATCGAATACCGCACTCAGAAGGCAATCAAGGGTAGTGTTCTTGCTGATCATTTGGCTCACCAGCCAATTGAAGACTATCAACCCATCAAGTTTGACTTTCCTGATGAAGAGATTATGTATTTGAAGATGAAGGATTGTGATGAACCATTGCCTGGAGAAGGTCCAGATCCTGAGTCCAGATGGGGCATGATATTTGATGGGGCGGTGAATGTCTTTGGCAACGGAATTGGGGCAGTTATTATCACTCCTGAAGGTAATCATCTTCCTTTTGCTGCAAGGTTACAGTTTGATTGTACCAACAATATGGCAGAATATGAAGCATGTATCCTGGGCATTGAAGAAGCTATTGACTTGAGAATCAAGAACCTTGACATTTACGGGGATTCAGCTCTCGTAATCAACCAAATCAAAGGAGAATGGGAAACTCGCCACCCCGGTTTGATTCCATACAAAGATTATGCAAGGCGTTTGTTAACCTTCTTCAACAAAGTGGAGCTTCACCACATCCCTCGTGATGAGAACCAGATGGCGGATGCGTTAGCAACTTTATCCTCCATGTATGAAGTAAGTCACCGGAGAAATTTGCCAACAATCAGAATTCAGCACCTCGAGAGGCCCGCTCATGTGTTTGCAGTCGAAGAAGTTGTGGATGATAAGCCATGGTTCCATGATATCAAGTGTTTCCTCCAGAGTCAGGAGTATCCACCCGGAGCATCCAACAAAGACAAGAGAACTTTGAGAAGATTGTCTGGTAATTTCTTCTTGAATGGGGAGGTTTTGTACAAAAGAAACTTTGACATGGTACTACTCAGATGTGTAGACAAACAAGAAGCAGAACTTTTGATGCATGAGATACATGAAGGCTCCTTTGGAACTCACTCCAATGGACATGCAATGGCTAGGAAGTTGTTGAGAGCAGGTTATTACTGGATGACTATGGAGACAGATTGTTGCAAGCATGCCAGGAAGTGCCACAAATGCCAAATTTATGCTGACAGAATTCATGTACCGCCAACTACACTTAATGTTCTTTCTTCCCCATGGCCTTTCTCTATGTGGGGCATTGACATGATTGGTAGAATTGAACCGAAAGCTTCAAACGGGCATCGTTTCATTCTAGTGGCTATTGATTACTTCACCAAGTGGGTTGAAGCAGCATCCTATGCAAACGTGACTAAGCAAGTAGTGGTCCGCTTTATCAAGAATCAGATCATCTGCCGTTATGGTGTGCCCAACAGAATCATTACAGATAACGGAACGAATTTGAACAACAAGATGATGAAAGATTTGTGTGAAGAGTTCAAGATCGAGCATCACAATTCTTCTCCTTACAGACCTCAGATGAATGGCGCAGTTGAAGCTGCGAACAAAAACATCAAGAAGATAGTGCAGAAAATGGTGGTCACATATAAGGACTGGCATGAGATGCTACCGTATGCTTTACATGGATATCGCACTTCAGTGCGTACCTCAACAGGGGCAACCCCCTTCTCTTTGGTGTAGGGTATGGAAGCAGTACTCCCTGTGGAGGTTGAGATTCCATCAATGAGAGTTCTAATGGAGACCCAGTTGTCAGAGGCTGAATGGTGCCAAAACAGATATGATCAGTTGAATTTAATTGAAGAGAAACGCATGAATGCCTTGTGCCACGGACAACTTTATCAACAGAGGATGAAGCAAGCTTTTGACAAGAAAGTTCGTCCTCGTGTGTTCCAAGAAGGAGATCTCGTGCTCAAGAAGGTTTTATCTTTCCAACCCGATTCCAGGGGCAAGTGGACGCCTAATTACGAGGGGCCATATGTCGTCAAGAGAGCTTTCTCCGGTGGTGCTTTGACTCTTACGACTATGGATGGTGATGAACTCCCTCGTCCTGTGAACGCCGATGCAGTCAAGAAATACTTTGTCTAAAAAATAAAAGAACAGCTCGGTAAGTCGAAAACCCGAAAGGGCGGCTTAGGCAAAAAAGAGCGTCTCGGTGGATCGAAAACCCGAAAGGGCGGTCCAGGCAAAAATTAGAGACATCAAACAGAAAAATAATCATCCTGATAGGTCGAAAACCCGAAAGGGCGATCTATGCAAAAGCTAAGGATCAAAAGACAAAGTAACTGCATTGAGCTGATCTCTACTCACTTGGGGCACAATCAAATGTCAAAGAAGCTCTGAATCTGAGGCATCCAAACAGTGGAATTCAAAGTTGTCAGGGAGAACAGTGGTCATTATGTTCAATGTACCTTCAATTTATATTTACCATTTTCCAAACTTTGTAAGATCTGTGGAGCCATGCCATTGGCAGGTCACCACTCTTTCAAATAAATTTGAGCCTGTTGCCTTTCATTTGGAATTCTCATTTATTCAGCTTATAAAACCTTTTCTAATTTTAATGGTAGCATTTGAAACAAAATATTTTTTTTAAAATCATAAATATTTTTCATGTCTTTTTGAAAAGCACAAACAACAAAACACATTTTCTCTGAACTCATGAATAAATGAAGGGTGCGCCAACAGCTATCCCGAGAACGGACAAACTTTGCAGGCTAAACATGGTCAATTGCTTAAAAAAAAAGAACAAAAAAAAAGAGAAAGAGAAAAAGAAAAGAGCTCGGTAAGTCGAAAACCCGAACGGGCGGCTTAGGCAAAAATGAGTGTCCCGGTGGATCGAAAACCCGAAAGGGCGGTCCAGGCAAAAATTAGGGGCATACAAAAAGAATATATTCCCGGTGGATCGAAAACCTGAAAAGGCGGTCCAGGCAAAAATTAGGGACTCAAAAAAAAAAAAGAGAAAAAAAAACAAAAACAAAAAATAAGCATGACCACAGAGGCACCAGTTCTTCTATCATGGTTTTCGGATTAGCACTCTCCCCAGGAAGTGGTTACTCCCCATCAGTTGTTGCACATGCCGGGCTTTACTCCGTCTTTGTTTTGATATGTCCCCAGTGGCATCATCCCCATTGAAGGTTACCAAGTGTTTGTGATGCGATGTCGGGTCACTTTCCTTTTTACCTGCCCAATCTTGTCTCATCGAGTCAGTCTTTCATACAATCGTACAAGTCAATCCCTCATACAAATTAATCAGTCACACGGTCATACAAGTCGCGTTGTCATTCATGCATTCATACACTCATGCATACACACATTCATGTATATACAATAAAAACAATATCATTCACACATGGTTGCATTAACCACCACGAGTCTTGCCTCAATTATCTTTCCATATCAATCAATCATTTGTAACCCTCTTTCCCCAAGTGTCATCCCCAGTGTGTCTGGTCCCGAGATGTCACTCCCTCTCCGCCAAATGGCAGTTCTTTTTGAACAGTTTGTGCACATTTTACTTTATCTCTTGTCGTCAATGGCAGTTCGGCAATAACCCGGACAATTGACATTTACCTTTTTTTTCTTGTCGTCAATGGCAGTTTGGCAATAACCCGGACAGTTGACATTTACCTTTTTTCTTGACGTCAATGGCAGTTCGGCAATAACCCGGACAGTTGACATTTACCTTATTTCTTGTCGTCAATGGCAGTTCGGCAATAACCCGGACAGTTGACATTTACCTTTCTTTCTTGTCGTCAATGGCAGTTCGGCAATAACCCGGACAGTTGACATTTACCTTTATCTCTTGTCGTCAATGGCAGTTCGGCAATAACCCGGACAGTTGACATTTACCTTTATCTCTTGTCGTCAATGGCAGTTCGGCAATAACCCGGACAGTTGACATTTACCTTTATCTTTTGTCGTCAATGGCAGTTCGGCAATAACCCGGACAGTTGACATTTACCTTTATCTTTTGTCGTCAATGGCAGTTCGGCAATAACCCGGACAGTTGACATTTACCTTTATCTCTTGTCGTCAATGGCAGTTCGGCAATAACCCGGACAGTTGACATTTACCTTTCATTTCTTGTTCGTCAATGGCAGTTCGGCAATAACCCGAGCAGTTGACATTTGTCTTTGTTTCTTGTCAGTTGACTAGTTCGGCAATAACCCGAACAGTCGACATTTATCTTTGTTCTTTTGTCGTCAGTGGCGGTTCGGCAATAACCCGAACAACTGACATTTATCCCCAGTGAAACCGTATGATCCCCCCAGTGGAGTCGGACCCCGTTTCTTTTAACAGACTCGGGTATCCTGTTGTTTTGTTATCCCCAGTTGAGCCATCCGCGCCGTCTTGCATTCATACTTGCATCGCGAGCATTCACAACATTACATGCATTGCATTCATAACATTTTGCATTTGAAACTGGTCAAAAATGGTGTACTCTATATTTAAGTCTCTTCGACCCGTCGATTTCAAAATTTCACTTTTAAATCTCCGTAACGAAGAAACTTAAATAGGGGCATCTGTCATACCCCATTTTTGACCCGTGTTTTAATTCATTTTTCTCGTATTTTAAGTCAGAAGTTTCCGTCGTTTCAGACGAAATTTCGGCAGGGAGGTATTTTAAAATACCTCATTTTTTGTTCCGGAAGCGACAGTTTTATTTTATTTATTATTATTTTTATCAGTTATTATTATTCTTATTATTTTTTAGTTTATTCTTTTATTTGCTTTTTATTTTTAGTGCTTTCTACTTTTAATTTTTTTATTTTCGTTTTTTGTTAATATCATTTTTTTTATTTTGCTGATTAGTTTTTAATTTAATCATCTTTAGTCCAATTTCAGTCAATTTTTGTCCAGGCCCAGAGGGGCATTTTTGTCCAATTTCATCTGTCCTTTTTACTATAAATAGTACAGGGCGTACTGTTCACAGTACACAATTCCCGAGTACAGTACCAACCAGTCAGAACCACCATTAGCAACACCCTCAAACCACCACTAACCACCAACAAGATCCATTTCCGGCCACCGGAAAACAAAAAAATCAGAAAAAACTCAACACACACACTACACAACTCAGCCTACTCGCGCGGCCTTCCCACCACTCACTCAACCCATACGCAAACCGCACCACACAAACACCACAAACCCACAATCAAACTCAAATCCGAACCACACAAGCTCAAATCCGAAAAAAAACAAACTCAAATCCGAACCACACAAGCTCAAATCCGAAAAAAACAAACTCAAATCCGAACCACACAAGCTTGTCATACCCCAATTTTTGACCTAAAATTTATTTTTTACTCGTCTTTTTAGTTCGGAATTTTTCGTCGTCTCAGACGAAATTCCGACAGGGAGGTATTTTAAAATACCTCATTTTTTTTTAATTTCGTCCGGGTCCGTCTTTTTGTTTTTCTTACTTATTTTATTTCTATTATTTGTTATTTTCATTTATTATTTCCTTTTGTCACTAGCTCTTTTATTTTCCTTTTTTTTATTATCCTTTTTTTTATTATTATTATTTTTAGATTTTTTATTATTTTTGTTATTTTGTTTTCAAAAAAGGGTTGACTGGTTTGTGTTTTTGATGAGTACTAATGCCCTTTTAATGGTTGCCTCATTTGGGATATATTTGACTAATCCTGTTTATTACCATCAAAGGTTTTCATTGCCATTGAATGGCATTATTTGGTTAAAGAATGGGCCATAATAAAAGAGGGGAATCAGTAATCAAAAGGGGGGATTGAATCACAAAACAGAGTCAAAAAAAAACACGGCACAAAAAGGATCAGTAACCAAAACACAACATCACCACACGATACAACACAACACTCTGCGTTTCAATTTCCTTAAAAACCAAAATCACACACAACACTAGAAGGATTTAGAAGAACAATGGATTTGAATGTTTCTCCTTCCAACAACAACACCACACAATAACAACCAGTCACCACTCCTCACTCCACCAACACCCCAAAACCGTACGGCCATCTCCCTCATACAACCCCTCCACTCACAAACGCGATCCCAACCTTCCCTTACCACACAACCACGTTCAGCCCCTTCTCCACACTTCCGTACGGCCCCCTCCTAATCCGCGCAACTACAAACTCCACCTCCCCCCTAAGCCAAACCCAGCGCATCACTAACCCACAAATATCAACAAATTCGGACACCAACCACAGTCCAATATCAACCAACAACCCATCAACACTACCCTCACCACTCAACTCGCGGCCTCCCTCACACTAAAACCCTCACCCACGAAACCCAACTCTAACAGCCACCACAAAATCCGAAAGGTTTTTTTGAAAGGTAGTCTTTTTTTAAAAAAATTTTTGAATTTAGATCTAGGTTTTTTAAAAGGGATTTGAGAAAAATAAAGTGGATTTTTAGAAAGAGGGGGAGAAAAGGAATCAAGAAACGTTTTTTTAAAAAAAAAGGGGGTGTTTGTCTCCTCCGGCGCGGTGGCGCCGCCACCTTGGCCGGCTAACCACCGTGCCGGAGCATGTTCCGGCCAAGTCTTTGTTTTAGAGAGAGAGAGGAGAATTTGAGGAAGAGAGAGGAAGAAGAGAGCAAAATGGATTTTTTTTCAGAAAAACAACTTTTATAGCTGACCCAAACATGGCCCATGCATTCGGCCCATTCTATTTTTTCTCTCCTGATTTCCCCAGCTGCTAAATGCACCCCACCTTTCGCTGACTGCACCCCCTGTCCCTTTTTTTTTTTATTTCTTTTGTGTTCTTTTTTATCTTTTTTGCATTTTAATTTGTTAGTTCCTTATTTATTTTCGTGCATCTTATTTCATTGAATTCATCTTATAGTACATCATGCATTTTTTTATTTATTTATTTTCCTTTTTATTTTCATGCATTTTCATTTTTTTATTCTTAGCATATTTATTTAATTCTTAGTGCATTTGCAATTTTTATTTCTTTTTATTATTTTGTCATTTCTTAGAATGTATTTAGGTTATTTTCATGCATATTATTCCATGGCATTTACCTCATAGTATTGCATGCATTTTTTTATTATTATTTTCCTTTTATTTTCATGCATTTCTTTTAGCATATCTATTTTTTTTTAGTGCGTTTGCAATCTTTATTTTTATTTATTATTTTGCCATTTCTTAGAATGTATTTAGGCCCAATGTAAATCATAAATGAGAATTCGCACTGACACTCACACTTTATTTATTCTGCTTTATGTCTTTTATTTATTTTTATTTATTTTGCTTTACAAAAGAAAAAATACAAAAATATTAGGATAGTTTAATTTCAAAAGGATTTCGTGGTGATCCAACGTCACCACGGAAATTCCTCGCATTTAACTTTTATTCCGTGTAGTCTTAGTTAATTATAAAAAAAAACAAAAACATTCAAATAATCAAAACTCAAAAAAAATCTTTTCTTAATAAACCTTGATTTTCAATCAAGTGTCCGTTTTTTCCTTTTATTTTCTTTAAAAATCATTAATCCACTTTAATTACACTTTAACCATTTTCAAAAATAAAAAAACACAAACCAATTCCATTTTGCCACTTGGCTTTTATTTTTGAAACCTTTTTTAAAAACTAATAAAAAACACCAAACAAATCAAACGTTATTTTTACCCCGAACTACGAGGTTTTGATCCCTCACGGGTACGTAGGCAGAGGACCTTGTCCTTCCAAATCATAAAAAATACAAAAAAAACATTTTCTTTTATCACTATTTTAATTCATTCCTTTTTTTTTTATTAAAAAAAATAATAAGCAAGTTATAGCCAAAATAAATAAATAAAATCAAGAGGTTCTCGTAGAGTACTACGAACGTTTAGGGTGCTAACACCTTCCCTAAACGTAACTAACCCCCGAACCCTATTTTTTAAAAATGTGGTAATTTAGAACTTTTTTCCACTTTTCATTTAAAAAATTAAAAGTTCAGTCGTGAAATAAAATTAGTGAGTCAACGCTAATCAATAGCTTGATCTCCGAAAATCACCACGACAGAAATGGCGACTTCACTGGGGATTTCCCTAAGAGGGTTGAGCCTAACTTGAATTTATTTAATTAGTTTGTGCTATAACTTGCTTAAAACATAAAAAAAATGTAAATATGTGCATATGTGTTTTTTTCCTTTTACGTGAGTGGTGAGATAAGTCCTACACCCGGACTTGAGGGAAACATAAGATAGGATGGTGGTATAATCAAAGTGTCTTTCCGAGAGTGAGTTTCGGATGTGGCACATGTGATAACCCCACTCAATGGAGGAATCTTGGAAGTATTACTATGTTGACATGAGTAGTCGTGTTCGGCATTGTTATTTTCAAGTGACCTATGAAGTTGAGGACCTTTAGTTACCTTTAACCCATCTTGGCCTTTTAGGACGTAGTGCGGTGGCTAATCAAGAGTAGTCTTGAATTGGTTGATACGCGATACTACACTCAAACGAGACTTTCCTACGAATGTCGTTGGACCGGGAGTCAGTCCCGTAATCCGACAATGTTCGGAAGTGGTCAATGACTTTGGGAACTTGGTAGAACCCGTGATACAGGTACATATGAAACCATAGTCCTTACCAAATGGCGTGTTTACCCTTGACTCCAACGTTTGGACTTAACCTCACCATGTTTTCTCCGTTCTTTAGCATAATCATGCATACATGCATTCATTCATAAACATTTTTGTGCATCCAATTTATCGAAGGCCTTAAACAAGTTTTTTTTTTTTTGAACATCATAGAGGAGCACTAGGAAGTACACCTTCAAGAGCCCTGATTTGTTGAATTTAAGGAAGCTAGGAGTCTTTAAAAAATTCCTGTTAAAATCTAGCTTCCACTAAAGGACTTTTGAATTGGTCCCTTGGCTTGGTTTCTAAAAAGGGAACTGTTTTGTAATGTTTTAATGCTCAAAAGAATATTCAAACCATGATGTTTACAATTACTTCAACAAAGTCCTTCGATAACAAATCTTTCTTCTTTTTTGCATAAGCATAATCATGCATCATATCGCATTCATAGTTTCTCAAAACCGAGTCTCACGTATTGTTTTTCCGAAGGTCTATCTGCCTAGTCCAAGAAAGTGGCCCGACGAATTCTCCACAAACTGAATTGCATTTACAACACTATGGCTGATCGGAAAAGAATGGATCTGTTGGAGCAAGAAAACCAGAACCTCCGGGAAGAGGTGGCCAATATCCGGGAAGGGATGGAGAAGTTGACCTCCATGATGAATGCTCTGTTGGCTTCCCAAGCCCAGATGTCAGTTTCTCAACCTGCTGTCACTACTCTTGAGCAGCCAATCCCATTTGCTTTACCAACTTCTACCATACTTGCTCCACCGCCCGGCACGGCTAGAGCTTACCCATGTGGGATGTCATTTCTATCAGACGAAGGTTTTCATCCCACTTCTTTTGGAACCCCAACTTCGGCTATCCAGAAATCAGCTCCAGCCCCAACAAAGGCCTCGGCAACAGTATCAACAACAGCCTCGACAACAGGCTCCCCAGCAGCTCGACAACAGAATCGGGTTCAGCGGATATCCCATTTTGATCCAATTCCCATGACGTATGCAGAGTTGCTTCCGGCTTTGCTTGATAAAAAGTTAGTTCAGACTAAGGCGCCCCCTCGGGTACCTGAAAGGTTGCCACGTTGGTATAGACCTCATCTTTCTTGTGCTTTCCATCAAGGGGCACCCGGTCATGACGTTGAGCATTGTTATCCCCTGAAAGCCGAAGTCCAGAAGTTGATCCAGGCCAACATCCTATCCTTCAAAGGGTCGAGTCCCGATGTGCAAGCTAATCTACTACCTGACCATGGGACCCCATCTGTTAATTTGGTGCAAGATTGCTTAGAAGCTCACCCTGTTGAAGAAGGTGGCAGTGAATTTTGTAACACATGGCAGAGATTACTGCAATTGGGTCGTTGTTGACATTTCCTCAGCTACTCATAGGTCCAAGTAATGTGTTTTGTTGTCTTGTCTTTTCAAAAAAATCATTTCGTTCCGCCCGAGACGAAAGTGAACTTTTAGGGCTTTTTGTTTCATGCATTCCCATCATCAAATAAGAAGTCGTTTTATTCCTGACTATGTTTTCTTAGCTTTTTCTGGAAAATGGTAACACAAAAAACCCAAAAATATTTTATTTTTTTGTTTTCTGTTTTCAATCAATTTCAAAAAGTTTGCATAGATCACTCATCTTCTAAAATCGACCATCAATCACATGCAGACTAAGCATCAATAAACCCGTTGAACACTGTAACCCTATGCTCTCTCCCGACTTTGAGTTCCCTGTTTACGAAGCTGAAGAGGAGGAGGATGAACAGATTCCCGAAAAGATCTCTCTGATACTAGGATAAAAAAACATCATTCAAGCCTCAGGAAGAAGCACTCGAAATGATTAACTTGGGTTCCGGAGAACTGCTGCTACGGTATTCCTGATAAAGTCCCAAATGAGTGGTGCCATCGAGGCTGCAAAAAAAATATATCAAACAAAAAAAAACAAAACAAAAGCAAAAAACAAAAGCAAGAAAAAACAAAGAAAGAAAATACATCAAAAAGATGGTGCAGAAGATGGTAACCACTTACAAGGACTTGCATGGGATGTTATCGTATGCTTTACATGGGTATCGTACTTCAGTGTGTACCTCAACAGGGGCAACCCCCTCTTCTTTAGTGTATGGCATAGAAGCAGTACTCCTTGTGGACATTGAGATTCCATCAATGAGAGTTTTAACGGAACCCAAATTGTCAGAGGTCGAATGATGTCAAAACAAATATGATCAGTTCAAACTTGATTGAAGAGAAAGCATGAATGCTTTGTGTCACGGGCAGTACCCGTGTGTTCCAAGAAAGAGGTCTTGTGCTCAAAAAGATTTTATCATTTCAATTCGACTCCAGGGGCAAATGGACGCCTAATTATGAAGGCCCATATGTCGTCAAGAGAGCTTTCTCCGGTAACGCTTTGACTCTTACGACTATAGATGGTGACGAGCTTCCCCGTCCTGTGAATGCCGATGCAGTCAAGAAATACTTTGTCTAAAAACAAAAGAACAGCTCGGTAAGTCGAAAACCCAAAAGGGCGGCTTAGGCAAAAATGAGCGTCTCGGTGGACTGAAAACCCGAAAGGGCGGTCCAGGCAAAAATTAGAGACATGAAACAGAGAATAATCATCCTGATAGGTCGAAAACCTGAAAGGGCGATCTATGCAAAAATTAAGGATCAAAAGACAAAGTAACTGCATTGGTCTGATCTCTACTCACTTGGGGCACATTAGCGGTCAAGGAAACCCTGAATCTGAAGCATCTAAATGGTGGAATTCAAAGTTGTTAGGGAGGATAACAGTTATTGTGTTCAATGTACCTTCCCCTTATATTTACCATTTGCCAAACTTTTGAGAGATCCGTGGGGCAACGCCATTGGCGGGCCACCACTTTGTTAAAATGAATTTGAGCCTGTGCCTTTTATTTGGAACTCCCATTTATTCTGTTTATAAAACTCCTTCTATTTTTGATGGTAGTACTTGAAGCAAAACTTTTTTTTAAAATCATAAATCTTTTTATATTTTTGGAAAGCATAAACAACAAACACATTCTCCTTGAACTCATAAATAAGTGAAGTGTGCGTCGACACTTATCCTGAGAACGGACAAACTCTGCAGGTTGAACATGGTCATTGCTAAAAAAAAAAAGGAAAGAAAAAGAAAAAGAAAAGAGCTCGGTAAGTCGAAAACCCGAAAGGGCGGCTTAGGCAAAAATGAGCGTCCCGGTGGATCGAAAACCTGAAAGGGCGGTCCAGGCAAAAATTAGGGGCACACAAAAAAGAATATATTCCCGGTGGACTGAAAACCCGAAAGGGCGGTCCACGCAAAAGTTAGGGACTCAAAAAGAAAGAAAGAAACAAAAGCATGACCACAGAAACACCAGTTCTTCTGCCAGGTCTTTGGATTAGCACGATTCCCCCAGGAAGTGTTTGCTCCCCACCGGTTGTTGCATACATCGGGCTTTACCCCGTCAATGTCTTGATATGCCCCCAATGGCATCATCCCCAATGAAGATTGCTGAGTGTTTGTACTGCGTCGTCGGTCCACTTTCCATCTTACCTGTCCAGTCTTGTCTCATCAAGTCCATCAGTCAATCCTCCGTACAGTCGTACAAGTCGTATTGTCTTACATACATTCATACATTCATGCATATACACATTCATGCATACACAACATGCACATAACATCTTTCAATACATGGTTGCATTAACCACCCTGAGTCTTGTTTTTCATACCAATCGGTCATGAACATTTTTTTAACTCTCTTTATCCCCAAGTGTCATCCCCAGTGTGTCTGGTCCAAAGATGTCACCCTCTTTATGCCAAGTGGCAGTTCTTTAACGAACGGCTTGTGTCTACATTTATTTCTTTGTCGTCAATGGCAGTTCGGCAACAACCCGAACAGTTGACATCTACATTTACTCCTTGTCGTCAATGGCAGTTCGGCAACAACCCGAACAGTTGACATCTACCTTTATTCCTTGTCGTTAATGGCAGTTCGGCAACAATCCGAACAGTTGACATCTACATTTACTCCTTGTCGTCAATGGCAGTTCGGCAACAACCCGAACAGTTGACATCTACCTTTATTCCTTGTCGTCAATGGCAGTTCGGTAACAATCCGAACAGTTGACATCTACATTTACTCCTTGTCGTCAATGGCAGTTCGGCAACAACCCGAACAGTTGACATCAACATTTATTTCTTGTCGTCAATGGCAGTTCGGCAACAACCCGAACAGTTGACATCTACCTTTACTTCCTTGTCGTCAATGGCAGTTCGGTAACAACCCGAACAGTTGGCATCTACATTTACTTCTTGTCGTCAATGGCAGTTCGGCAACAACCCGAACAGTTGACATCAACATTTATTCCTTCTCGTCAATGGCAGTTCGACAACAACCCGAACAGTTGACATCAACATTTATTCCTTCTCGTCAATGGCAGTTCGACAACAACCCGAACAGTTGGCATCTATCTTTGTTTATTGTCGTCAATGGCAGTTCGGCTACAACCCGAACAGTTGACATCTACCTTTATTCCTTCTCGTCAATGGCAGTTCGGCTACATCCCGAGCAGCTGACATTTATTTTTTCTATCCTGTCGTCAGTGGCAAGTTCGGCTACATCCCGAGCAGCTGGCATTTTATCATCTATGATGTCGTCAGTGGCAAGTTCGGCTACATCCCGAGCAGCTGGCATTTTATCATCTATCATGTCGTCAGTGGCAAGTTCGGCTACATCCCGAGCAGCTGGCATTTTATCATCTATCCTGTCGTCAGTGGCAAGTTCGGCTACATCCCGAGCAGCTGGCATTTTATCATCTATCCTGTCGTCAGTGGCAAGTTCGGCTACATCCCGAGCAGCTGGCATTTTATCATCTATCCTGTCGTCAGTGGCAAGTTCGGCTACATCCCGAGCAGCTGGCATTTTATCATCTATCCTGTCGTCAGTGGCAAGTTCGGCTACATCCCGAGCAGCTGACATTCGCCTTTGTTTCTCGTCGTCAGTAACATATTACTTTTGTTTCCGTCTTCACCTCAAGTGGCAAGCTCTACAAACGGGCAGCTTGTGGTCGGTGTCGTTCCCATACCATACTTCCTTTTTCAGCTGTCAATATGATGGTTGATCTCTTCCCCAGTGGAACTATATTATCCCCCAGTGGAGTCGGATCCCTTTGCTTTAACAAACTCGGGTATCCTTCTGTTTTGTTTTATCCCCAGTCAGGTCATCTTCGCCGTCTTGCATTCACCCTTGCATCACGAGCATTTCACATTTTTTGTTAGGTCCAAAATTGGCGTACTCTGTATTTAAGTCCCTTCGACCCGCCGAATCAAAGATTTTCTCTTCGAATCTCCGGGCGAAGAGACTTAAATAGGGGCATCTGTCATACCCCAATTTTTGACCTAAAATTTATTTTTTACTCGTCTTTTTAGTTCGGAATTTTTCGTCGTCTCAGACGAAATTCCGACAGGGAGGTATTTTAAAATACCTCATTTTTTTTTAATTTCGTCCGGGTCCGTCTTTTTGTTTTTCTTACTTATTTTATTTCTATTATTTGTTATTTTCATTTATTATTTCCTTTTGTCACTAGCTCTTTTATTTTCCTTTTTTTTATTATCCTTTTTTTTTTATTATTATTTTTAGATTTTTTATTATTTTTGTTATTTTGTTTTCAAAAAAGGGTTGACTGGTTTGTGTTTTTGATGAGTACTAATGCCCTTTTAATGGTTGCCTCATTTGGGATATATTTGACTAATCCTGTTTATTACCATCAAAGGTTTTCATTGCCATTGAATGGCATTATTTGGTTAAAGAATGGGCCATAATAAAAGAGAGGAATCAGTAATCAAAAGGGGGGATTGAATCACAAAACAGAGTCAAAAAAAAACACGGCACAAAAGGATCAGTAACCAAAACACAACATCACCACACGATACAACACAACACTCTGCGTTTCAATTTCCTTAAAAACCAAAATCACACACAACACTAGAAGGATTTAGAAGAACAATGGATTTGAATGTTTCTCCTTCCAACAACAACACCACACAATAACAACCAGTCACCACTCCTCACTCCACCAACACCCCAAAACCGTACGGCCATCTCCCTCATACAACCCCTCCACTCACAAACGCGATCCCAACCTTCCCTTACCACACAACCACGTTCAGCCCCTTCTCCACACTTCCGTACGGCCCCCTCCTAATCCGCGCAACTACAAACTCCACCTCCCCCCTAAGCCAAACCCAGCGCATCACTAACCCACAAATATCAACAAATTCGGACACCAACCACAGTCCAATATCAACCAACAACCCATCAACACTACCCTCACCACTCAACTCGCGGCCTCCCTCACACTAAAACCCTCACCCACGAAACCCAACTCTAACAGCCACCACAAAATCCGAAAGGTTTTTTTGAAAGGTAGTTTTTTTTAAAAAAAATTTTGAAATTAGATCTAGGTTTTTTAAAAGGGATTTGAGAAAAATAAAGTGGATTTTTAGAAAGTGGGGGAGAAAAGGAATCAAGAAACGTTTTTTTAAAAAAAAAGGGGGTGTTTGTCTCCTCCGGCGCGGTGGCGCCGCCACCTTGGCCGGCTAACCACCGTGCCGGAGCATGTTCCGGCCAAGTCTTTGTTTTAGAGAGAGAGAGGAGAATTTGAGGAAGAGAGAGGAAGAAGAGAGCAAAATGGATTTTTTTTCAGAAAAACAACTTTTATAGCTGACCCAAACATGGCCCATGCATTCGGCCCATTCTATTTTTTCTCTCCTGATTTCCCCAGCTGCTAAATGCACCCCACCTTTCGCTGACTGCACCCCCTGTCCCTTTTTTTTTTTATTTCTTTTGTGTTCTTTTTTATCTTTTTTGCATTTTAATTTGTTAGTTCCTTATTTATTTTCGTGCATCTTATTTCATTGAATTCATCTTATAGTACATCATGCATTTTTTTATTTATTTATTTTCCTTTTTATTTTCATGCATTTTCATTTTTTTATTCTTAGCATATTTATTTAATTCTTAGTGCATTTGCAATTTTTATTTCTTTTTATTATTTTGTCATTTCTTAGAATGTATTTAGGTTATTTTCATGCATATTATTCCATGGCATTTACCTCATAGTATTGCATGCATTTTTTTATTATTATTTTCCTTTTATTTTCATGCATTTCTTTAGCATATCTATTTTTTTTTAGTGCGTTTGCAATCTTTATTTTTATTTATTATTTTGCCATTTCTTAGAATGTATTTAGGCCCAATGTAAATCATAAATGAGAATTCGCACTGACACTCACACTTTATTTATTCTGCTTTATGTCTTTTATTTATTTTTATTTATTTTGCTTTACAAAAGAAAAAATACAAAAATATTAGGATAGTTTAATTTCAAAAGGATTTCGTGGTGATCCAACGTCACCACGGAAATTCCTCGCATTTAACTTTTATTCCGTGTAGTCTTAGTTAATTATAAAAAAAAACAAAAACATTCAAATAATCAAAACTCAAAAAAAATCTTTTCTTAATAAACCTTGATTTTCAATCAAGTGTCCGTTTTTTCCTTTTATTTTCTTTAAAAATCATTAATCCACTTTAATTACACTTTAACCATTTTCAAAAATAAAAAAACACAAACCAATTCCATTTTGCCACTTGGCTTTTATTTTTGAAACCTTTTTTAAAAACTAATAAAAAACACCAAACAAATCAAACGTTATTTTTACCCCGAACTACGAGGTTTTGATCCCTCACGGGTACGTAGGCAGAGGACCTTGTCCTTCCAAATCATAAAAAATACAAAAAAAACATTTTCTTTTATCACTATTTTAATTCATTCCTTTTTTTTTTATTAAAAAAAATAATAAGCAAGTTATAGCCAAAATAAATAAATAAAATCAAGAGGTTCTCGTAGAGTACTACGAACGTTTAGGGTGCTAACACCTTCCCTAAACGTAACTAACCCCCGAACCCTATTTTTTAAAAATGTGGTAATTTAGAACTTTTTTCCACTTTTCATTTAAAAAATTAAAAGTTCAGTCGTGAAATAAAATTAGTGAGTCAACGCTAATCAATAGCTTGATCTCCGAAAATCACCACGACAAAGCTCAAATCCGAAAAAACAAACTCAAATCCGAACCACACAAGCTCAAATCCGAAGCCAAACGAAGCAAAAGTACACGGAAATTTGAAGCCAAACGCAACCCAAACACAGCTCAAAAAACACAAGAACAAAAGGTAGTTTAGCTTCAAAACTTTAAACCTAGATCTACTAATTTCTGTCAAGAATTTTAGAAAACTAAGCTCGGATTCGGAACAAGCATAAAAATGGATTTCTAAAAACGTAAAAAAATTTGGAAAAGGAGAATTTTTTTTCTCCGGCGCGGTGGTGCCGCCGGCGACCACCGCGCCGGAAATAGTATCCTGGGCGCATGAAGAAGAGAGAAGGGAGAGAGTTTTTAAGTTTCTGATAGAAAGAGAGAGAAAGAAGAAGTAGTTGTGACTTTTTTTAAGTGTTTTTTTCTTTTTATATTAAGTTGCTTTGGTTTATGTTCTCACGCGCGCGCATCTCCGTTGTCCACATGGACCATCAGGTGTGGACCGTTAGATCCAAGATCTGACGGCCATTATTATTACCTGTTTTGATCAAGCGCTTTTCTTCTTTAATTTTTCTGTGTTCTTCTCTCTCTCTGACCTTCAGATTTAAATCTAACGGCCAGAACAGTGTCTTCTCATGATTAAATCTGGACGCTCTGTTCAATCAGACGGTCCAGATTTAATCTGTTTGGGCCCATTTCCTTTTCTTTTTTCTCTACTCATTTATTTTCTGCACCTCCCCTTTTAATTCTGCACCCCCCTTCTTCTTCTCTATTCTTTTATTTTTATTTCTTTTTCTTGCACTTTTATTTTTTTATTTTCTTTTATTTTTTTATGCAATTTATTTATTGCTTTTAATTTCTAGTACTCATGCATTTTTTATTTTTTTTATTTTATGCACCATATTTATTTTATGTCTTGCATTTTATTTTCTTTTTATTTTATGCATCATATTTAATTTTATGTCTTGCATTTTTATTTTCTTTTATTTATTTTCCAGCACCATATTTATTTTATGCCTTGCATTTTAATTTCCAGCACCATATTTACTTTATGTCTTGCATTTTTATTTTCTTTTTATTTTATGCATCATATTTATTTTATTGTCTTTTTATTTTCTTTTAGCATCATATTTATTTTATGTCTTGCATTTTTATTTTCTTTTTATTTTATTTTCAGCATCATATTTATTTTATGTCTTGCATTTTTATTTTCTTTATTTATTTTATGCACCATATTTAGTTATTATTTTGCATTTCATGCATTATTTTTATTTCCTTTTTAGTATATTTACTTTAATGCAATTTTATTATTTTTGTCATTTATTTTATTGATATTAGAATGTATCTAGGTCCAATGTAAAAATAATAAATGAGAATATGCACCGACACCACATTTTATTTTTTATGCTTTATGTCGAGGACGATTATGTAATTTGGACCGTATCCGAGGAAAAGGACCCTCACTTGATCCAACGTCATTTTGAGGGATCTGGCGCGTTTAGATTTTCTCAGCATAATTTAGTCTCAGGACCTTAGGGCCGAATCAAAATTTTCCATAAAAAAGTCAAAAAGTCAAAATCCAAAAAATATTTTATAACCCAAAATCTTCAAAAAAATCAATCTTTTCTTTTTCATTTCTTAATCAAATTTCAATCAACATTAAATCAATCAAAACATTTTTCTTCAATTTAAAATCAATCAAACTCACTTCTTTTTTATCCTTCTATGCCTTTACGGCCTCTCATACCAATCACTCAGCTTTTTACCCCGAACTACGTGATTTTGATCCCGCTCGGGTACGTAGGCAAAAGACTTTGTCTTTCCAAATCAATAAAATAAACAAAAACATTTTCCTTCTTTCTTTTTCATCACTTTAGTATTTGCACACTTAAGCACTTATTTTACAAACAAATAATTAATTTAGCATAAAGATAATAAAAGCAAGAGGTTCCTATAGAGTACTATAGACGTTTAGGGTGCTAATACCTTCCCTTTGCGTAACCAACCCCCGGACCTTTGATCTCTCTAATAAATAGGGTTTTCGAACTTTCTCCCTTTCCTCGGAAAAATAAAAGCTCGGTGGTGAATCTTAAATTGCGAGTCAATGCTAATTAATAGCTTGATATCCAAAAATCACCGCGACAAAAGAAGACGAGAATGGTGAAGATGACATACCTGTTTAGACGACGAATATTACGTGAACTTGAACTTGAGGGTGTGAGGGACCAAAATGCACCAGGAACTCTCTGAAAACATGAAAAGGATTCTGGACAAATCAGAGCTTGCAGGAGACGAAAATGGCAAAAGTGTTTCCAAATAACACTTGAAGCTATTTATACTTCCTTCGCAATCTTCCAGAAAACAGCGAGCTCAATCCAGTGCAGCCCTTCACCTGCAACCCTGTCAAAACAAAATAAAGCAACGGTTCAGATCACATCTCTTCGTGCATCTAACGGCCCTGATCAAACCTGTTGGGTTCCCAAACGTCAGGATCAAATCAACGGTGATGATGAAACCTCGAGAACAGATATCAAAGCACACTCAAGGGCCTATGTAGTCAAGTGCATTACTAGCCTTTACATGTGGCAACCAAAACCCAAAGGCTATGTCCCCTCATTCCCGTCCTCTAAACGTGGGCATTAAATGCAAAAGGGCAGACGACCAACTCTCTGACGAGGGAATCTCTTGATCACATCACCGTGCTGGTCGGTAGACAGACATACAACCAAACATGTCCCTCACGTATTATCAAGCTCACCCATTCACAGCCAGTCAAACACCTCGACGCTCCCAGCGAGCAAGAGTCTCTTACGACAAGGGAATCAGCTGACTTTGGCTCGATAGCACGTTTGGTGACATTCCAGACACGACCAATACAATCACGAATAGCACGTTTGGTGACATTCCTGACACTGTCAGTATGATCACCAATAGCACATTTAGTGACATTCCAGACACGGCCGGTTCGACCATGAGAAATACGATAGATACGACCATGGTAGAACTTGTGAGGCATACCCTTGTGAACAACACCGTTCCTAAACGGGTCAGCCCGCCACATTACAAGCATAAACTCACTATGCGAACAAGTTCCTCGCGAACATATCCACTTCAAACATTAGGGGTTACCGCCTCTAAAGCTTCCCACGAACAAGGTCTTCGCACTTTTAAAGTCATCACTCTTTATCAAGAGCAACAACTTGGGGGGGGCTTCTGTTCTGGACCGAGCAAACACAGTAGGCCCATTTACTTAGGCCCAATACAAAAACTCTCAGATCCAACATCTAGCAAATTACTCGCAACACACCTCCTCCCCGCGAGGCGGGGGGGTACTCGGAGCAAACGGAGACTGATTCAAATAATCAGTAACGTCTCTTTACCACGTTCCCGCGAATCTCTCCTCGGCGGTTACAATTCTTACGAATTCGTAACAGCCGAGCCACATGTGTGCCATACAACGACACCTGCAACACCCACCTCTATATAAAGAGGACTCTCTGCAATTCCCAAGGTTGGAATCTCTTCACTCTCTAAACCCCCATTATGATCTCATACTGACTTGAGCATCAGAGTGTCTGCAGGTACACTCCCCCCCTCGTTCCAGTCAACACAAAGGCAATCGACCACCGTTCCAAAACTGCACTGGTAGTCACCTTCTTATCAGGTACGATCAATTTCATTATCTTATTTGATAATTCAATTAATTTACTACATCTAAAATTTCTCAAAAAGCTTCATTATCATTCGTCATCACAAATTCATAATAATAGTATAAAACACACTTCCCTCATACCCAGTAACATGAAAACTTTTTATCATTTGTCAATAGAATATGATATGTTACTTATCAAAAATCACACAATACCAAATTTGACGTCCTAAACATGAAACTTTCACGATGAAAATCATATTATATTATGAAATATAAATACAAATTAAGGCTAGCTTTAATCTGAATCACCAAACAACATCCTTAAAATAAAAAACAAAATTGGTCTCTGGGAAGGAGTAGATATTTTTCATTTTACACGTTGCTTCTGCGATTTACGTTTTACTTCTAAGTTTTATGTTTTGCCTAATGAAATGTTGGGGGTGAAAATGAAAGCGTTGGGTTTCGGGTGTGAAAATGAAATGCTGCTGGTTGTAAAAAAATGGTGAAATAGCTGATGGGCTGAAGTCTGATAAATGTTTTGACCCTCTTTGCACTTATTGCTTATTATATCCCCTTTAAACCAAATATTGTTATATACGTCCTCCTCCATAATTTTTTTTGGGGCCCTTACGGACATGGCCCCTAGGCCGCCACACCTCCGGCCTATGCCTAGGGATGGCCCTATAAATTACGTTTAAACTTGATAGTTATAACATGCTAACTAAAGAAAATTGCCACAATTGGACAAAATAATTACTTTTAAACACATAATAATTATTATTTTGTTGGAGTAAACATTTTTTTTTTAAGATTGGAGTAAACTTTTTGGGTTATACAAATATCATTTATCTTTCTTTATAGTTCCACATTGTTTTCCAACCTCTATTGTAACTAAATTCCTTTTGTTTTTCTATTTGACCTCTAAAGGACTCTAAACATCTAGTTATTTTTAGTAGAGTAAGAATGAGGAGGGTATGAAAATCACCTGTGAGCCTTTTATGAAGCCCGGATACGTGATACGGGTGTAGGTACCATATGATACGGGTACGTGGATACACAAAATTTTTAAAATCTAAGATACGATACGGCTGAGATACGTTAACAAAATTTTTATACTAAAACTTATATTTAAAATACTTGAAGAAAACCAACATTGATTACTCTTCATTATTATTATAAAAGTCACAATTTTATAAAAATGATACATGTGATCAAAATAAAATAAAAATGTAAAGTTTTCTTATAAACCCTATTATATTTTCACTCATATGTTGAGATATCAACGGAAACATCATTAAAAGAATTCAACACAAATTTTGTCTGATGTTGGTTAATTGAATCACCTCTCTCTCTCTCTATATATATCTATCTATCTCTCTCGTTATCTTCATCTACAAGAAGTATAATTTTAAGTGGTTGATCGAGAAACAATTCTACTGATGCATATTTAAAATTGAATCATATACATTTCCACTGAATTTTCATAACATTGTTTCACTTTTTTACCCTTCATCTTTTCTAGGATACATATTTTTGAAGTATCTTATAAGTATCATTGTGTATCTATGAAGTATCCTATAAATATCCAATAAAATATTTTTTAAAAATTAAAATAATTAACTACAATACTTCATGAGTACATATCTGCAAGTATCCGTGAAGTATCGGTATCTGATATGTATCTTATACGGGTACATCTCCGTTTTTGAGTATACGGCTTCATATCTATTGTTGTCTCATATGACTAAACCAGTGGATGGTAGACCAATATCAGGTTGTGTTACTGCTCGAAGAGAGAGTGAAGATAAGGGAGACAGAGGAAAAACAGATGACATGAACCTAATTAGTGATGTGGTATACATGTGGATAAATGAGTTAATGTGTCACACTTAATTTGCCAAATGAGCATGTATAATAAAGATTATTAACTTAAACTGACAAAACTTCTAAAAAATGAGCAATTCACTTTTAAGAATAAAATGAAGAGAAATTCCAATATGGATAAAATGAACAATTCATTTTATTCACTTTTAAGAATAAAATGAACAGTTAGTTAAGTCGTACTGAAGTTATTTTTGAAAGTTTGAGGTGGAAATGAGCAAAATAGAAAGGGAGATGAGCAATTTTCTGAAGAAAAAAAAAGAGAGAGAATCAAATAGAAATTTTTTAAAACTAGAGTCATCTTTGCCAAGTAACCGGAAATAATCATAATGGCAAATGCAACAAAAAAGATGCATTCATATTCACATACCCACCTTGTTTACTTTAAAAAAAAAATCTGTGTCATTCATATTTTTTAGTTGAATTTATTTAGTATAAACCGTTAACAATTGGTGTACAATTATTTTACATATGCATTTAATAATGTGTTGGCACGTCAATTAGAAAATATGAAAATATATGAGTTGTTATATTCATTTATTGAGGTGACACTATATAATTGGATTCATAGAATATTAGTCATTTTTCTCATTTCTCTCTAAGTTCTCTTTCTCTTTCTCTTCCACTCATCGAAGATGGGTTGTTTTAGGTCATTTTTTGACCTAGAATCATCCATCTGCACCTTTTTTCCACTTTCTTTCGATCTAAATAAGTTATTTTCACATATATAAAGTTTTTTCGTTTGTTTTTTTTCCTTCGTGATTTCGTCGCCTGAGTGCGGCGTTTTATTGTTCGTCGTCTTTTGCGACGTTGTTTGATATCGCGTCTTGTTGCGGTGTTTGTTTGGTTCGTATTGAAAGATCAACTTCAATCAATCACAAATTCAATCAATGATTTGGACGTCAACGTTGCAGATTCGGAAACATGAGTATTATGGTGATTTAAATTTTATTATATTATTTTTAGGCATTTTATCGTTGTATGCTATCAACTTGAGTGTTATGGGTTTGTTCACATATTCACCCTTTACGTTTTTAGTGATGTTGATCATATTATCGTATATAATGTATTCTATCAATTTAAATGAATGAATATAATTTTACTTTTGTAAAAAAAATATATATAATTGGATGCATACGTAAAATAACTGTACATTATCACCCCCTAAAAAAAACTTTACATTATCGATGTATGTTCAGTGGTTAATTTGATCAACCATTACAAATTTAACTAGCTAACTTAACCATTATAAACTACTATAAGCTATTTGCTACAATTTCCACTACTTTTTGCCAAAACAGAACCTATCCGAGAACAATTTCAAGTTTTCAACAAAGAGAAATAGAGAATACATCATCCATCTCATATTCGTGAATCAATATATCATTCAAACAAAATCAAATTCAAACAAAATCAAATTTACAGCAATAAGAAACACAAGATGCGAGCAATAAGAACACTTTCCTACGAAAACAACAAACGAATTCTCACAACCTTGTACAACAATCTCCAAACACCTCGGAACCCACATTCTCCTCTTCGTTTCCTCGAAACTCATCATCAACGATTCCTTCACTCACATCATGATTCACCCCCACAACCTTCGTACATCCAAAACCTTCTCAAATTCCGCAGAGACAAACCCACAGAACAAATCGAACGTGCTCTTAACCTCACCGGAATCCACCCCGACAACAACCTCGTCCTCGAAGTTTTGCAACGACACCGTTCCGATTGGAAACCAGCATTTATATTCTTCAAATGGGTCACCAAAACCAACAACTACACACCCATTTGCGAAGTGTACAACGAGATTATCAACATCCTTGGTAAAATGAAGCGTTTCGAAGAGTTACACCAATTGCTCGACGAAATGTCGCAAAGAAAAGAATTTATCAATGAAGAAACATTTTCCATTTTAATTCGTAGGTTTGTGGCTGCACATAAATTGGAGGAAGCTATTAACATTTTCTACAGAAGGGAAGAGTTTGGATTGGATAATGAGCTTGATTCGGAAGCTTTTCGGATCCTTTTGATGTGGATGTGTAGGTACAAGCAGATTGAAGAAGCTGAAACTTTGTTTCATAGGAATTTGAATAAGTTTGGGTTTTGTCGTGATATAAAGACGTGGAACGTGATTCTTAATGGTTGGTGTGTTTTAGGGAATACACATGAAGCGAAGAGGCTGTGGAAAGATATAATTGCATATAAATGTAGGCCTGATATTTTCACATATGCAACCTTTATAAAGGCGATGACTAAGAAAGGGAAATTGGGAACTGCTTTGAAGTTGTTCAATGGGATGTGGAAAGACGAGAGTTGTAAACCTGATGTTGTGATATGCAATTGTGTGATTGATGGTCTTTGTTTCAAGAAGAGGATTCCTGAGGCATTGCAGGTTTTTCATGATATGAAGAAACGAGATTGTTTACCGAATGTAGCTACTTATAATTCGTTGATTAAGCATCTTTGTAAGATAAGGCGAATGGAGAAGGTTTATGAATTGGTAGAGGATATGGAGAGGAGGAGTGGGGATTGTTTGCCTAATGGTGTTACTTATAGTTACTTGCTACAGTCGTTGAAGGCACCGGAAGAAGTTCCCGCAGTTTTGGAGAGGATGGAGAGAAATGGATATGCAATGAGTGATGATATCTGCAATTTGGTCTTGAGATTGTATATGAAATGGAATGATCTTGATGGATTGAGAAAAACATGGGATGAAATGGAAAGGAATGGATTGGGACCTGACCGACGATCGTATACCATTATGATTCATGGACACTATGAAAATGGGAGGACAAAGGATGCTATGCGTTATTTCCGGGAGATGACATCTAAAGGGATACTGCCGGAACCGAGAACTGAGAAACTAGTGATTTCCATGAACGGTCAGTTGAAGGAGAGAACAGGAAAACAAGAAGGAATTGAAGTAGAGGCATCTGATGTTTGAGGTATTGGAATGTTGGTCCAATTGAAAAAGTTGTTCAATGTTTTATGCATATTTGTAGTTATAATTAGCAGCTAGAGTTTTGTTTGAACTACATGTAGACGATCTAGAATTTGCTTGGACTTGAAACATGGGTAAAGCATCATAGTGGGAAACAATTGTAGCCTCCAATATATATATATATATATACCCTGAAACATTTATTGTGCTTGTTCATGTAACATCAATAGTTATTTTATTTTATTTTATTTTTGAAAAAATCGGTCAAAATACTTGATCAATGATTAAACAAATAAGTTACCTATTAAACAACCTCCTCGCCGCTTGCACCGTCTCACAGTAGCACATCTATTTGACAGTGACACAAACTCATGGAACAGGAACTTGATTTCGGTTATTTTCAATGCAGAAGATGCTGCAGCCATCTTGCGAATTCCCCTTCAAACTCGAGATAACACAGATTCTACTATTTGGTACTTAACATGAGATGGTAATTGTCTCTGCATGGAGCAGGCCGTGCATGATAATCAAGCTCCAACTGAAGGGAACTGGTCTCAAACATGGAAGCTTCCTATTCCATCAAAGGTGAAGCATTTCTTCTGGAGGATGGCTCGGGATTACCTACCGCATTGTGTAAACCTCCTGCATTGAGGAGTACCTTGTTCTTCAACCTGTGCCATGTGCACATTTTATTCAGCTGTGAACAAGCAACAAAGTGCTGCAGGAACTCAAGCTATGGGATCTCCCGCAACCTCTATTTGTCCAGGTGCATGATTTCACAAGTCTCTTTTTTAAGTTTTTTAGTATGATCATGGCCGATGTGAATCTGTCTTGGACAAAACCAAATGAAGGGTACTTTACTTGTAATATATAGACTGCTAATTTTATGAATGAGTCACAAGATGGGATTTGGAATTTGCTTTCGAGGATTTCATGGAAAATTTATCATAGTCCATTCATCTTGGACAAATGCTCAATACTCAGTTGTAGAAGATGAGGCCTTTGCTATCCTTCTTTCTCTCCAGATTGCTGAAATTCTGGGCTTCACTCATGTCTGCTTTGAATCAGATAGCAAAGTAATTGTGGATGCTATTAAGGATTCCAGATGCTACAATAATGAGTTCAGCAATTGTGTGAATAGGTGTCTCAAAATTATAGCTGCTCATGGTGATTATATTAGCTAGCTTTTGTTAGGAGGTAAGTTAATAGAGTTGCTCACAACTTAGCTAGAGCAATAATATTAGAGTTTAGCCCTATGTTTTTTACTCTATGCCTATGTGTATTTCTTCTCTAAATCATGATGAAATGCAATAATCCGACTGAATTAAAATCTGTTATATAACATAATGATAATTGATAATGTTATACATTTATAATCAATAAAGTATAACAATATAACAATAAGATATACTACTTCGGACTCTATTATAAACAAAAAAAAAATGCATTCATTTGTTGGACTCAAAATATAACAATAACATATACTACTTCAAACTCTATTATAAACAAAAAAAATGCATTCATTTGTTGGACTCAATATAACAATAAGATATACTATTTCGGACTAAACAAAAAAATGCACTCTTTTTTATACAAAGAAAAAACATTTATTTGTTGGACTCAAATATAAACAAAGGTCAACCAATCTATTTACAATTAATGTTATTATACTAAAAACACCCTTACATTAATTCTTAATGTTGTGAGGAGATGACCATTATAGTTAGGGGTAGGTTAGTAAATGCATTTTTCTATATTCTTCTGGGCTATTTAACACACACACCTCACGCTTAAGATTGAACATTTGGAGCATGACGTGAGTGGCCGCTAACAGAAATCTAATAGCAGGTGACCCAACAAATTTTGATAGACTCTGATACCATATTAGAATTTAAGTTAGGCTTAACTAAAACTTACACAACCGGTTTGCAAGATGACGAGTGTCTTTACTACTTATAAATCCATGTTCATGGAAACATTTTTAGAATTGCACATTTGGACATACAAATTATTTGGAAACATATTTAAAATGACAAAAAATTAGTGATTTTTATGAATGGGTACATCTGAGGGCGACAAAAACTTTTCTTGAGTTTCCATTCTTGAGTCTATATCTACTAATGGTATACCACTTGATTGTGGAACTCAATAGCAATTCCTCAATGGAGTCGGCCCAAACTTTAGGCCCCTTACAAGGTTCTTAAAGTAAGGTTTTTTGAGCAAGCAAGACCTCCCTAACAAGGTCACTAATTTGTCCCATGGAGATTGCTCTTTAGACACCTAATAATTGATCACATGTACTTAACAAAAATTATCTCAAACGATAGTTAACTACTGTTTGATGAGAGTCTTTTTAAGTGTCTGTTTAGTGGATAGTTGATTCCCCAACATAGACCTATTCAACCATTTTGTACCAAGGACTTTTCAAAACAACTCACCTCTTATAAAATTTATCTCGGTTTAGTGGACCATATATTTTAGTAATGAAAAACATCCCCAAAGCATGGGGCCTAAAGGATTAAGGTACTCTAATTGGTCGAGTAACCATAGTACTCCCTCCGTCCCAAAATATAAGCAAAAATTAGTCAACAAAAATTGATGTGTTTAGTACAAAATTTGTACCAAATACATAAATTATGTTGACTCATTTTTGCTTATATTTTGGGACGGAGTAGTATTTGGTTGAATAGAGTCAAGCCTAAAGGACGAAGTCGAGCATAATGCATGCGTACTTAGGCGTGTAAAGAGTCACTTTGGTGTTTTGGAGCAAGAATCTAAATCAATTGAAGATACTTCTTCTCTACTAAAATACATGTCACATTTTTACAATGTACACTGTTCACATAATTTACTTTGACTATATTTTGTAATCAATATACAAATACAAATGTTAACACACATAAGATGTTCAATTTGTCTCGATAAATATTTTCAAAATATTAAACTTTTATAATTGTTTACTATAGATACTTAAAAATATTAACAATCAAAGTTGTATATTGACATGTATAAAATAGTTGACTGCAACATGTATTTAAAAACATGAGAGTAGTCAACGCAGTTTGGTTTGATTCTCGCAACATTTTCTCGCGAAATTTAGACCAAATCAAATCAATGAACATTTTTTTTTACGAAAAATCAATGAACATGTTGATTCACTTCAATCATGTTTTTTTAATCCTTATAAAGTTTTTCTATTAATTTCAAAATTTTATTTTTAATGCTTATAAATTTTTTCTTTCACTTTTAGTTGTCACAATATTTTTTGTCAATAGTTATTTTTTTGAAGGTAAAAGTTGTTTTGGTCAATAGTTAGAGAGAGTATTAATGTAAATATCTAGTTTCTGTAATTTATCAACGAATCCTGTCTAAAAATTATTATTTTGAAATAATTTTGATTTTGAAAGTATAAGATGGATTCCTAATATGGACTTTGGAGCAGTGCAAACTTCCTACCGGTCAGAGTACTCTAGTGTACATACGGTAGCAAAGTAGTGGCAGCTATTCACAATCAATGTATCAAACGGCGCAAAAATGACCCCACTCTTGCCATCCAATCTAACAATTTATTGGGACTCCCAACATTAGTAGTATTGTATCCGGGTATTGTTAACGAGTGTCTATGGGATACTTTTTAAGGATTTTAAAAGAAGAAATTATTTTATACAAAAATCAAATAGTTCCATACAAAGATATATATAAATTAAAGGGTTAAATATGATTTTAGTCTCTATAAATATAATATTTTTTTGTTTCAATCCCCCCTAAAAGATCTCTTTAACTTTTAGTCTTCCAAAAGATTTCAATCACCATTTTCTATCTATACTTCTAAGTCAACTTATGTGTAGAATTTATATTTTTAAATGGTGATTTCCAGAAAAGTTTAGAATATTATAAACATCTCTCTCAAAAGAATTAGAATTTTCTAACAAGACATTAATTAATTATGAATTTTTAAGTGTCAAAAATATAAAAAAAAATCATATTTAAGTCTGTTTTGTTAAAAATAATTTGAAGAGATTTTTATAAAATTTTAAACATTCCTGAAAAATTCAATTAAAAAATATGAAGGTTACACAAGAATTGACTCAAAAGTAGGACAAAAAATGGTGATGAATTTTTTTTAAGGACTATAAATGGAAGAAAAATTTTAGAGAGACTAAAACAAAAAAGTTTGCATAATTATAAGGAAAAAAACATATTTAACGCTAAATTAAATTCATTTGAATACTCTCTTTCCTTCCATCTAGAATATAAGTAAAAACAAAATTATGTTTGATAATCTAAAATATAAGCACTGTACTCCAAAAAAAAGTATTTGTTACGACGTTTATAGTTTTTTTATTACTAACTTCATCCTTAAATATAAGACCCTTTGTCGAAAATTACGAAAATTAAGAAAGTTGATAGTAGTGTTAAATTTGTATATAATTACTATTGTTTTTACAATTTTATCTTTAAAAGAGAGAGTTAGTTTATGTTTTCAACATAGTATTTATTGTTGATTGAAGAAAAAAATGCAAATTAAATAATGGTATGTTGGTAAAGAAATAATTAATATAATTGGAAATACCAAAGGGGTCTTATAAAAAGATATAAATTTTTTTGTCAAAAGGGTTTTATAATTAGGGATAGAAGTAGTAAAATATTTGACATTATTATTAAATTGTGCATCAATTGATTTAGATTTTAAGTGTTTTTTGTCCATTTGAGCCCACAGGGTTAATATTTTTGTCAATTAATTTAAAATATAAGTAAATGTAATAAACATGCTACAAATTCGAGTTTGTTAATTAACATTTAATTAAAATTTAATTATATTTGTCCACGTGAGTGTAGCTCAGTTGGTAGGGACATTGCATAATATATGCAGCGGTTAGGGTTCAAATCCCGGACACCCTGTTCTTCACATTTAAAATGTGTGAGCTTCAACCATTGTGCTACTTGACAAAAGTGCAGCGGTCGGGGTTTTAATCTCGGACACCCCGATTCTCCACATTTAAAATGTGTGAGCTTCAGCCACTATGCTACTTGACAAAAAAAATATTATATTTGATAATCTAAAATATAAGTAAATGTCTAATTTGAGCCAATACCATCTACAAAATTGGGTTTTTCACCTTTTGAGTGATTTTTTTTTGCAAGTAATTGCTAAGGGGACTTATAGTCATCAATAATATTTCTAAAGTCGGGCAATAATATGTATTTTCTTGTATTGTCAAAATCCTCCATCAACTCATTTTTCCACTTAAATAAAAGATACCGGAAGATAATATTTACTTCGTGAGTAAAGTCTTCTGAAACGTTGGAAAAAGATACCAGAAGATATAACGCTTCACCCCATCGTCATTACCATAACTATGTGTTTAAGGCCATACTTCAAAAGTTACAAAGTGGTGGTGAAGGCTGATTATCCTATCAAGTATGTCCTTAAAAAACCCGACCTCACTGGAAGGATGATCACTTGGTTGTTTGAGTTATTAGGATATGACATTGTCTTTTTACCAAGATGAAGTATCAAGTCATAAGTCCTTACATATTTTTTTGTGGAATTGTCGTCACCGATAATCTCTGACGTGCATAAAGTATGGATATTATATGTAGACGGAGCATCCAACCTCAATGTAAGCAGGGATGGAAGGGCTAAATGGAGTCTTTGTTGAACAATTCTTTCATGTTCAATTCAAAGCGAGCAACAGTCAAGATAAATATGAAGCGTTCATCACCTAACATCTAAAATGGAGGTAACAAAGCTTAGAGTAAAAAGTGATTCTCAATTGGTAACAAGTCAAGTTGCAGGCAAATTCCAAACAAAAGAGTCACAACTTGATGAATATTCGGATATAGTCAAAGACTTGATAAGAAAGTATCAATTCTTTGAATTGATATACATTTTGAGATAGCAAAACTCAAGGGCGAATATGTTGTCTAAACTTGTCTGTACCAAGAAACTTAGGAACGAGAAAACAATAATTTAAGAGACCCTCACAACACCAAACACTAAAGAAATGCAAATAAATGAGATTCAAAAGGGTGCATATTGGATGTCACCCATCATCTTATATTTGCAAGAAGACGTATTGTTCGAGTCTCCTAACGAATTAAGAAGATAGCAACCAAATACACTATGTTCTCAGAAAAGTTGTATGAAAAGGGATTCAGTTCTTCTATGTTACAATGTTTAAAGGAAGAATAATCAAAACGTCAAAAAAGGAAGAATACTCGAGAATAGTGATACAAGAAGTCCATAAAGGAGTGTGCGGAAGTCACATTGGCTGTAAATCCTTGGGTAGCAAAATTTGTCGAGCAGGTTTCTATTGGCCCACACAGATGCATGACATCATTGGGACCACACCTCAACAATGGCACTAACTTCGGTGGAATCCCCCGTGGCTTTTCTACCAACGTGAAGTTAACATCTTGGGACCTTTCCCACGAGCACTGGCATAATTCAAAATTATGATCGCGGGGGTTGACTATTTCTCAAAGTGGATTGAGGCTAAAACCAGTAGCAACCATCATGGCAAAACGAATACGCATGTTTTACTCGAAGAAGATCATGTTGCAAGTTTGGCTTACCGAAATACATTGTATCTGATAACAGAACTCAATTCATCGGCTCACTGGTGATAGAATTTTGCAAAAATATGGGTATGAAAAACAAATTCATTCGTTGGTACATCCGCATGCAAATGGGCACAGGCGCAATCGGCTAAAAAGTCATCCTCAACAAAATCATGAATAAGCTTGAAGAAGCGAAATGCTGGTGGGCAGAAAAACTCCTTTCAATATTATGTTCTTCATACAGCTATCCATTCATGGAAAGGGGAAACTCCATATAAGTTAGTATATTGCCAGGAAAAAGTAGAGAACGAGCTTGTCTTAAAGAACAATCCAGATATGCCCGACGAACTAAGAGAAATGGCTCATGTCTAGGATTTCCCACCAAAATCTTAGTAGTACGGAGATATGATTCCAAGGTAGTTCCAAGAGAAATGAAAGAAGGTGACCTAGTCCTCAAGAGTCATATGGACTCCGTATAAGAAGGTAAGTGGAGTCCCAATTAGGAAGGTCCTTATAGGGTCAAGGAAAAAATCGCAGGAAAAACATATCAATTAGAAATTCTGAAGGGTGAAGCACTTCCAAGAACTTTAAACTTGGTCAACCTACATTTTTATTTCAGTTTGTCATTTGTTTTATGATCAAATAAGTGGAGCATCCTTTTCTCCAAAAATAGGATTTTTTTAACAAGGTATGCATTATTTGTTTATATATTGAATAATTTATTTTGGTAGTGGGACGACCACTCTTAATACACAAAAGTTTTTATTGAGGCACCCTTGCTTTTCACATGCTTGAGTTTCTTTTGACCTTCTTGTTCAGTAGGCGAAAAGGAGACAATACTCAAATCAGAAATCATCACTCAATACGTCGAGCACCATAACACTCCCTCAACAGGTCAAACACCGTACCTCCTTCAATAGGTTAAGCATTATAAAACTTGTCGCGGTGATTTTTGGAGATCAAGCGATTGATTAACGTTGATTCACTAATTTTATTTCACGACTAAACTTTTAATTTTTCAAAAGAAAAGGGGAAAAAGTTCTAAATTACCACATTTTTTAAAGATTTAGGGTTCGGGGGTTAGGTACGTTTAGGGAAGGTGTTAGCACCCTAAACGTTCGTAGTATTCTACGAGAACCTCTTGATTTTATTTATTTATTTTTTGCTATAACTTGCTTATATTTTTTTTAAAGAAAGAACTAGAGTAGTGAGAAAAAAATTGTTTTTTATTTTTTATGATTTGGAAGGACAAGGTACTTTGCCTACGTACCCGTGAGGGATCAAAACCTCGTAGTTCGGTGTAAAAATGCCGATTGATTTGTTTTTGTATTTTTTAGTTTTTGAAAAAAGTTTTAAAGATAAAATAAGGCCAAGCGGCAAAAAATGAAATTTGTTTGTATTTTTTATTTTTTGAAAATGATTTAAATGTTATTAAAATGGATTAATAATTTTTTTTAAGAAAGTGAAAGAAAAAAAGGGCACTTGATTGAAAATAAAGGTTTATTTAGGAAAAGATTTTTTTATGAATTTTTGATTATTTGCATGTTCTTGTTTCTTTTTAATAATTAACTAAGACTAAAAAACATAAGAAAAAGCTAAACGCGATAAATTTATGTGGTGACGTTGGATCACCACGAAATCCTTTTGAAATTAAACTAACTTAATATTTTTGCATTTTTTTGTAAAGTGAAATAAGTAGATAAAATAAAAGGACACATGCATGATTTCTTCTCATTTATAATTTACATTGGTCCTAGATACATTCTAAAGCTACGCAATACAAGGAAAATAAACGACTGATAAAACTAACACGACCAAGAATAAAGATGCATGAGATGATTGTTAAATATGAGCAAATAAAATGCTAAAAAAAATGATGAAACAAAAAAAACAATAAAAAAAGAAATAACAGGGGGTGCAAAAGTAAAGGGGGGGGGGGTGCAGATAGCAGGAAGTAAGAAAAACAAAAAAAAGTAAGGAGGGTGAGTTTGTGAACCGGTTTTGCTTTGTGTTTGAGTGGGTGGAGGAGTGATTTGTAAAAGTTTATGCTTTGGTTGTGGGAGTGTCGTGCTTGTGTTCTGTTTGGGTGAGTGTTTGTGTTCTGTTTGGGTGAGTGTTTGATTAGGTTTACGTTTGGGTGAGATGGTGTGTGTGATGCTGTGTTTGTGTGGGTGGCGCTGGATTGTTGTGATGTTGTGTTAAATCTGTTGTGTGATGTTATGTTAAGTTTGCTGTGATGTTGTGATGTTGTGACTGGATTTTAGGGTTTGTTGTGGTGTGAAAGCCTGGCCGAATTTTGCTCTGTGTTTCGATTCTGATTGTTCTGGTTTCCCCTCTCCCTTGTGCTTGGCCGTGTGTGCCCTCTTTAGTCACGCAATGCTGGTTAATACAATTGAAAGTCATTGATGGACAATAAAAATGATCAGTCAACCAAGGACCAATAAGGCAACCATTAAAATGGTCATCAAAACTCATCAAAACATCAGTCAAACCTTTTTGAAAATAAAATAATAAAAAAAATAGTAAATCCAAAAATAAATATAAAAAATAAAAAGGATAATAAAAGAAAAAAATAATAATGATAATAATAATAATAAAAAAAAGAATAATAAATAAAAAAAATTGTCGCCTTCAGAACCCTAAATGAGGTGTTTTAAAATAACTCTCTGCCGAAATTTCGTCTGAAACGACGAAAAATTCCGAGCCAAAAGACGAGTAAAAAAAAGAATTTTAGGTCAAAAATTGGTGTATGACAAAAATCTTTCAATAAGTCGAGCACCATCATACACTCTTGATAAGTCGAGCGTCGTAAGACTCCCTCAACAGGTTAAGCACCATAAGAGTTTCCCGATAGGTCGAGCACCATTAGTCTCCCTCAATAGGTTGAGGACAATAAAGCTCCCTCAATGGGTCGAGCATCATAAGACACCCTCAATAGGTCCATCATCATTAGACTCCCTCATTAGACTCCCTCAATAGGGTGAATCACAATAAAACCATCCAAGAAGAAATGATGGTAGAGTAACACAATAATGAACAGTGAGCAAAAAACAATGACTGGTCATCCAGATAATTAAGTAAGATAGAGTCAAAACACAAATAAAAAAACAAATGTAAACTTTCTTAATTAGCTTTCGTAAATAAAAGAGTTCATAAATCAAGACACACCATTTAAAGAATATTATATATAGCAACTACGCATATTCAAATTATCGTTTTATCTTACAAAATTATGGGTGGTACCCACGTAAAAAATCAAAGACCAACCCCATATCCGAACTAATATTCTCCTCCTCTAGAATACAAGATGATGGGTATTCGACACCACATCCACACTCCTAGAGCCATGAACAAATATTGCACGCACCATCCACACATATCAACAAATATTACATTATGAAAGAGAAAGGATTCAATTGATGTTGATCCCAGATCAAGCTATCCAAAGATGATAGTCACAAAGACTCCATGTTGACCAACATATTATTCTCTAAACATCACAAATTGGTGGTAAGGACAATGTGGTTGACCAACAAAAAACAATTATAGCCAATATTGTAGCACCACCAACAAAAAAAATCTTTTTGCAGAACCAAAAAGCGTAAGCTCATGAGGAACCAATGATAAAGGGTGAACAAACGATAAAGATATATAAAAGCATACAAAGGAGGAGTATTTATGGAAACATTATTCAAATATCACAAATGAGAAAAATATGTTTTGACCAAACATGTTAAAAATAAATACACTCAATAATAGCATCTTGACCAGTGATTCGAAGTAAAACCAGAACTAAAAAGTTTGATTCATGTCCTAGTGATATTTTAAACACTTCACCCTTTCAAGCCTCATGCTTAGAGGTTGTGTACTGAATTGTTGGCTCGGCCCCAATCAAAAAGGGCCATTAAATCACTTAACCTTTTACATATAAAAAAGATTTACATTGTCAAATATTGATCATAAAGTCTAAATTTGAGAAACTTAAAAAAAATCTAAATTTGAGGGAAAAAATGACACATCATAAAAAAATCATGTGGTAGCAGCCACGTGACAAGATTCCTTACCACGTTAGTGTCTCTGGTGTGACTGGTTGTTAAAGGACCAAAATAAGTAGAATCTCAAATTACATGAGTATAATCTATGTTTTGGGTCATGTTAACTAGTGCCTCGGGGGCACTAGTTAAGGAAACGAAAAATGTATGTTTTGCATTTAAAACAACATTTTCTACACTTTTATGCATTTGATTACATAAGTTCCAATTTTTTTTTTACTATATTTGTTTTTTTAACCAGTGTACCTGAGACATTTGTTATCATTTTTCATTATTTTTACGGGGGTTGTTTTCAGACTTTGTGTACTCCCTCTGATTTTTATTATAAGAAGAAAAACAAAAAATCATCAACACCAATACAATCATTAGTTGTTGTAGCTTTTTGAATGATTTTACAAATATATCCCATAAACATTTGTGAAGTAATAAACAATACTCAATAATATTTAAACGACAAATATTAAATGAGGGTTAAAAAAAAATTTTAAACAATAAATATACCTCAAAAGTTGTCATTTTTTCGTATAAATATGACTTTTTTTAAAATCTTTTTATAAACATAACCAGAGAAAGTATATTACATAAGTTATTTCAACAATTAACCCAATATTTTATATCACAACGAATTTTCTCAATTTCTATAATTGCTTGAACGAGTCTTATATTTAAAAACAAAATGTACATACAATTGGTAAAAGAATGAGTCAAAATCTACCCAAAAAAAAGTGTCTAAAAATGGAGTAAATGAATGAATACTTTTATTTTCCATAATTAACTTCACCAATGTTATTTAATTTGATAAAGAAAATTTTCCATAATAATTGGCGTTGAACTGCTGGTCATAAATTTTTTAAATTAAAATTAAACTTGGGTTAATACTGCTTTTGGTCCCTGTAATATGAGCGAATTCCAGTTTTAGTCCTTGTAAAAAAAATTAGATTTTGTCCCTATCATTTCAGATTATTCCACTTTTGGTCATTCACTTGGACTTGTCAGCAGAATCTGCCTATGTGGCACGCTGATTGTGTAATTTTAATATTTTTTTAATCCACCTAGAATTTAGAATTATTTATATTTTTTTAAATTCAAAAACTTAAATTAAAAAAAAAACTAATTAAAAAACAAAAATAACATTTTTATCTTTTCTCTCATCTTTCTCTCTCTCAGATCTTCTCATCTCTTTCCTTCTCGGATCTTTCTCAGCCTCAAACATCTTATCCTTTCTTCTTCCATCTCTTCCATCTCATCTTTCTCTCTCTCAGATCTTCTCATCTCTTTTACAAACCCAGATCTTCTCGTCTCTCCTCCCCTCTTCCTTTCTCGGATCATCCTGTTTGAATGAACAATATCAAACATAAATGACATTAATTGTGCAAACAGAGGCAAAGCTATTTATGTACAATTCAAAGCCAAAATGTAAGATAACAAATTCTGGAAACAAAATAAGCTAGCAAGAACCTCATAAATTTGCAGGCTATCATCATCTACCTAAAACACAGATTCTACACGCAATAAGGTTGCAATTGCAACGTCTGGTTTGCCCATTGCGGAAGAGGTGCACGTAGAATAACACGAACACCAGTAACAGGATGATCAAACGACAACGTTTCCGCATGAAGATGATGACCATCATAAACCCTACCTTTCCATTCATACACCCCCTCATATTTCACATCCCCAATTTTTTTTTACAGGGACTAAAGAAGATATGAGAAGATCTGAGAGAGAGAAAGATGAGAGAAAAGATGAAAATGTTATTTTTGTTTTTTAATTAGTTTTTTTTAATTTAAGTTTTTTAATTTTAAAAAATGTAAATAATTCTAAATTCTTGGTGGATTAAAAAAAAATTAAAATTACACAATCAGCGTGTCACATACATAGGCAGATTCTGCTGACAAGTCCAAGTGAGGGACCAAAAGTAGAAGAATATGAAATGATAGGGACAAAATCTAAATTTATTTTTTTACAGGGACTAAAACCGGAATTCGCTCATATTACAGGGACCAAAAGCGGTATTAACCCATTAAACTTTTATCTACCTACTCTTCTCATCTCATCTTCTCGACTCAGCTCGGAGTCCAATGCGCTGTAGCTAGATGGCGGCGGGAATGACCTAAGCTTGTCGTCACGCGCGATCTGCAATCTCTCTCGATTCACACACTTTCTCTTCTTTTTTTTTAAAAAAAATTTTCTTTGTTACTATCTATATTCTTTTTAAAATAAAAAACAAAGTAACTTTTGAGGGGAATTGTGAGACTCACTTTTTAACTGTACCTTTTAATTTTTACTCAAAAAGTCAACCGGTACCGTTTTGTCTGTATCTTGTAAAAAAACACCGGTTCATAGCGTTGAATTGGTCAGTTTAGCCTTGTCTATCAATTTTCAAAATCTCAATCATTCAAAAAAAACAATAAGTGTGTCACTATCTGCAATGAGTTTCTATATTGTCTTATACCACCTTCAATCTCATTTTTCACATTTCAATTTTTATTTAACTTATAATTTGATATTTAAATACCCATTTAATTTATGTGTTGTCAAATGTCTTGCCACATTTCAATCTCATTTTTACTTTTTTTTTTTGAAACAATCTCATTTTTACTGAAAACCATTTATAATTTTTAATTAATGATTTGAAATTTAAGTACCCTTTTATTTAAAAAATAAAAATGAAAGTTGTAAAGTTTATTGAATGTATAAATATAAAATAAAATATGGTATGTGAATGTGGGTAAGTGTGGCACGAGAGGGACTTAACATGAAGAAACCGTGAGTTACAAGCCAAAAAAGTTACAACGTTACAACTTAGCACAAGCTAGCTGAAACGTGAGATTGTTTAGGTGATCTTTGATGAGGAGAGTAAATCGTGGGGGGAATTTTTTGCTTTTTTTGGGAACTATATGGTCAGAAAGTGCATTGAAAAACATGAAAGTAAAATATGAGTGAATTAAATTTATTTACATATTTGTAATTGACAAAAGGAAAAATGTGGGGGTTTGGGGAATTGGGCAATACAGGAATGGCCCAATGGTGGGAATGAGAGAGAGATGGGATGGAGGAGAAGACCTCAGCATGCAGATTGAAGAGATGATTTGATTTGATGTAAAGCCTGATATAGAGAGAGAGAGAGAGAGAGAGTGGTGTGTAATGTGTTTGTGTTCTCTCAAAATCCGAGCATGATGTGTCAAATTCCCATGGCGTCAATCTGTAATAGCATCACCTTCTTCTTTTCCCTTCTTTGTTTCTTGATAGTGATGTATTAGATTGGATGGATGGGATTACACCATCGATGTTTAATTAATCCTACTCGTTTCCTTAATTTAAATTAATTACTCCCATTTAATTATTCCATAATTAATAGATCATATATTAGTACTAACTTAAAAATTGGAGAAAGTATCTGCATGCAATTAACATTATATACTTTTTCGAAAATGCTATTTTGGGTCTTTAGGGCACAAGATAAAAAACTAAAAGTAGAAATAAAATCTTAAAAATTGTGTATTTTTAATTTTGAAAGCTTTAAATATTATCTTTTTTACTTATGCATTTATTCATTATTTTATTTTTTAACTTCTTAACTTGTGCAATTAAAATTTATACATCAACCTTGAAGTATTGGGTTCAATTCTGGCATGAGACAACGTATATATAGATGGATTGCAATTAAAAAAGACACAAATTTGGGTCATGCTAGATCTATAAATATTAGAAGATATCATGATGACAACCAGATCTATAAATATTAGAAGATAAATAAATAATTTTGATTGATTTCAATTTAAAATGGATAAAATTACCATACAATAACCAAACTACTTTAAAATGATCTCGATCAAATTGAATGGTTGAGATCAAAAAATTTGTGATATTGTGTAACATAGTTACCAAACCAAATCCATATAAGTATATACTTTATTTTATTTGATAGAAGTAAGGACTCCTATATACTTTATTAATATAACATTCGACAAGGTGTGACATGAGCAACCAGAGACATAATTTAAATTCCTTTGGATCACTTACAAAATAAATACCAGTGTTATTTTTTTTGGTTACATATTAGTGTTATTTTTATGAAAAATAATTTTTTTCGTTCCAAATCATAAAAAAGTATAGTGGCAGATCTGTTTGATACGAAATATTTATACCAAATAGAGAAATTTATAAATTTGATCAATAAAGAGAGCGAATGGTTTACATGTAAATTTCTTGTGTGTTTTTTTGTCTAATATCTCTTTTAACAAAAAAAAATACATGCATTTTAATAATAATTAATATTAACATGACACATTCTAGTTGTTGTTTTTTAACTATATATTCAATTACATGTTGGTGGGTAAAATAAAATCAATACTATGACCATCCTCAACATGTTGGTGGACCTTGTTGAGCTATTACTATGTAAATATGTTTGTTCCAACATTTGTTTCTACGGCTAACATTAATTGAGGTAAGAAAAGGAGCATCCCAAAAAGGGGGACATTATATCCAATATGTTTGGTGATTTGGTCCTATTATGTGGGTGTAAAATCAATGAATCAAATCTCTAACCTATATGCGTTATCTTTCTGTATCACTTTTTTACTCCCAGATGCAAAATACCCACTTTCAGCAACATTTGTTTTGTTATGTGAATGGTCTTATTGGTCATCAATTTGTTATGGTACTAAAAAAAGAGTTGCTAGCTTGGGACATGTCATGATAATGATACCACAGCAATAATTCTCTAGTTTTGTTTGTATTTACAATTTGTACATTAATATACCTGTTCTCTGATCAATAATTTACTAATGTTTCTTATTTTCTATTTTTGATATGTCATATACAAATGATGGATGTTAAATATTTATATGTGGGTGTTCTAATTATCTTTCTCTTTCAACAAATAAATTTTCCACTAGTTCTGATTATGATAGAACAGTTAAATGTATCAATCAACCCCTATTGACATGTCATGTAGTAAATCCTACTAACTATCATGGTAATTCAGAGTTACCACTCATTGTTTTTCTTTTGGAATGTGAATCTCCAAACCCACATGATTCTAGATTTTTTACAGTGAAAGAATTAATTATTTTTTTCTCTTCATGGAAAAGAAGTATGATAGGAAAAAGTGAAAGGGAAAAACAATTTCTCATAATACCTAAAATTGATTATTTTTACAACGGGTACCTATAAAGGCGTGGACATGCCCATAATTTGATGGGGAAAGGAAGTGGAAAAAAAATATCAATGACACCCTTACAAAAGTCCAAGTTTTTTACCTAGCTTTCGAGACATTTATTTGTCTTATATATGTAGTCACCAACTGTATGTATACTGCATCATCCACAAAGGGGGCTGCAACTCTTCATATAAACTGTTTGGTTTGTCTCTCATAATTAATTTAGCATATTACAATATAATGCTATTTAAAAGTAGATAATATAGATACTTCAAAAAAGGTAGATAATATAGTGTAGTGCAAAAATAATTTGGGACAAAAATACGTAAACAACAATAATAATTATTGGAGAGGGTCAGGGTGAAAACTTTACAAGATAAATAATTGAGAAAGAGCAACATCATAGTATTGTAAATGCATGTTTAGAATCACAGTAAATTTATAAAAATTACGATGAATGACGGTTTGTAAAAATTATACTACTTGTAACTTTGTGAAACCCCCACAATTCATTGTGGTTCTAGTAAACTCATTGCAAGTTCAAAAACATGCACTAAATTGCATATAATCAAATTGATTTTCTTCTATACAAGAGGGTTGAAGAGTGATATGGTTTATGTTTCTCTCTATTTGCAAAAATTAGCAATGTGTTAAGAGTCAAAAACTCTCATTTATCAAAAAATTAGTCTTTTGAGTTGAGTTTTTATCACAGACTTAAATCCTAACCGTTAATGTTTTTATCAAAACTCGGGATACAAAGAAAAGCTATCCAAGGAGCTTGGATTAAAGTTCATAATATTATCGAATATCAATAGATGAATGAAACTACCAAAAAAGAAAGGACTAACATCGAGTCAATATTGATAGAGCGAAAACCATTGTAAATGTTGATTTTTAAAAGAGCACCAAATGACAATGATAGAAGTTCTATATTAAATTATATAGATATAGATAAAAATGCTCAATATAAGCCGTAATACTCTTTTACCTGATGTACCAATCAGTTGGATTTATGGCTTAGACTCCTAATACAATGTAAAAAAACTTTAAAAACACCTTAATTCTCAATCTAATATACCTAATTCAAAAAATTAGTCTCAATAATTATAGATGATATATGATCTAATTTACTATAATAAACAATAAACCTCTTTTAATTAAATTAAATTAAATCGTACTATCTGGTAAGAGATAACAACCTACAAAAACATAAATATATAACAAAATAATAATAAGTGGTATAGAATGACAGAAGTGCAATATTTTAAAGAGTTGTTGAGTTTAGAATGAGAAAGGTTGAAGCAAAAGATTTCACATAAATAAAAATCAAGAAAGCAGGCAGTGTAATAAACATGGTTGGTAATTTATATAATATTAATATTAAATATTGATATTAATAATTTGTACTGCTTATTTTTCTAAGCATTAATAATTTGTACTGTGCTGACACAGAAGATATGTTACAGCTTTATCAACTTATGGTGAAAATCTCTCATTCCTATTCTCTTTATTCATTTTCCTCTTTCTTTTTACAATACCTCTATTGAAATTCTTTTGTTTTTTGTGTTTATGAAAAAACTTTGATGGTATTTTTCTCTTGTTAAACTAGTTACTTTCTGTTCCCCCTCTGTTACAATTTCTTTTCTGACAGAGGAATACCTGCACTGCTCAATATTTCTTCACGCACGCACGCATACTCAAAACCTAGCTACCCCACTCTCTCTCCCTCCCTCGTACATCACTTTCTCTCTCCTTCATCTACGTGGATTATTATGTATGATAGGGTTTATGTCAGAGAGTAGAGAGTAGAGAGTAGAGAGTAGAGAGATATATTATATTATCAGAAACATACAGGACACTGCAGACAAAGAAAAAAGATAAACAAACACATATTTTCCAGCCATATCATATTAAATATTTATATTTATTTTAACTTTTTCTTTCTGCCACTTGATTCATCAAATCCCTATGAAAAAAACTTTATAAACTCATCACAACATTTTCAACAAAAGAAGAAAAAGTGCAACCCTTTCTCATAATCTTCTTTCACTATTTTGCTTTCACTCTTTTCCTATATAATGATAAGCCATTAAGATCGTTTCACTCTTCAAGATTCTATTTCTTCTCATTCTTCTCTTTCAAAACCATTCCCACACTTTCATTCTCTTTTTTCTTCACACCTCTTTTCATTTTCTCAAATGGAAAGCTTCTTCCATCACCACCACATGAACAACAACAGTAATAACAACAGTGATGCACATTTACCACCTGGTTTTCGTTTCCACCCTACAGATGAAGAACTCATCACATTCTACCTTCTCAAAAAAGTTCTTGACACCACTTTCACTGCAAGAGCCATAGCTGAAGTTGATCTCAACAAGTGTGAACCATGGGAACTACCTGGTAACTTATCATCAATTATTCAACAAACCCTTTTTATTTTTCGTTATGAATCCATATAAAGTTAAGTTTTCTAACACTTTATTTGGTTTTTAACAGAGAAAGCAAAGATGGGTGAGAAAGAGTGGTACTTCTTCAGTCTACGTGACAGAAAGTATCCAACTGGTTTGCGTACAAATAGAGCCACTGAAGCTGGTTATTGGAAAGCAACTGGGAAAGATAGAGAGATTTATAGCTCAAAAACTTACTCTCTTGTTGGTATGAAGAAAACCCTTGTTTTCTACAGAGGTAGAGCTCCTAAAGGTGAAAAAAGTAACTGGGTTATGCACGAATATCGCCTTGAAGGAAAATTTGCTTACCACTTCCTCTCTAGAAACTCCAAGGTACTAATTTTTCTTTCATTTTTTCATAATACCTAGTTTAATTTGGACTTTTTTTTACTTCAAAAATATATGTAAGTTTTAGAAGATAAAAATTATGAGAAAAATATAATTTGTTACTCCTTAGATTCAAGTGTATTGTAGTGTAGTACTTTGTTCTAATTGTTTGTATATGAGCCGCATTTTGATCCTTTCAAAAGACTAGAGAGATAGGTGGAATCTTGTTTTTCCTAATAGGCTTCTATATGCATTGGTTTCATTTATCAATGTTGATGATTTTTCTCGATTAGGATTTTTTGTACTTTTGGAGATGAATGATTACGGCAGAGAATTAATCAATCTTGACACATCATTTACATGCTAATGGTTATTACCCTATGGTGCATGTAAGAGTTTCTTATCACACTTTTGTGAATACATGAGTTTGCATGGGAACCATAACCATTCACATTAATTTTTCAAAACTATTTTGCTTATGCTTATTATCAAAAGCTAAAAATTAGTATATCACTGCCATTTTCAACAGTGTTTCATTTTGCATAGGGTTTATCGTCAATTATCATTAACTACCAACAATACTAATGCTTCCATGCTCAGCTTTATCTACCAAAATCTCACTTTATAAACAGTTACATAATAAGTTAATAACATGCTTTTGAATTTTGTTTTCATTATAACTAATTCTTATTTGTATTTTTGATCTCATGAAGGATGAATGGGTCATTTCACGTGTGTTTCAAAAGAGCAACACTGGAAATGGAAGCACCACCGTGACAGCCACCACAAGTGGTGCGAAAAAGACCAAAATAGCCTCAAACTCAGCCAGCAACAACAGCATGAGTCTCTGTCCTGAACCAAGTTCACCTTCTTCAGTTTACCTTCCACCTCTTCTTGATTCATCTCCTTACCCCAGCAACGCCGCCGCTGCTAGCACCACCGCATTCAACGGTGGTCAAATGTGTAACTACAACAGCTCCAACAACAACACTGATCTAAAGGAGCACGTGTCCTGTTTCTCCACAACATCTACAACATCAAATGTTGTCTCTGTTCATAACAACTTCAACAGCAACAACAATGGAAGCTTTGATCTTGTTTCACATTCTATGAATGCAACAATGGATCCTTTTGCAAGGTTTCAGAGGAATGTCGGTGTTTCTGCTTTTCCTAGCTTGAGGTCACTACAAGATAATCTTCAGCTTCCGTTCTTTTTCTCCTCTGCGGCGGCGCAGCCTTTTGCCGGTGGTGGTGGTGATATTCTTGGTGGCTGGGGGATGCCGGCGGAGGAGCAAAGGGTGGTGGTTGACAGTGGTGGTGGTCTTAACATGGGAGGATTAGGTTCTTCTGAGCTTGACTGCATGTGGAACTATTAATTAATGATTATGATTAGTATACTTAATTATGTGTATGTTTTCAATCAAAGATTATAATTAGGATTTAACTTGTTTAAGCCTTTAAGGTTGTCTAGGTTTGATTGTACTGGATTGTTACTACTAGGTCTTGGTGATTGTAAGGGTAGTTTTGGAATTGTTGTGAGCCATAGGATATACCTATGGGGATATTTATAATTTGGGGTAATATAAAGAAAAATATGATTTGCATTGAAAAAAGTAATTTTTAAAATTTTAAAAAATAAAATACACAATTTTTAAAAATGTATTATTTTTTATAATTCTTTAACTAATATTTGGGGCAACCGTTAACATTTTCGTATAATTTATTATTATAATTATGTTGTTATTTAGAAGTGTTTGAACTCTGTATTTATTTTTTTGGTCAAGTGGATTCTATATTTTTAAGTTAGGCCAAATATCATTTTTTGTCATTTAAGTTTGACAAGAATACTGGATTAGTCCTTTAAGTTTTTTAAGTTTTAAATAGGTCTTTTAAGTTGTTAATTTAATACATTTATTTGAAGTTTTTTAAGTTTTAAATAGGTCCTTAAAAGGGTAATGGTGTAATAAATTAAACTTAAAGAACCTATTTGAAACTTAAGAACTTAAAGGACTAATTCGGTATTTTTTTCCAACTTAAAGGACCAAAAGAGATATTTGGCCTATAAGTTATCTAAAACTTATATATTCAGTTCTTTCCTGTATTTATTAGAGTCTTACTAAAAAATTATAGGGTTAAATATATCTTTGGTCCCTATAAAATTGGGACCTTCAAAGTTTAGTCCTTACTTAATTTTAATAGTTTTTTTAATCCCTGTAAAAAAATTATGCACTCATTATTAGTCCCTACTAAATCTAAATTTGTTTAATTATGTTTAAACTCTTATGCTTTTGAACAATTTTTTGTAGAGGTGTTAAGAACATTACTAAAAGTTCATCCGTAAAAATTTATCTCAAAATTTGATTTCTACGTCCATATTTTTGTTAATTTTATCTTGAACTTTTTTCGTTTAAAAAAATTCATATTAAATTCATTTCATATTAAAAAATTCTAAATTTTAGTAAATGAACATTTCATAGGGTTCTAAACTTGTCTCATAAAAATTTTTAAAAAATTTAAGAGTTTGAGGATAATTATACAAAATTTGTTTTAGCAGGTACTATAATTATAAGTATATTTATTTTGTAGGAACTAAAAAAATTATTAAAATTGAGTAAGGACTAAACTTAAAGCTTCCGGATTTTATAGGGAACAAAAACATATTTAATACAAAATTATATATACAAGCTAGAGATATAAGTTAGTATATAAGACTACTAGACTATTAATTGTATTGTACAAATTTGACTAACGGTTTGTGTAGGCAGGTAGGAAGCTTATCAATAAATTTGAAGCATCCATTTAGAAACGATATTAAACGTCTTGCCTCTCTCTCTCTCTCTCCCACTCTCTCTCATGTCTTCACAAATATTTACCTTTTTTGTGTTTGGGTGAATTTGATTACAGCTCCATCCAGTGGTTTTTATATATCATGCATGGGTGAGGAAACACATGGAATGGAAATGTCATAGTACACCAATTCTAGATAAATGATCTTGAACTTGTTTATTAGTTGAAGAAAACTATGATAATCTGTTACTACTTCTGAAATTTTATAAAAGCTATTTTAAAATTGTATAAAAATATAGTATTCATTTTGAGACTTTAGAAGATAACTTTTGTTTTGATATAAAACATATTATTTTAAATATAGTTATATTTTTATTCCAAAACTTAATAAATATGTAACTTTGAGATATATGGTTGACTAATGAATGATGTTAAGGGCTCGAGTGATATTGAGGTCTCTAACATAATACTTCTAACTTATTATGAGATCAAAAGAAGAGAGAATTGTAGAAGAAATTCATTGTATTTTTTATTGATCTAAATGATCTCAAAGTACACCAATTCTATATAAATGAGATTGTACTATGCGACTTGTTCAGTGAGTTACCTATTGTAACTAACACATAACCAACTAAAATCCGGTTAACTAACTTCAGTTAAGTAGTCATAACCAACTAGAATCACCTCATCAACATATAATAAGAGTGTAGTGAAAATGTCGGTGCCTTTCTTAGTGAACAAGGAGTGATAAAAATGACATTGAGTGTAACTTTTAGCTATGATGAGTGAAGTCCATTTCTCATAACATCTTCTACTTGCCAGTTTGAGTCCATATAGGGACTTTAGCAACTTGTGGACTTAGTTAGGTGAAGACAGGAAATCATATAGGATGTTTAGCTCCTTTTTAGAGTCATTTTAGAGTCAATGTAGCAAGTTTATTTGTATTTTAGTGAATTTTTTTTAAAAGATTCGATAAAAAGTCAAGAAAGAGAAAATATGGAAAAATAGCTTTGAAACCATAAAAAAAAACAGCTAGACCAGACAACTTCGTGACCATGCTATGCTCTTTACAAGTTTATCATGATTGATTCTTTAGGCATAGTCGTTATAGACGTTTTGGTGAGAACAAATGGAGCAAAGAATGAAGAAAAGAGCATGACCAAACCTTGACCAAACTCGCAATGCGCACTTTGGGTTGCACGTCACAAAATCAGAAGGGAATTTAGCTATGTATCGTCTTGTCTCAACTCGCGTCATGCACTATGAGTAATGTGTCGCGAGGTCAGACATGGAATCATCAATCGGTGATCTTTACTTATGTTTTCCTTTTCATATTCAACAATTTATTTTTAGGAAGCATAAGTAGCTAATTTTCTAGGTTAGGTCATGAAGGAGAAACTTCTCTGTAATTGCTTGATTGTGTAACTTCTAACGATCCTTTGAATACAATTGATTGTATTGGTTTTATTTAATTATATATGTTTCTAATACTACTTTTTTGTGCGCTCACCATTGTTCTTGAAATGAGTCAACCCCAATGACTACTAACCTTAGCTTTGGTTGTTGAACTAGTATAATTGTTCAATCTTTAATAGCTTTAGACATATTCCACTAATGCCTTGCGACAATATTTTTGTGTCCTTAAACCTCCAATGGTTATGGACTCACCTAATACATTAGGGTGTCGTAACTAGAGGAGAGGGTTAGTGACCAAGACATTGGTCTAACTATTTTGATCAATGTCGTAAAACCAAGCTATCCAGACAATTGTGTTCATAGTATTTCATTACCAGGTAATTTAGAGAAGGGAATCTGACATGACCTAGTCTCTTTTTACCTATTTTCTTAAATTCAGATAGTCAAACCATTTGCTAAGTGCACCCCCTCAATTGTTACATACATTGACCATTATGGTAGTAGTTAAGTTGAGATTAAGTAATCGAGCATTTCAGTTTTGTTGCATACTGTTTATACCAACCTAGCTGTAAACCTTTCAATTGAACCATATTCTTTATTATGTTTCACTTTATACAATCGCTTGTTACCTCACTACAAGAAACTTGACATTTAGTGACAGCAAAAAAACCGTAGGTAAATGTCCATTTGCCATAGGTATAGCCAAAAATAGCAATACCTACGCCCATTTTTTCGTGGTCAATAGTCTGCCTATACCTATGGAATATTTTCGTGGTTCGATTTGGGAACTAGGTTTTTCGTCACTGAGAAATGATGATTTTTTTATTTGGGATTTGAGATTTCATCTTTGCAATTTGGAGGTAGGGAAATTTGGAACTAAAGCGCTCTCTATGTGATATTTCTGATATTTTTTTTTTATGATGTCTATACCTACGGCCAATTCTATAGGTAAATCTTTTCTATACGTACATATTTTTGTCCGTCACTATAAACCTCCGTTGGTATATGGCATTTTTCTTGTAGTGCATGTAGGTTTTACATTTGGAGGCAAATCAACCAAAATCCAAGTTCCATTGTTTTTCAATACAGTGAGTTCAAATTTCATTACCTTAATCCAACATTCTTATTTAACTTTTTCAACATAGGATTTTGGCTTAATGTAATTGTACACAGACAAAGAAAAATGACATTTTAAATTAGATAATTTTGAATAAGACGTGTAGGAAGAAATAAGATAATAGTTACCTGAAGATGATTATTCTCGCTGATTAGTGATAGAATTATACATGTAACTATTTAGCTACACTACAAAAAACGCGCATGGATTGCGGCGGTTTTTTTGCTATATTGCGGCGGTTTTTAACCTCCGCAGAATGTTTTGCGGGAGTTTTGAAAATTCCCGCTTATACTAATCCCACAAATTATCTGCGGGGGTTTTTTGCGACCCCTGGTATTCATACCAAAAACCTCCGCAATATGAGTGTTTTATTTGTGGGAGTTTTTAACCTCCTTAGATACATTGTTTTTTTTTTTTTTAAATTTCCTTTTTGTTTGTTTTCTGGGAGTTTTTAACCTCCTCTAATAAAATGATATAATTTTTTTTTATTTATCTAAGCTACACTTGTTTTTAATTGCAATTTAATGGTATTGTAAGATTTAAATTTTATCAATACATGACTCAATTCAAAAATAAATATATTTTTCTCATCTCCCGTTTTCTTTGAAGATAGAAATCACTGAGAAAGGCTTAAATATAATAACAAGCATGGCATCTATTCATTTCTGTTTGAGCTTTTACAAACACATCCAATTCTCTTAATAATTTGAGAACCTAAAGTTGTGTTCTCTCAATAATTGCTAAACCTGAAGTTGTGTTTGCTCTCAAGCAACAATTTCATCCACGTTAGAATTAAATACAAAACTTGGGAAAGAAGTGGTTATGTCCCTGCATCAATGACAAAAATAACAAATTACACTATAGTTTGAACATCATAATATGGATAAAAGTAGATTCGTGTATACCATGAAAATAGTCCAGCACATACCTTTGGTAGGGAAGTGTCATGATTTTGAGCAATGAAGGATTTTCAGAAACAAATTTTCGCCACTCAACAATGTCTATTTTTCCATCTTGGTTCAGGTCAGCATCCAAGAAAGTCTGTCCAGAAAAAAGCAATGTCTAACTGAGGTTTTTATAAAAATTGCAACCATTTATAGAAGATGAAATAGAGGTCAACACAGCTTGGCAACTTCTATCAGTAACAATATTTCTTCTGCAGGTGGACTTTCATTTCATATCTAATATTCTATGGTATCTACGAATTTTGCTAACATATATCTAATATTCTATGTTAACTGTGAATTTTGCTAACATACCTTGTCTAGATTTGTTTCTATCACATCGTCCGCCAACTTCATTTCAGACTCGAAAAGAAGTGCAATTAACATTTGCTTGACCTGTTAAACAACACCAAATAAGGGAAAGATTGGCAAAGTCAAATTAATATATCAATGAAAATAGGATAAATGTCATAGCAACAAAGAATAATGTCAAAAACCAAGACCAGAACGAAAGTTTTCACTTAGGAATAAAAACATAAAAATTCAGTGGATTAACAAATAGTCATCTCACCTCTTGACGCTCTATAAAGCCAGTATTGTGCAAATCATAGAGCCTAAATGAGACTGCAGGAAAATCCCAAACATAATATATCAGGACAGACAGATCAAAGTGAGGAATTTAAGGTAAACAACAATAAGTGGAGGATTCAATTTTTAACTCACATTCTATCTTGTCTTCTAGCGTTGCGTTTGGGTGGAAGACATTGAGAGATCTAACGAAGTCATCAAAATCAATAACGCCCTTCTTCTTGACATCAAATAGATCAAAGATCTGCACGTATAAATTTCTAACATCGTATCAATGGATATCCAGTCAATTGAAAAAGTTATTTCACAAGAATGGCATATAATGCTGACCAAGAAATAAATAAGAAAGTTGCAAGGCTTATCAAACATTGATTTCTATCTTCAAAGAAACCGGGAGATGAGAAAAATAAAGTCTACGTGTATAAACTATGAAGTTGACAAATACTGGAGCCATAGCCAGTTGACATGCTTGCAGAGAACAAAAAATTATGGCATAGTTAGTTATTAAGAAAGTAAAAGTATGATATAAAGTACCCGATTAGCAAAGATGTTTTCTTTTTTCTTATTCTTGAAGATTGCCAATTGAAATTCTTCCTGCAAAGAAAGAATACCCATAATTACATTATAGGCTAGAAGTTCAATATGAGCAGCAAATATCCAAAATGAACAAAAAATGTTATCTGGATTAGGAGGCTTTTGGAAGAGCTTATTTGGGATTATCTCATGACATTAGCAAGTGCTTGTAAGAGCTTATGACAATAGCTTATGATATATCCATAAATTATTTTCAGCTTATTGTCATAAACTCTGAAAATGAGTTGATCTGATACCATGTCACAAATATTGGCTTGATGCCTTTCTCATTGTTATTCCTTGTGTATATATAGAGGTTACAAGGCTATACAGGTAATTACAAGTAAATAATTACAATTAATGAGAACAAATCAATTTCTGATTTGTGTCCTTATTTCTAGGAACAAACTAATAATATAATAAGAACAATTCAACTTCCTATTCACAATGCAGTACCTTGCTTATTAGCCCATCATCAACAACAGAACTGCTGATGCTCTTAAAAAGCTCGAATAATGCTTCAACTTCACTGACAGTGACTGAAACAAAAATTTGATACACATGTTTAAACTACAAAAGCTAACTTGAGTGCTTGAGAAATAGAGAGAGTAATTCCATAACAAATCCATCACTAGATGGAAACGTTTTTCTTAATTACCAACAAAACTAAAAATACAATCGTCCAAACTCCCAGCAATTTCAATTGAGCCACTGAAACAAATGAACCGACAAGTCTCATTTTTATTTCTTAAACAGACAGAGCTTGTTGAATGTATAGTTTTAACTAAGAGAGAAAGCGGCCTTTTCTGGTTGACGTGGTAACACAATGGAAAATAATTGATTGCAGACAAGTAAACAGAACAAAGGAGTAAAAGAATAGCAAATATAGAAAAAACAACAATGTTATTCGGTTTAGTTTACTTCCGCAATGAGTAGAAGAAAGGCAATTAACAGTTTAACAGTGTAGCCAAACATTTATATACCCACAGATATTACGCACATTTACTAAACACGGTGAAATTCATTTTCCTTCATATAGCTCATGTTGAGATATATCATATGACAGCAGGTTAGGCTCTTATATGACCTGATAGTGGGGTTAGTGCAAAACAGGGTGGGAATCACCTAGAACATTTGCAAGAGACTAGGCACACTCTGTAACAGCTTTGGATTTCTTTTCTCCGCATTCTATTTCTTCTGTCCTTTTTCCATATTCAGATCCTATTATCACCTTGATACAGGTCTAGAATCAAGCATTAACATAATAAATTTTTATTTCAACAAGTCTACAATTCTTAAGCTACAAACAAAAATGCATAAAAAAGGAAAATACACAGATTATTTGTTCATTCTGAATTGAACACAATGTGTATGGCACTTGTAATTGTACCTTAATAGCAATAATTTGCTCTGGAGTAGGAGCAGTCACTTTGGGTATCTGTTGTTCCTCCGTAGCTTCTGAAACATCTGAAGTTTCAACAGGTGAAACTGTTTTCGCTGGTGTGTTTTGAGCTTCTTCTATAGCTTCCTTTGATTCAAACAAGCTTTTCATCAAAATCAAAAGCATCAGACCCTATAATTATCAATTTAATTAAAACAATCCAAATGCAGAACAATTTCATCAAACCCTAATTCCCAAATAACAAATTGATTTATGGAAAATAGATTAAAAATACCTTTGTGAGGGAGGCAATATGTAGTGTATTTGCTGTAAAATAAAAAGAGATTAAAGGCAATAAATAAAAGAGAAGTGATTTATTTACCTGAGCGAAACGAGGTTAGTGGAAGTGAAGATGGATAGAGGGAGCTTGTATTTGAGATCGTTGTCGTAGGAGAAGAGATTGAGGTTAAGTTCCTCGAGGTGGAGCCCAATGGCAGCGCGAACCCACGTTTCAACTGAATTGGTACGGAACTTGTCGTCCAAAAGGGAATGAGCGCAGTCGAGATGAAACTTCCGAATGGGACAGGGATTATGGAGAAAAGTCGCTAGCACGCCGTTAACTAAAAGAGCGAAGCTTCTGAATCGCTCTGGAGCTTTTGTTCTGGAGATGGAGTGAAAGAGCTTTTGGAACGTGAAAGAGCTTTTGTTCTGGAGATGGAGTGAGGTTTTGGAGGTTTTCACTGAAATGAAATAAAGGAGAGGGAAACCAAATTAAAATTGCGCCACACGTGAAAGGGGAGGGATAGGTGAAAAATTAGGAAAAATTGCTTTAATTTTGCGGGGGTTTTAAACCTCCGCATATTGACAAGCATTTGTTACAACTGAAAGGGACGCGACACTGTTTCAACTAATTTGCGGGGGTTTTTTAAAACCTCCCCAAAAAAACCTCCGCAATCCAACGCGTTTTTTGTAGTGCTAAAGTTGTGGATGTTTGATACTTAATGGATTTCCTTAAGCAGAGACGAACCCATGAATTAAGTTCAGAGGGGGGCCAAGTTGAAAGTGTAATTTATAAAAGAAACAAAATTCAAATGCACAACATATAGAAGCAATTTAATTAGAAATTATAAGATATATTCAAAGTTAAAATATACACAAAATTAGAAGAAACTTCAAGGATGTAAGAAAGATGAATATATTTAGGTTTGCCAGAGAATGATTAGACTAAAACGATATTTGAATAGCAAAGAAAGAAAATATGAAACAAAGAAAATGCAAACGAGGAGGATGAATTCAAGATGAAATCGCAAGCAGGGAATCATTGGTGGTGGCTGAGAATTCGCAAACAAAATGACAGGCAATGAGTCAAAATTGCAATGAAGGATCCAAATTGAGATTCTAGTTAAGGATTAGGGTTCTTTTTGTGAATTCCTGACAAATAAATCTCTTTATAAAACATTATATAAATTTCACAAACACTAAATATAATAGGTACTAGTATAAAAACATAATTAAAAACGTTTAGGGGGAATGAGGCATATAATGGTCCCCTTTCTAGTTTTGTTTCTGTCCTCAAGTTTATTTCTCGTTGAGGATTTGAGGGAGTGTAGATAGGTTGATTAGAAGGGGAAGGTGGAGGTGAAATATGTGTAAATGTGGGTTGGTTGTGAGGTGGAGAATAAGAAATCGTGAGGTGATCATGAATTGGGATAGTTGGTTATGTTGGGTTGTTTGAAGTAGAACTAGAATCAGAATGATTATGTGGAGAGTTACTACAAAAGTATCTATTTTGTAAGTCAAAGTATGATCATAAAAGATAAAATTTCTAAAGAAAAGTACCTTTCTTGAATGAATGTCAAACAAAATATAGTCTTCAAAATGAAGTCTGAAACCAAGGGAAAAAACATTTTCTTGCTCTTGGTTGCAATTTTGTTCTGAATGCAGTGATTTTAGATGCAAGAGACAATGATCCAAAAACCTTTGAAGTAAATCAAGTGTATCATCATATAACAACTAATAAATATATTGATTTTTAAGTAACGGGATGGAAACTCTATTTATTATCCATATAACGTGATTAAAAGCATAAGACCACAAGGAATAAAGAAAGTTTAGAATGAATAATAAGAAAAATTCCAACTTCTAGGATATGTTGATGTTTTTCTTTCAAATCTTACATAAATGCATCAAATTGAGATAACAAAAGTTCTGGTCTATTGTCTGACCTAATGATCTTGACTTTGAATTCAAATTGTGGTTCTACCATGACTATGAAGTTCTTTATATGTTTTTGAACTTAAATTTATTTTTCAACAATATGATCCATATAAATATATTAAAGTCATCTAATATAATAAGAAAATATTTGTGGGCATAAAAAAAGTAACAGACAAAAGTCCCTATGTGTCTAAATATATCAATTCAAACTTTGTTGAGCTTCTACTATAGCTACAAGAACAAAGTAGTCTCTTATTTTAGAAATCTTGTTCGTTGGGAAGAGGCTGCTGCACTTGAAATCTGAAAATTTAATGGTTATGCACGTAAAACTCTAAGCGTATGGGGTTGCCACACTAACCTATAGGTTCGATTCGCCCCCACCAATAACTGTATATTGGATACAATAGGAATGACCAGTGAATCCCCTTCAGGATACTATGAGTTCCTTGATGTGTATTGCACAATCACACCAAGCGTATCTCTTAACAGTATTTTACAGATTTATGGTTCCAGCAATTCACTCATGCATTAGAGAATTGATGGATGATTTAGAGTAAGAGAATGAAGGGGAATTATGCTATTAATGTAGCAAAATTCGTGTGCCTACTGATGCCCAAATGACAAACATTTATAATGCATCATTTGACCTTTCACATGAGAGAAAGCACCCCTTTGTCAAAGGTTATATGATCAATACATCATATTTTTGACTTGAATCAATGCTATGGTTCATTATCTATCAGTAAATAATAATGTTCCAATGTATATGAATGATTCCCATGAAGAGTTACAATTTTTGGAACCCAAAGCAATGAAGAGTTACAACTTTTGGTTCTAAAGTGATTCCATTATTTTGGAAATCACCAACAATCCCCCACCATTTTCAAAATACTAAATCTCACAAATCCGGGAATTTCATGCCTTCAGATAATGGTACCTCACGATTTGAACCATTACTTAGTAAGTTAAGTTTTCGCTCATTCCCAAATAGTATGGTAGGCAAGCTTTGAACCAACTATTTATTATAACAAGTGTGCATAACTTACACATAGAATCTCAGTACCGTTTAAAGAGAATTGTAAAATGACACATTAAGAAGTCCTTGTGTCATATATCCCTTTTCATGAGAACTTAAGAGTCCCCTTGAACTCCGTGAAGCGGCCAAACTTCATTCTCACATAGGTAGACTATATCGGGAATGCCCCATAAGTATGCATTCCATCAAATATATGCTATATGTCCATTAAGAGAAAAATCTCATCCTATGCTTTGTAATCTTATGGTACAAGTACTTTTAACCTTGGGATGTATCTATTGTCAAGTACTATAATTACTCTAATAGTGTACTTTCACCATTGAACCCAAGACTTGATGCTACTCAAGTGTGTGTTGAGTTTCCACTATTGGTAATCAATTAGATATGGGCTTGAGTCCCATCCCCAATGATGTCTTCAACACCATATCCCTTGTCAGACCTTTCGTCAAAGGATATGCAAGATTCTTCTCTGTTCTTACAAACATGATGGATATTACTCCATTAGAAATCAAGTCTCTTACATAGCTATGTCTTAAACCAATATGCCTTGATTTCCCATTATAAACTTGGCTATAAGCTTTTGATAGTGTGGATTGACTATCACAATGTATGGATACTGGCGCCATTGGCTTTTGCCAAAATGGTATCTCATACAATAAAATTTTTAGCCACTTTGACTCTTTACTTCTTGCAGCCAATGCAATAAATTCTGCAGCCATGGTGGAGTCGGCAATGCATGTCTGTTTCTTTAAACCCCAAGAAATTGCACCTCCACCAAGGTTGAAGATTCATCCACTTGTGGAAGCATGATCTTCAACATATGTTACCCAACGCACTGTGTATCCTTCCAAAACAGAAGGGTCTCCATTATAGGTTAAACAATAATTTGTTGTTCCCTTCAAGTATTTTAATACTTGTTTCACAGCGTGCAGTGTTCTTTACTTGGATTGCTAATATACCGACTTAACCTTCCAACAACATATGCTATGTCAGGTCTAGTACAAGTCATAACATACATCAAGCATCCGATTAATTTTGCATATTCAAGTTGTGCCATCGGACAACCTTTGTTTGGTTGCAAACTGACACTTGGGTCAAATGGGGTTGAAACCGGTTTACAATCTAAATAATTGAATTTCTGAAGCACCTTTTCTATGTAATGAGATTGGGATAAACCAATATGGTTACCATCTCTTATGATTTTAATTCCTAAAATCACATCAGCTTCTCCTAAATCTTTCATATCAAAATTTTTGGATAAGAAAACTTTAGTTTCTTCTACCTCATTTATACTTGTACCAAAGATCAACATTTCATCTACATATAAGCAAATCATGACTCCTTTTCCATTTTGGAATTTACTGTAAATACACTTGTCAGATTCATTTATAAGGTATCCGTTGACTAACACAACTTGGTCAAATTTTTGGTGCCATTGTTTGGGTGCTTGTTTCAACCCATATAAAGACTTAGTTAATTTACATACTTTATTTTCTTGACCTTTGATCACAAACCCTTCCGGTTGTTTCATATATACCTCTTCATCCAACTCTCCATTTAGGAAATCAGTTTTAACATCCATTTGATGGATTACAAACTTATGGATGGATGCTAGTGCAATTATCACTCTGATTGATGCAATTCTTGCAACAGGTGCATATGTATCAAAATAACCAATGCCTTCTTTTTGTGTAAACCCTTTAGCAACTAGTCTAGCCTTGAATTTATCAATGGTACCATCCACTTTCATTTTCCTTTTAAAGATCCATTTACAACCTATTGGTTTGGATCCGGGTGGGAGATCTACCACTTTCCAAGTTTTATTACCCATAATTGAATCCATTTCTTCTTGGATAGCTTCTTTCCAAAAGGCTGAATCTTGAGACTTTATAGCCTCTTCATATGTTACCAAATCACTTTCAAGGTTAAAGCAAATTGATCCATAACTATTTACGGATTTACCTGTTCCTTCTATAAGAAACATGAAGAAGTCGGATCCAAAATCTTTCTCTTTTTGGATCCTCTTACTTCTTCTAAGTTCTGAACCATCCAATGTATCTACATTAGATTCATTGTTTTCTAAATTTTGTACATTAGAATGAACAACATCCTTGAGATAAGAAATTGAGTTAAATCTATCTTATTGAAAAATTGCATCTCTTGACTCAATTACTGTATTAACAGAATATGAGTCATTCGATTCAATAATAAAGGATCTGTATGCTTTGCTATTTTCTAAATAGCCTAAGAATACACTTTCAATTCCTTTTTCACCCAATTTCTTTCTTTTTGGTTCAGGCACTTTCACAATTGCTCTACAACCCCAAACTTTTAAATAATTAAGATTTGACTTCCTTTGTTTCCAAAGTTCATATGGGGTTATTTTGTTCCTTTTGTTTGGAACCCTATTGAGGATGTAACATGCTGTTAGCATTGCTTCACCCCAATATCCTTTAGATAATCCAGAATAGGACAACATGACATTAACCATTTCTACCAAAGTCATATTCTTCCTTTCTGCTATTCCATTTTGTTGTGGGGTGTATGGTGCAGTAACTTGATGCACAATACCGGTGGATTCAAAATAACTCGGATGATAGAACTCTTCTCCCCTATCGCTTCTAAAGCATTTAATGAAAGTTTCATGTTGAAGTTCTACTTGTGCTTTAAACATTTTGAATTTATCTAAGACTTCATCTTAATTTTGAATGCATTAAATAAACATAACAAAATGGGTGTACCCCTGTAATAAGAGCGATTTCCGGTTTACCGCCTGTAAAAAAAAAGTTTAGATTCCAACCCTGTAATATGAATATTCTTTGGTTTTAGACCCTATGGTCATCTGACAGAACAAAACTCTGACGCGGCATGTTGAGTTAGCATTTTTGGATGACGTGGTGCGTTGAATGTATAATTAATTTTCTTTTTCATTTTTTTTTATTTTCATTTATATTGATTTAAAAATAAAAAACAATTTAAAAAATCTGAAAATTAATTTTCAAAAATAAAAAAAAATAAGATTTTTTTTCAAAAATTAAAAAAAACAAAAAAATATAAAAGAAATTCAGATTTTTTCAAAAATAAAAAAATAAAAAAAATTAGAAAAAAAATTTCGAAATTAAAGAAAAGTTCAGATTTTTTTTGAAATAAAAAAGTTAAATTAAAAATTCTTGAATTCAATTTTCAAAATAAAAAAACAAAAATTAGAAAAATAAATTCGAAAATAAAAATAGTTCATATTTTTTTCGAAATAATAAAGTTTTTTTAATTATTCTACCAAAAATAAAAAGTCTGAAAAATATTTTTCGTGATTATACATGATTCATCGAGGAGTCTGAATTTTCGCAACAATTCATCGAGTTTACATAAATAATTACTTATGAGACGTGTACGAAAAATAAAAATATTTTCCAGATTTTTTATTTTTTGTAGAAAAAAATTTAAATTTAAATTTTTTCAAAATAGTTTTTCTAATTTTAATTTTGAATTTGTTTGTCTAATTTTTGTTTTTTTATTTTGAAAAATAAATTCCAGAATTTTTAATTTTTTAGAAAAAAAATCTTCTTAGTTGCAAAAAAAAATCTGAATTTTTTTTTCTAATTTTTCAATTTTGAAAAAAATCTGAATTTTTTTCAGTTTTTTTTTATTTTTTGAAAATTAATTTTCATATTTTTTAAATTGTTTTTATTTTAAAATCAATATAAATGAAAATAAATAAAGTAAAAAACAAAATTAATTATACAGTAAGCGCGCCACGTCATCCGAAAATGCTGATCAGTGTGTCACGTCATCATTTTTGCATAGTCAAATGACCATATGGTATAAAACCAAATAATCTTCATATTACAGGGTTGGAATCTAAATTTATTTTTTTTACAGGGGGTAAACCGGAAATCGCTCATATTACAGGGGGTAAACACATATTATCCCTAACAAAATACTTTTTACCACCAATGGTGGGCCAACCATGTAAATCACATACATATGAATGAATTAAATCTAGCACCCTAAAACTTCTTTTAACACTTTTAAAAGGTTGTCGTGTAATTTTAGTCAACATGCAAGTAGTACATGAATCAAAGTTTTTATCAAGATTAGGAATTAGATTTGATTTCATCATATCCTCCAATTTTCTAAAATTAACATGTCCTAATCCCATATGCCATAAATCACAAGACTCAACAATATAAGCAGAAATCATATCATTATTATTAATATTTGCAACATTACATTTGAATATATTCTCACACAAATATCACTTTCCTACAAACATACCCCCCTTTGAGAGGATAAATTTATCTCCCTCAAATTTAGATTTGAACCCATTCTTATACAGTAATGGTACATAAATCAAGTTCTTCCTAACTTCAGGAACATAAAATACATCTTTAAGAGTAAGTGTCTTTCTAGAAGTGAATACAATCTCTATGGTCCCTTTTCCTTGGACTTGCACATTTGAAGCATTTCCCATGTACAAAACACTCCCATCTTCATTGATGGTCTTGAACATTTCCTTGTTTTTGCACACATGGCGAGTAGCACCAGAGTCTATCCACCAAGAATCAACATCTTCAATCATGTTGATTTCAGAAATGACCGCAACAAGATCATCATTTGTTGCACTTGAATTCTTCTCTTTGTTCTTCTTCTTAAATAACCTACACTCATTCTTAAAGTGTCCTTCTTTTCCACAAAAATAACAGTTACCTTTCTTTTTCTTTTTATTGTTATTACCATTGTGGTTTTGATGAGACTTATCATTTTCATGATTTCTCTTTTTGGAAGTTTTTCTTGAATTTCCTTCTTCCATAACATGAACCTTCTCTTGAGTAACTTGATTCTTAATACCTTCTTGTTTTCGGTATTCTTCTTCTAAACGAAGGTGATTGCCAAGTTGTTCAAGAGAAATGTCTTCCTTTTTATGCTTCATGGATCGTTTGAAATATTTCCATGAAGGAGGAAGTTTGTCAATTACGGATGATACAATGATTGTTTCATCCATATTCTTGTTATGTTGTTTGTAGTTGTTAAGAATACGTTCAATTTCATATAATTGTTCCATAACAGATTTACCATCTACAATTTTGTAATTATTAAAATGCAAGACAAGGAATTTCTTACTTGTTGCGTCTTCACGCATGTATCTGGTCTCCAATTTGTCCCACAAGTCCTTTGCAGAGCTGCTCTGGTAGATATCAAACAGAGAGTCAGACATACCATTCAGGATATGTCTCAAGCAGATGTAATCATCGTTGTCCCATTTCTGTCTGTCTCTTGTCTCAGCAATTGTTTCATCATCCTTCTCCATGGGCCTTGTCATGTTCAGAACGTATGCGACTTTCAGCGTTGTAAGAAGAAATTTCATCTTCTTCTGCCAGCGGATGAAGTTTCCCCCATCAAACTTTTCCAACTTAACAAAGTCAGAAGTCATTTCTTTCAATGAAGCAGCCATAGAAATCGAACCTAAAGATTGTTAGAAATCTTGTTTGTTGGGAAGAGGCTGCTGCACTTGAAATCTGAAAAATTTAATGGTTATGCACGTAAAACTCAAAGCGTATGGGGTTGCCACACTAACCTTTAGGTTCGATTCTCCCCCACCAATAGCTGTATATTGGATGCAATAAGAATTACCATCGAATCCCCTTCAAGATACTATGAGTTCCTTGATGTGTATTGCACAATCACACCAAGTGTATCTCTTAACAATATTTTACAGATTTATGGATCCAGCAATTCACTCATGCATTAGATAATTGATGGATGATTTAGAGTAAGAGAATGAGAGAGAATTATGCTATTAATGTAGCAAAATTTGTGTGCCTACTGATGCCCAAATGCCAAGCATTTATAGTGCATCATATGACCCTTCACATGAGAGAAAACACCCATTGTGCAAAGGTTATGATCATATACATAAGATTTTTGACTTGAATCAATGTTATGGTTCATTATCTATCAGTTAATAATAATGTTCCAATGTATATGAATGATTCCCATAAATAGTTACAACTTTTAGAACCCAAAGCAATGGAAAGTTACAACTTTTGGTTCTAAAGTGATTCCATTATTTTAGAAATCACCAACATCTTATGACCCTTCACATGAGAGAAAGCACCCATTGTGCAAAGGTTATGATCATATACATCTGATTTTTGACTTGAATCAATGTTATGGTTCATTATCTATCAGTTAATAATAATGTTCCAATGTATATGATGATTCCCATAAATAGTTACAACTTTTAGAACACAAAGCAATGAAAAGTTACAACTTTTGGTTATAAAGTGATTCCATTATTTTAGAAATCACCAACATCTTATGTATTACATAACGATATGTATCACATAAAATATATTATAGAGGAAGAAAAGGAAACAAAAAAAAATATCATGCATAAGCGACTTTCTCTTATGAGAGAGATGTAACATCCTAAATTTTTTGGCATTATTTATTTTATTTCTTATAAAAAGTGAGGTGATGTTTTTTTAATAATTATATTAAATAATAATTGGAAAAGTATAGTCATGTTAAGCGGCGATATAATTTTTCCTTTTCTTTTTTGAATAACTATGATGCTACAAAAAAATATCAAATGTCAATATTAAAATACCAATGTAAATCGACTGTAAAAATATCTAAAGTTTCCAAGGGATGAAATCTTTGTCCAATATTTAGATTTTCAAAATAAAATACTAATTCAATTTACTAAATTAAAGGAATATAAGTAACACATTATTGTCCTAACCTTCCATGAATTTATTCTCACACACATCGAATTTAACATCAAACTTGAGCATCATCTTACATACCTAAAATATTGGTGTAAAGGTTAGTTTTCAACAATCATGAAAGAAAATCAATAATAAATTAAGACATCAATTAAGAATATATAACCATTATCAAGATATCATACTAAGACATTTCTTTTTCCTTTAAAATATTTATAATAAGTTCATAATTTACTATAAGACATCACACATATGTTTTACTTTGGTTAAAGAGAATTAGAAAACACTTTCTTGGAAAATTCCAAGTTATATATTGCCTTTATAAGGTTTCAATAGTAAAATAGCACTTATTAAATATTTAATACCAGTTTTTCGTAGCAGTATGTTATGTTCAGGATTGGTAGCAGAAAACAGAATTATATGCAATTTACAGGTTCATATCAGGAAAAAAAAAACTTAATTGAAATACACATATTGGAAGCAGAAAACAGAATTACTTGCAATATACAGATTGGTAGAGGATTCAACCAGACAAATTTAGTAGCATATTTACATCATAAAACCAAACACGGAAATTAGTTTTAATGCAAATGAATGAGATGCAACTATACCATGATGCGGATACCACCCGAATTGGCATAATAATTTAATAACTCCCTATTTGGCACTTAATAATAAATCGCCATATTTGACACAATAATCAATTCCCCCATTTGACACCTATGACGGAACCATATGTCATGATACACATGTTTTGTACTCTTTCTTTAAATCATCAAAGATTTATACCCTTAAACCACATAATTTATCAATTTCACATAATTAGGAAAACTTCATAATTAATAAAATTTTATTTTTTTTCAAGAAAATTAATAAAATTTCATAAAACCTTTAAATCACATAATCAAACAAAAAATCACTTTAAATCAACAAAATTCCCAATTTCGCTAATTACAGTCATATAATTATCAAAATTCACATATTCATCAAATCAAATATTTTAACAAAATTACTAAACACCAATTCTTATATTTATCAACCATAAAAATTAGAAAACCATAACAAATTCTATGATCAAACAATGTCTTACAAAGAATGAGAACACAAATTGACTTACGGATTTTGATCACTAACTCTACTTTACAAATTTATGAACCCTACATGGATTATAGGTCTTCAAGTCAATTGATATTATTATTGATCAAGGAAGAGAATAGTAACTTCATATTTGAACCTTAGATAATGAATAAGAACAATAACAATGGTTAGAATTAAAAAAGAATTAGAAACTGAGAAGAAGTAATGTTTTCGCATCTTATCTAATAATTTATGAATGAGGAAGACACAAAGTTATAACTCATTTCTAAAATGTATCAGCAACAAATGGGGTCGAATTTGACTTTTGGATAGAAAGTTACAAGTACTTTAGTGCTTTGGAAGAAGGTAACGAGAGTGGTTCATCAATATAATTGTTTCTCGATGAACCACTTAAAATTACTCTTCTTGTGGATGAAAGTAACGAGAGTTACGAGTTCACTTTGAATGGTTAGAACAATAACAATGATGAATTTAAGTCTTATATGTAGTGAGTGACACGAAATTAGGGACTCTTGTGACTAAAAAAAAACATGTAATTTTTAAACTTTACTTACTACTTTACACAGAAATTTCATGTATTTTTCTTTTTATTTTAATAAAGTATTTTAGTTGCTTTACTTCTTATTTTCTTTATATTTTATTTTTGTCTACAATGAACTCTTATTGGTAGACTCTTTTGATCTTGGGATTGTGGATAAAGTCACAATGATAAAATTTCCTTAAAATTCCAAGTCTTGTTGCAATGTTTTTTAGTTTTTATTTTAGTGCTTTTAAAATTGTGGCATATGATTATTTTATCTTGACTAATCAAGGCGATAACTGATATAAGCATAACAAGACCAAATAATCATATGTTTATATGAATTATAGGTATTTTTTTACATGTCCAATCAAGGTGAAAATTGATTTAAGCATTACAAGATCAAATAATCATTTAGTAATAATCAAATATTTTCAAAGGAATCGAATAATTATAACATTATAATTCATAATCTTAGAAATCAATCTTTGTAGAAAGACAAAGGTAAATACCGGATCTATAAGGTGAAACAAGTACTTCATAATGTTAATTTGCATATCGACATAGGGTCTTGGTACTAAAATCTATGTAGTGATGGAAACCCACAATCCTAAAATATATTTATTATATTGTTAAAATATTTTACCAAAATCATTCGTCAATCTTTCAAAGACTAAAAATATTGTTTATTTGCTTACTTAGGAGAAAAATTAGCCTATAGATTCACAAGTCCCTGTGTGATCAATATTTTTATTCTTAGTCAAATGATTTCTATTCATCCACAAAGTCTTGAGTTTAAAGATTTAGGAGATAATATCATGAAGAAGGATGTCAAGTCCCTAAGTGTTGAAAGGCCATGTAGTGATTAATAATTGATAGAGTACCCCAGGTAGTCGATATATATAGCTGGTTGGCAAACATATGGCCTTTGTCGAATTGCTGCACTATTTCTTTACAATCTATTTGTAGGATTGGCCAATAATATCATCAGTGGCGGAGCCAAAAAAATTGTATGGAGGTGTCATATTGTCAAAATATAAATATATATTGTGACAAAAATAATTACATTTAAAGTTGTAATCAAGTGATTCGTTTGTTTTTATGTTGTTCCCCTAACCATGGTTCGATACTTGCATTTTATAATGTTTTTATTGCATTTTTCGTTTAAAAAATACAAAAACTACAAGTCAAAACTAAAAATGAACAAAAAAAGAATCAAACACATGACCAATCGTTGGAAGGTGAGACACTTAACCGCTTTGCTAGAGTGTAAAAACATGATGTGTAATGCAAACATTAATATATATATATATATAACATAATTTAATTAAAAATGTGTATATATACTTATTAAACATGTATTTTTTTTTTTAAACTTTGGAGGTGCCATGGCAACCCCCTGCACCCTGGCTCCGCCAGTGAATATCATGGTCGATGACCTTTGATGTTAAGGTCCTATCTCACAGTTATTTCCACAAATTCCTTCATGAATCTCCCTGGTCACTATAAGAAATGAATCCCTTGATTTTCATTGATACAATGTTTGCCATAATATACAAGTGAGTCAATGTCTATGTTTGGAAGCTAATAATATACAATTATGATTATTTTAAATATAATTATGACTATACTAAATGTAATTATAACTATACTAAATGTACAGATATTCTATTATTCTAACATTCCCCCGCAGTCGAAGCAGGAGACGGACGAATGCTGAGACTGTCTCTGAAGTCTTGAAAAAGTATAAGGGGAAGTCCTTTGGTAAAAATATCCTCGATTTGATGTCTCGAGGGTACATGGAGCACTCGAACTTGACCCCGAGCTACTTTTTCACGAACGAAATGAATATCCATCTCAATGTGTTTCGTTCGTTGATGCTGAACTGGATTACCCGAGAGGTAGATAGCACTGACGTTGTCACAGTAGACCATGGTAGCCTTAGAAATAGGACAGTGTAACTCGAGCAAAAGATTTCTTAACCAGCAGGATTCTGAGACCACATTGGCAACACTAAGATATTCGGCTTCAGTACTAGAGCGAGATAGCGTGGGTTGCCGTTTAGACGACCAGGAGAGGAGATTGTTGCCAAGGAACACACAATAACCGGAGGTGGAGCGTCTAGTATCAGGACATCCACCCCAATCTGCATCTGTATATGATATTAATGAAGTAGTAGATGAGGGATAGAGATGTAGACCATAGTGTTTTGTGCCCTGAATATATCGCAATATCCGACAGAGAGCATGCATGTGAGTGTCCATCGGATTATGCATAAAAAGACAGATTTGTTGAACAACATATGAGATATCAGGTCTTGTGAAGGTGAGGTATTGAAGGGCACCTACAAGACTACGATAAAGAGATGGATCCTCATATGTGACATTGTGTATGGCGCTCATCTTGGGTTTGGTATCAGCTGGAGTTCGACATGTTTTACAGGAAGTCATGTCGGCGCATGAGAGAATGGCTTCGGCATATTTCTTTTGTGAGAGGAGTAGGCCATGCTTGTGGCGAGTAACTGCAATGCCCAAGAAGTAGCAGAGTTGTCTTAAATCCTTCATAGTGAATTCGAAGCTGAGGAGAGAGATAATGGAATGCCGCACAGGGTCTGAGGATGATATAGTCGACATAAAGTAAGAGGTGTGCAAGATTAGAGTCTTGCTTGTAGATGAATAGGGAGTGATCACACTTGCCTTGACAGAAACCAATTGATGAAGCATAGTCGGCAAATCGCTTGAACTAAGCTCGAGGAGCTTGTTTGAGTCCGTATAATGATTTGCGAAGACGGTATACATGATTAGGATGTGCGGTATCTCGAAATCCTAATGGTTGATACATGTAGACAGTTTCTTTGAGTTCACCGTGGAGGAAAGCATTCTTGACATCCAGCTGATGAATATGCCAAGATTTGGAAAGAGCAATAATGAGAACAGTGCAAATTGTAGCCGGTTTGACAACTGGGCTAAAAGTTTCTCCACAATCAATGCCAACCTGTTGACCTGCACCATCACGTACAAGTCGGGCTTTATGCCTCTCAAATGAATCATCAGTGTTTTCTTTATGTCTAAAAATCCACATATATCGAATAACATTAACATCAGGTGGTCGTGGTACTAAATCCCACGTCTTATTTTTAAGTAGAGCATTATATTCATCATACATGGCCATTTTCCAATTTGGGTCTTGAAGCGTAGACATAGGATTCCTAGGGAGAGGAGACTTTGTAATGTTAGTATGTAAACCGCAATATTTTGGGTTTGGTTTAAAAATACCGTGTTGGCTTCGAGTGACAGGTTTTGAGGTTGCTTGTGATGTAAGTGGGTACAGTGAAGGAAGATTATTTGAAGAGGATTATCTGATGGTGGAGTTGAAGAAGTTAAATTGGGGTTTGGATGTATTTGTGGCTGGTTTGAAGGAGTAACTGGAGTAGTTGGCCGTATGGTTTGATGGGGTGTGTTGGGGAAAGCAGTGTCAACAACCGAATCAGATGGTGAATATGAAGGGAGGATCAGTTAGCCTTGTTGAGAATTGGTTTGGTCGTGTGTTATGATGTGAGTGATGAGGTAAGGGGATAAGTCATTGTCCAGAAAGTTGTAGGTACTAGGTTGAGGGGTGTGCTGCTGAGCATGGGGAAAAGTAGACTCATCAAATAAGACATGACGACAGATAATAATTTTGTTCGTTTTCATATCCAGACACTTATATCCGCGATGGTTTGACGGATACCCAAGAAATACACATGGTGTGGAGCGAGGTTAGAGTTTGTGGATGGCACTTAAGGGAAAAAGGGGGAAGCATAAACAGCCGAATGTGTGTAAATGGGAATATGATGGGTTTTTGTGATATAACATGGAGACAGGTGACTAAAAATTTATTGATTTTCTGGGCAAAATGTTAGAGATATATGTGGCCATTTCTAGAGCATAATACCAAAATGATGGAGGTAGGGATGCATGAATTAGCAAAGTGCGAATGATGTTATTAATGGATCGTATTTTTCGCTCGGCTTTACCATTTTGAGGGGAGGTATAGGGACATGAGAGACGAAAAGAAATTCCATTAAGTTCACACATGTTGCGAAAATTATTAGAGACATATTCTCCACCATTATCACATTGAATTGTTTTGATGTCTCGTTGAAATTGTGTTTTGATGTAAGCTCGCAGTTTTTGAAAAATAGGATAAACTTGAGACTTATGTAAAATGGGGAAAGTCCACAAAAAATTAGAATAGTTATCTAAGAATAAAACATAATATTTGTGGCCTGTGGAGCTTAAAATGGGAGATGTCCAGACATCACTATGTAAAATGTCAAACGGTAACAAGCTATTATTGATAGAATTTGTAAAAGGCAATTTAATGTGTTTGCCAAGAGGACATGAATGACAAAACTGAGAATGTAATTTACTAAGTTTATTACATTCAATCAACTTATTTTTGCTAAGAAAAGACAAAACATGATCGCCGGGATGGCCTAGACGATTATGCCAAGTAGAGGACGACAAAGCTGCAAACATGGATGGATGATGGGCCGTATTGGTGATGTTGCGGTTGGTAATGGGGTATAGATCGCCTTGGCTTTCACATCTCATGATAGGCATCCCCGTCTGAAAGTTCTTCACAGAAAAACCAAACGGGTCAAATTCAATTGAAACTTTATTATCTGTAGTGAATTGACGAACAAATACTAAATTTTTAATCAAATTTGGAGCATGAAGGACATTTTTTAGTATAAGAGGTCGGTGGGGTGTTTCTAAATGTGTACTACCAAGACCATGAATTGGAACAGAATGACCATTTCCAACAATGATTTTATTATGTTTGCTCAATTTAAAATAAGACGAAAGATTACCTTGTGAGGATGTCATGTGAGAGGTGGCGCCGGTGTCCATGTACCATGAGGGGTCAGGCTGAGCAAGATTGAGAGTGTTGAAGGCATTGGCAATGTCAGTTGGGCTAGGAGTGTTGACATTGAAGGCAACCTGTTGAGGTTTAGGTCCAAGAATTCCACCCTGTTGTGTCTTAGGTCCATGAGTAGGCTTGTTCCAATTTAAGGTTGGGTAAGGGCACGGTGGATAATTCCACTGACCCCGTTGTTGCCAAGATGGGATGTTCCAAGGCTGCCACGACTGGTGTTGTTGACCGCGGTTTCCTCGTCCTGAGTTGTGGCCCCCACGATTGTTTTTTCTTGCCTCTGTAACCACGATTATTGGAATAAGATGGTGTTGGGTTGGGAGCAGAGGACGGTGGGGGGGACATTGGTTCAGTTGAAGGGACTTTGGCCATGAGTGCGGTCGGAGCAGAGGAGTCGCGAGCGGCACGCTGGAGCATGGTGGATTCTTCTAGCTCTAGTCGTGAGCGTGCGGTGGCAAAGGTAGGGAGAGGGTCATGTTGTTGTATGTAGGTAATGAAACCAGCATAGGTGTCTGTGAGCCCGAAGATCATTTTGAGGACCAAACGTATGTTAGAGACTGGTGAGTCCACGTTGGCGAGTTGGTCAGAGAGAGTTTTGAGGCGGTTGGAGTATGCTTTGGTGGAGGAAAATTCTACCAGGTGGGTGTTACTAAATTGATTTTCCAGTTGGACTGCCCGAGAATGTTTATTGTCTTTAAACATTGCGGCAATGCGAGTCCAGCATGCTTCGGCGGAGTCATCAACAACAAGAATAGATTGCAGAATATCTGTTGTTAAGGTTGCATACATCCACTGCAAAACGACAACATCAAGGTGATTCCACAAATCGGAATCATTAGCCTTAAGGTCGGTCGAGGCTTTGATGGCTTTCTCATCTGACGGCGGGATGAAATGATCAAGCACGTTGTGAACGCGTGCTTGCATTTTAAAGAGAGCAGACCAGGAGAGGTAGAGGTTAGAGTCATTTTCTAACATCACAGGGATGATGGTTTTGACGTTAGTGACGGCGAAAGCGGAGTGAAATTTTGTGGCGGCCGCTAGAGGAGAATCTGATTGAGTGACTGATGAAATGTCATCAGAATTTTGAGGATGGGGGGTCGATGAGGCCATGATAGAGCAGGGGGGAGCGGCGGCGGTGGGAAGAAGTTTTTAGGTTTAGATTGTAAAGGCTGATACCATATAAGAAATAAATCCCTTGATTTTCATTGATACAATGTTCGCTATAATATACAAGTGAGTCAATGTCTATGTTTGGAAGCTAATAATATACAATTATGATTATTTTAAATATAATTATGACTATACTAAATGTACAGATATTCTATTATTCTAACATTCACATGTTATGTTAGCTATATGCTTTCGTATTTTCTAGTTTGATATTTCGTCTGCTTTGGTGTTTTCTCCACGGCAGATGTGATTCGTGAAGATTTTTTTGAACTCTTGCATAAGTGTCTTGAATTTCACCAAGTAACTGATTAGGGCTTCTTCTATAGCCTAATATTCGCCACTGAACCAGTTAAAAACGAGTTGCGACTCACCGTTAACTCGAAAGTGAGATACTCCGGTTGGTTGCAATCTTTGTCTCTAGGATTGCTTTAACTATTGTTCAATTTGTTTAGAGAAAGCAATATAGCTAACATAATGGTCATCAAGGAACGCATTTAAATCAGATGATCATCAAGGAACATTTTTTTTAATAGGTGGGACACTCATATGATTTGAATGCGTTCAATTTTCTTAACCTTTTTCTTAACAGAATGGTTATCAAGGAACGCATTCAAATCAGATAACCATGAAGGAAAAACTTTTTTTTTTCTTATCAACTTTTTTGAAAACAATATAGAATATTAAAAATATTAGTACTAATGTTCATATGATTTAAATGCATTCCTTGATGTCAAGATCAACTTTTTTTTTTTATCTAAGAGTTTGTTAGTGTCAAAGGCGGTAGAGTATGTTGGCACCGTTGAATTTCTCATGTTGAAATGAGATAATCTTTAGAGATGGGGTAAAGCTCGACGCTATGCCAATCTTTTTGCCGAGGTGGCCACCTCATATATGTTTGTTAGTGGGCCTCGTTATTAGGCATGTTGTTCCTTCCAAGGTAAGCTTTCTTGCGTGATTTTTTTTATGAAATAACATAGTTAGATCTCTTAGAACATTTACAATGGAAATACATTTTTTTTGGATATTTAAATGAGTCTCACATGTATGCATCACTCATTTATAATTTTTTAATAGTAATACCTAATAAACACTCAATCTCTTCATTCTAAAATCTTACATAAATTTCTTAAACGAGACCAAAAAAAAAGTGCGACATGAAACACCTCTTCCTAATCGGTACATTTAAGAGTACTTGTTAGGCACTTTAAAAAGACCCTCCATATAGGTACCCTTATAGAAATTATTTTGTTTGTAATTTAAATACACATTGACACATGTATGCACAAGATTATCAAAACATCATACCTTCTCAATAGCTAGCTCTACCAAATTAAGGACACATGATTTTCGTATGTTATTTGTTACATTTAATAAGTAGTTGAAGAAGGTGAGGTAGCCAGGCCCAGGGGATGGCCTTGGTTGATTTTCACGTGGGGGTTCTGAGAGCTAGTTTTAGACTGCTTGATAAGTGAGAAACTATAGCTAGCCACCTATCTACTTGTGGAAGGGACAAATTTAATGCCCTTCCTATTAGCATTGTAAATTATTTTTTTACTTAGCCTGGTTTGAACTTTAGAGCAGGTAGTGCAGTGAACCCCTAAAAACCAATAATATCAGCAAGTAACCTTTTTCAAACTACTCATCAATCCATTCAAACCCTTACCCTTGGCTGGCCCCCTCCCTATTGTGTCCTATTATCTAAAGATTGCAACAGTTACATTATTGTAAGTGTAGTGATGCAGATGATGCCATCCAACAGCATGAAAATGGAAAGTTGGATAAAAAGACACTTTGAAAAATTGGTGTCTCTAATTGTGTAATTGCTAGAGATAATCAGATAGTAAAGCAGAGAAGTTTTTACTAATAAAAAGCAAAGGAAGCTAACATCAATTTATTTTACATTGATGTCACTAATTTATTTTATTTTTGCGAGACAAACCAAGAGAGATTTGGACTAGCTGAAGGGTTAGTGTTCCACATGTGACGAACAAATGTTTAAATTGCAGCCGTAAAAGATGTCCACATTTAATATTTAACAATCTCTATTGAGTTCTTTAATAAAAAAAACAAAATTAGTACGTGAATTCAAATTCACATTACCATATCTTTCAAATCCTATTTTACTTATCCAAACCTCATCAATTTCATTTTTTTTATAGTTTCATCTACTCTACTTAGCTAAACCCACATGTTACTGCTATCTTATGATGAACCGCACATGGTGCTTATTAAAAAAAAACTGCATCAAATATCATTTAACTCAATTTTAAATTTTAAATATATCATTTATTTATTTATTTGTGTCAAATTAGTTAATCTTTTTAGAAGTAATTACACATTATACTTCAATATAATTTTTTTACTCCACTTCTATGACAAATTTGTATACATGATCCTTTTTTTTTTTTGAATGATATAATATAAAAAATATTTCACCAGCTAACACCACATTTAGACCCTAGATGAATGACAACAACGAAGTCATAATAACAATCACAATAATGCACTTTAGATGTTATTTTGATAAATTGGAGATATATTTTACCTCTTTGAATGGTCAAACAAAACTTAGTATAAATAGAAGAAAAGTGAAGTTTGATCTAACATTATTGACGTTTTTAAAGATTAAAAATGAATTTGACATGGAAAAAGATAAGAGATTTGTTTTGAAACTTTAAATTGAGTTATAGAATCTCATTTTTTTTAACCAAAACAGAATCAAAAAAGGTGCATCTTGATCGATTTGAAAGTGAACTAAACCCAATTTATCTAAAATTGTTGTGTCTATGATGACTCTGGAAGTGATTTAGACTCCGTTTGGTTTGAGCTTATTAAGAGCTTATGAAAAATAGCTTACGTAAATAAATTAACTTTTATTTTAATTTATAAGCTCTCACTAACGAAAATTGTATCTTCATAATCTGTTTTTTCATAAACTACCTTAAAAACTTATAAATAATACATAAAAACTTATTTATTTGCATAAGCTGTTTTATATAAGCTCTAAAATAAGCTAATTTAAACGGACCCTTAATATATATCACAATTACTCCATAAATCTCATAATATTTTTTGTTATTTATATTGATCTCGGACTTGATTTTGAATTTTTTACCGACAAATGTTAGTGGTTATCTTGTTATAATAATAAAAAAAATGTTACTGTATTATAAGAAATCAAACACTTGACTCTACAACGTCCTAACTCATATTATTGGACTACACTTTCGGGAATGATTAAAGGTTTGTATATGGAATTTTAGCTTTATATCTTTTAGTGATAAGTGCTTTTAAAAATATTATATTTTCCTTGGCTATGTATCTTAACAATCATACTAAAATTTGATTTACCATTTAAAATATAGTTCTTTCAATCGAGGATTGGAATATCAATTTGAAACTTTAGATTGGTTCAATTTGAAACGAAGTTCATAGTCATTTTTTTATATAAAAAATCAAATGAAATGATACTAAATTAAGGAAAGTAGGAAACACATAATTTGGTAAAAAGAATTAATTAGTTACATAGATTCAAATACTCCAAAATAGAATAAAAATGATTACACCCCCAATATTTGCTTGCCTAACTATTCAATCGAGATGCACTGGCTAGGCTTCTTATTTCCCAACAATGAAACAAGCATCGTTTCCAGTTCTAACAATATTCACCAGACTGAAAATGCAGTGCCACTAACAAAACCATCATAGTGCTATGTACTTATAGCCTTAGCAAAGGGAAATTGCTTGATTGGTTGCAAAAATTTATCATAATGATAGTGATGATGAAATTGGACAGTATGTCCTTTATGTAAGGTACATTAAGGTTGAAATTGGATATATGTGATATGTGCATGATTGAATAAGCAATGAGTATATCACCAATTTTGTTTTGAGTTATATATTGAGCGTTATGTATATGGACAAAGAATTAAAAAGCAGCCAGCTGCTTGTGCATGAAAATAGCATACCACGGGGTGTACAATAATGAAGACAATATACTTTGGACTTTTTCATAATTTTATTTAAGATCTTATGGTCACACTCTTTATAATGATTTTGTGTCATTTTGTGATGGCTTTGAAAAATAAGGTAAGGAATATTAAGTAAGTGCTAAAGGCCAAACGCCAAAAGCTTGGGTTTGGAACTTATACAAATACAAGGGAATCATGAGCTTCAAAACTAAGGTGGTTTTGTACTTTTTTTTACTAGGGCTTTTTTTTTTATATATAGTTTTCATTATTTTTGGTCTCATTATGGAACCACAAATTTTCTTTTAGTTTTTTTCTTCATTGATGTAGAAAGGGTTCAATCACTTTTTTCGTTCTTCACATCATCCAACTCTTTTTCCCCCTTGTGGTGAATTATGGAACATGATTCCTAGTAGTACTCCCGGCCCTTATGATGGCTTTCTCTTCTTTCCCAAAAAGAGTTTTTCAAATGGGACAAAAAAGATAGGAGGTATTTGTTCGATTTTTTTCTTTTGTTGAAATGGTTTTTCCAAAAACATGACATTTAGTTTAAAGAGGCTAGAAATTTGTTCAAGTAGTAAGTTAGAGCTTTAACAAAATCCCGGTGGTTTTGAAGCACCGTAAATTTGACAAAAACTACATATTAAAACTTTGAAAAAATCACAATATGTCAATATACTCGCTTCAAACTCAATATAATTAATTTTTAAAATAGATATGACTCCACATTATTAGAAAGGAATTACGAAAGACAATGAATTTTCTTAATCAAACTTTATTTTTTTATTTACTTAAAATAGTTTTTGTTTCCAAATGATTTTATTTTATAATATCAATATCACTATTGCGAAAACCAATATTTTATTTTAACCTTCATAGTATACTTTGAAAGGAAATGGGGTTGGGTAGCAGCTCAATTGGTTTGAGGTAAAAGATTAAAGGAGTTGAGGAGTTAAAAATTTAGAATTCGAATCTTGACAAAAGAGAAAAAATTCTAATATAACAACATATTAACATTCATCATAACAAAAAAATACTTCGAAAGAAAATGTAACGAAATAGTTTTTTTTTCTTTTTTGAGGGAGACTGTAATGAAGTAGTATAAGTTGAAAAATATTACCTCAATATGAAGAAAAAAAATCATAATCACCTGAATATGATAAGTAGTACATGACATGTACAACTTTTAAATTTTTCTCTTATCTTTTAGAGCCGGCCAAAGTGAAACAAAAAATCTAGAAACTACAAAAGGCTCAATATGACCAAGAAGACACACACATATATATATATATATAATCATAAAGAGAAGTTTTACATGTTACAAGTTCGCCTCCATACTTATTAAAGCCTCCATTATTTCATTAGCCCACAGTTACCTATTTCATTGCATTCACTTTGGCTGTGCATATTCAATAATTATTTTTGACAAAATAGTGAAATACTAAATAATTTTAAAATCATATTTTTATTTATGATGATGACTCAAACAAATGAAAATAAAAATATGAATAACGTAATATAAATAGAAAACAAATTAAAAAGAAAAAAAATAATCAGAAAATAAACTATATCAAAATTTGATATTAATTATTTTTGCCTTAACCCTCTGGTTTTCAAGAAAAGTCGACCCCATAATTTAAAGTTTGATCGAGAAGTAAGTAAAGTCTGATCGACTAATGTTCCAGCCAAAAAGTTAATTTGTATGACATAAACATTTGAGAATATATGAGTGTAATTTTATGGCGGAACTATAGTCGGTCAAAGTTTACTTCTCAATCCGTGATTATTTTTTATTTTCAATTTTCTTTTTATTCAAATTATTTTATTTACAGAAATTTCATTCTTTATCCAATCAAATAATTGTTTAGTATTTCACTATTTTGTCAAGTAACCCATGTTTTTTTATGACGTGATATAAGTGACATCTTATTAAAATATTTAACTTTTTGCAGAATTTGATTGAGTTAACATAAATAAAATATGATTTTAAAATTATTTAGTATTTCTCTATTTTGTCAAAAATAATGATTGAATACTACATGCACAACCAAAGCGAATGCAATGAATGTAACAAAAAAAAAAAAGTGACTGCAACGAGAGAAAATCTTGGTTGGTCACAAACACAAATAAAAAAATACTTAGACACACACATATATAAGCAAAATTAAAAGATAAAAGTAAAAAATGATGTGACTACTTTATTTCTTTTTTAATTTTTTCTAATTGTGTGTGTGCCCAAATGTTTTTCATTTAGGTTTGTGTCCATGGAAGAGTTGCTCCTGCAATGAATAAGGTAATTGTGCGTGAATGCAATGTATAGAGTAACATGTAAGTTAATCCAAAGGTTAGGATCATGCGGCAGAGATGGCTGCACAAATGATTGTTGTTGAAGATCCAAGTATGTGTGTATGTATATATGGGAATGAGTGGGGGACTTTTTTCCTTTTCAATTATACCTTTCATTTAAAGTATTTTATTTACTATTTTATATCTTTTATAATATTATTTAAAAATATTATTTACTCATTAAAATAGGAACTACCCCACTACAATAGCAATATTATTATCTTAAAAATATATAAAGGAAATGCAAGATTTTGGGCTGGATCTTTCGTTATTATTCCAATTATACCATTAAACGAATTTTTCAATAATAATGTTATATTGTTGGTGCCATTAAAAATGGTAAGATTCTATATTGTTGTGTAATTGAAAATGATAAGCATTTTTACAGTAAGTCACAAATATCTATAAATATAATTTTAATCAAATTCTAAATTTCATAAAAAATATTATTTATAAATATATGCGTTAACACAATAAAAAAAAGCGGATAAACGAACATAAAATGCCCTCTGAAAGGTAGTTTAAAATAACAAAACTTTGGACATTATGAATCGTAGAACAAAACTTTAGGCATCAATAACAGAATAATTAGTACAACTACACATCCGTAAAAAAACTACTAATTAATTTTTTTAATAAAAAACTTTAATATTATTGTTTCACACAAAATAATATATTAGAGAATGAAAATATTACATTTGTACAATATTTTATCATTTGTGGATAAAAATATCAAATAAATATTCATAAAATATAAATTTATTATTAATAGAAAAAAATTGTAGAAAAAAGAATTATAAATAATTTTTTTTACTTTTTAAATATTTCATTCAGTTTATTAGTAAAAAAAATATTTCATTCATTTCGGCAACAACTCTATTTTTTTATGTATTCGATCAATTTTTTTTAACAAGGTCAAATTGAATATATTGATCACACAAAGGTTCACTCCAGCACAAGAAGTGACAAGAGAGAACTAAAGAAACAAAGAGTTATATACAATGTGCATTCAAACAACGGTAACAACTAAAAACCTCAGCTAGGAGGCTAGCCCCAAATATAACGTCAGATTAACCCAATAGTGATTAAAATCAAAATTTAAATATGAGTTTTTTGCTTTCTACCACCAGAAAAATAATAATTTTACTTTTTCAAGCAAATGTGCGATGGACTCCTCATTTTGCCAGAAACAACGACAATTTCATTCCTTCTGGATTACCCACACACAAGTGGGTCATATAGTCTGAAACTAATAATGAATTTTGTTGGAGAAACCACCGAGCACACCAAAAAGTAAACAGTGATAAAAAATCTTTAAAGGGTTCGCTGAATGAATATCCATCCATTTTCTAATTAAGAACCAAAAGCTTCCAAAAAATTCACATCCCTTAAATAAATGGACGATGTGATCCTCATTACCACAGCTAGAAACACAAACATTTGCATTATGTTGAATTATTCCACGCGTAACCATACTGTCTTTAGTTGGTAACCTATTTTGTAACAATCGCCAAACAAAAATAGAGGCTTTTAAGAAAATCATTTTGTGCTAAATTACATTAAAAAATTCACTTTGATGCATTGGTTCCACTGTCGTGAGCAACTGATACACCTCTCAGACAGTATAACATTTTCAGGTGTTAGAAGTCATTTCCATCTATATTCCAAACCATCCTGCAAAAAAATGTTAGATAGCAGCTCACTACACTCCCCATCATCTCCTCCTCCCACGCAAATAAATGAATAAACATATTATAATATATATATATATATATATATATATATATATATTTGTGTGTGTGTGTGTGAATGTGTAATAAATAGGGTTAATATGACCTAATGAGATAGTCATAAATTTGTATTCACACGGTAGTGACCTCTCAACGAATCCATTGGACACTTCAACTCATCACATATCCTTCATATAATGTAAGTATACAACCCAAATTAATAATATTAATTTATTTATAATTTAGTGCATTATTATAAAACAATTTAAATAGTTGACATAATGATTTATTATTTTAATTATTGATTAATAGTTATATAATATTTTCTAGGCCTTGTCGCATATATTGTAAATATTATCTATAATTTTTTTTTTGGGTTAACCTTCCGGTTCTCAAGAGAAAGTGACTCTAATAATTTAGAGTTCGGTCGAGATATAAATAAAGTCTGATAAAAAATTATTTATAATTATTTATTATGTAAAGTCAGGATTTTTCAATACAAAATTCGTCTGTTATTTAATTTTTCAGTTTCTTAACTCGTGCTCTTAAGAAAAGTGGCATGTTGATATTTTTCATCTCTATTTGATCTTCTTATTTTATAAACATGAACTAGTTCACCAAAAAAGAAGCAGGAACTTACTGAATTGGTGTGCTGCAACAGGTGCTCATAAATTATTACAACGTGGTCTTAAAAGATACTTGATCAAACAAGCAACATTTACATTCCAAGCATTATAAGCAATTACCTCCAATCCAACTCTGCAACCAAACATCTTGATCAATGATCACTATAACTTACAATTTAAATGAGAAGCACATCTATGTATATATGAATTTGACTGATAATCAATACCAGCTCCATATTTACTATATATATTCACTGCACCAACCAGCCACATACTAATATATAAATGCATCGTTAGTAACTAACACTGCATGTGCTTCAGTTCAACTAGCAGTGACATAGAATGCATGATGCTGACCAAGAGAACTACGACAACAAAGTTATAGTTGCATAATAAAATACAGCAACCTACTAAATTTAAAACCAGCATAATCTTGCCAAACCATGATAAACCTCATTTACCAATTATGCAGAAACCAATAAATAGCATTCACCATTTAGAGTCATGCGCTGAATGGAGTCTTAAAAATCCTCTGCTATAACAATCCCAATCAGAAAATGAGCAGCAATTATTTCCAAATCTAAAAGACCAACCACATTCAAAATAATCTATGGAGCAACCAAATGTACCAAACAATTGTGTGTCATACCCCAATTTTTGACCTAAAATTCTTTTTTCACTCGTCTTTTTGGTTTGAAATTTTTCGTCGTTTCAGACGAAATTTCGGCAGAGAGGTATTTTAAAATACCTCATTTTTGGTTCAGAAGGCGACAGTTTTTTTTTATTATTATTTGATTTTTACTTATTTTTTTTTATTATTATCTTTATTATTTTCCTTTTTTATTTTACATTTTATTTTCAGATTTTTTTTATTTTATTATTTTATTTTCAAAAAAAGAGTTGACTGATTGTTTTGATGAGTTTTAAGGATCATTTTAATGGTTGTCTTTTTGGTCTTTTGCTGATTAATTAACTTTATTGTCCATCAATGGCTTTTGATTACAATTAACAACACTGCATGATCAAAAGGGGGGAACATCAGCAACACAAAGGACAGACAGTCAATTATCAGTAACCAAAAAACACACGAACACAATCAGTCATCAGAATCAAAAAAATCCATCAGTAGCCGAGAATTAAAACTCAAGAATCCAGCAGGATCAAAAATGTTAGATAGCAGCTCACTACACTCCCCATCATCTCCTCCTCCCACGCAAATAAATGAATAAACATATTATAATATATCTAATATATGTGTGTGTGTGTGTGTGAATGTGCAATAAATAGGGTTAATATGACCTAATGAGATAGTCATAAATTTGTATTCACACGGTAGTGACCTCTCAACGAATCCATTGGACACTTCAACTCATCACATTCATTCATATAATGTAAGTATACAACCCAAATTAATAATATAAATTTATTTATAATTTAGTGCATTATTATAAAAGAATTTAAATAGTTGACATAATGATTTATTATTTTAATTATTGATTAATAGTTATATAATATTTTCAAGGCCTTGTCGCATATATTGTAAATATTATCTATAATTTTTTTTTTGGGTTAACCTTCCGGTTCTCAAGAGAAAGTGACTCTAATAATTTAGAGTTCGGTCGAGATACAAGTAAAGTCTGATAAAAAATTATTTATAATTATTTATTATGTAAAGTCAGGATTTTTCAATACAAAATTCGTCTGTTATTTAATTTTTCAGTTTCTTAACTCGTGCTCTTAAGAAAAGTGGCATGTTGCTATTTTTCATCTCTATTTGATCATCTTATTTTATAAACATGAACTAGTTCACCAAAAAAGAAGCAGGAACTTACTGAATTGGTGTGCTGCAACAGGTGCTCATAAATTATTACAACGTGGTCTTAAAAGATACTTGATCAAGGGAGCAACATTTACATTCCAAGCATTATAAGCAATTACCTCTCCAATTCAACTCTGCAACCAAACATCTTGATCACTATAACTTACAATTTAAATGAGAAGCACATCTATGTATATATGAATTTGACTAATAATCAATACCAGCTCCATATTTACTATATATATTCACTGCACCAACCAGCCACATACTAATATATAAATGCATCGTTAGTAACTAACACTGCATGTGCTTCAGTTCAACTAGCAGTGACATAGAATGCATGATGCTGACCAAGAGAATTACGACAACAAAGTTATAGTTGCATAATAAAATACAGCAACCTACTAAATTTAAAACCAGCATAATCTTGCCAAACCATGATAAACCTCATTTACCAATTATGCAGAAACCAATAAATAGCATTCACCATTTAGAGTCATGCGCTGAATTGAGTCTTAAAAATCCTCTGCTATAACAATCCCAATCAGAAAATGAGCAGCAATTATTTCCAAATCTAAAAGACCAACCACATTCAAAATAATCTATGGAGCAACCAAATGTACCAAACAATTGTGTGTCATATTAGATGTTTGAGCAATCTTAAATGTTTACTATTTAGAGAAGTACCATGTAACATATGTTTTCCTAATCGGGAGACTGCAAAGGATAAATATAAATATATGAAATTATATAGAAAAAATGAAATAGTTATATCATCTAGAGAGTAAACGTTCTCGGTTGATATCTATCTATATCAAGCTGTGTAAAAGGAAAGGACAGACAGTAGAAGGATTTATTGAGTGGTTATGAGGTTAGTTGTGTGTCAAAATATGATTAATAGAGTGTTCAAATAGGCCTTAGAAATTGTAGTGCATATAAGATGAGTTAGGATGTGTCTCATTTTTTATTAAATGAGAATCAGTTGGCAAATACTAACATGTATCATAGGAGAACTAAAATAAAAATATTGTCTTGTAAACGGTGCATTCAATTTCTTAAATGTTTAAAAATTGTTTTTTTAATACAATGTTTCTATTTTTTAGACGCTTTTATATCTGTTCTTCAAACACATGTTAGCAAAACTCTTTTCGGTTTAGTTTATATGTATACGTTCAGATTGGGAAAAATGCAGTGGCAGAGAAGTAGCAAAAAGTGGTGTGCAAATAATAGCAACCAAATATATTTTTGATACTATTGTTGTGACAGGTTCATCATGTGGACTTGAACTTCGGTTTCGAGGAAATCATGTTAGGTTTGATTTGGCCTTATGTTGCATTAATTTATGGCTGCTGCTACACACACAGACATATTACTAACCACACCTGTCCCGTGAATTTGACTAAAGTACTTTTTACACTAAAAAACCTGAAAATCTATACGAAAAACAGAGCACAATCACACAGTATCAGAAGCAGCAATATAAAAGTGCAGAAAGTAAAAGCACACAGATATTTGTTAACCCAGTTCGGTGTAAATACCACCTACGTCTGGAGGATACCGATCCAGGAAGGAAATCCACTATTGGAATTAATCCTAAGACTCAAGACACAGACCCCCTGTTCCTAGTCTTCTGACTTAATTTCCTATAGTTCTGATTTCTACCCAACACCTGAGTATAAGAAACCCCCTTCTTACTTCCTATTCAAGTAACAACCCAGTTACTAAACAGCTTCTGAATAACTACCCAGTTTATGAAGAAACACTTCAAAATAACAAAGACATCATTCGTACTTAAAAGCTTAGAATGATTTACAACTCAAAACTTCTAAACCAACTCAGATGAGTGGTGTACAAATAAAACCTAAGTTTAAAAACACAAAGACTCAAATTCTCTGATTTCTAATACTCTCTTCGTTAACTTCAATAGCAGCAGCACATCTCCTTAAATAGGCTTCAGCAATCATATAATTCTGGAACAAATCTTCTCTGAAATACACTTCTAAAATACTGCAAGGCTTGAAAAGGAAACAATATAATTCTGACTTCTATCTTGCAAAGATTCTTCATAAATATATGCAAACATAAAACACGAAGCCAATCTTCTCAAGATCTTCAACAAATTAATCAGCCTTTCTAGAAAACTTCAGCCAGAATAAATCTTCAGCAAATCTCCATAAGATACGTACAGAATTAATGCAGAAAATCCCAGCTTCTGAAATCAGCTTCTGAAGTCCAGCTTCTGAAGGTCAACGCTGGTCAACGTCTGAACAATGCGTCTGAAGTACTGTTCAGCGTCTGAAGGTCATTTCTGCGTCTGAAGTACTGTTCAGCGTCTGAAGGCCAAAACTGCGTCTGAAGGTCCAATCTGCTTCTGAAGGCCATTTCAGCTTCTGAACCTCCTCAAATTCAATTTCTTGCTTCTGAAGACTTCTTAAACACATGGAGATGCTTTGCTTGAACACTTTGATTTTACCAAAACATGCAGCCAACATCTAAATACTCAACAATCTCCCCCTTTGGCAAATTTTTGGCTAAAATCAAATGCAACACATAGAATATGTTCTTCAATCAACACAAGATAATCAACCTTGAAGAACTCCACATAATTCAAACATAGCACAGAGATAAGCAGCGGACAAATGCTATGTTAAACTAATCAAAACAGCTTCAGTACATCTTCTGACAAAGCACAAAACACATCCTGAACTCTTGAAGCACACAACAACTACTGATCATCTTCTGATACTTCTTAGACTCTGATCATCACATGTACACTCCCCCTGAAGCTTCACAACCACATGAACACTCCAGCTTCAAAACAACTCTTCCCCTGCAACTCAGCACATAACTACACTCCCCCTTAATTCTGAACTGCAGTGAATTTCTGAGAAATACCTTCTGAAACTGAAACATCAGTAATCACAACACTTCAGGAACACTAAACTGAAACACTTCTCAGCACATAACTTCTTCAGGAACAGTCAAATCAAACACATCTGGAACAAACAGCTCACAACTCAGGAATTCAACACTAATGCACTCCCCCTGAGTTAGAAACTCCCCCTCAAACAAAACTGCACAGCTCTTGTTGAAACTCTGAATTCTGAATGAAACTGTCATCTGAAAAATAACTTACGAATTCAAACTCTGAACACATTCTGACCAGCTCCATTCTGAACTCAAACACAAGTTTTTCTCACCCTTTTTAGCCACAAAATTTTGACAAAACTCGGACTTCATATAGGGAACAAAAACTAACATGTAACACAGATCCTGAAAACTGAATGAATATCAGACTCTGACTCAAGATCACACTCAACATTTGCAAATCTGGCAGGTACTCTATCTTCCTCACATCCAGTTTGCTGTAATTGTTATAACTCCTCATGCAGACAAACACCCAACTTGCTTCTCAGATTCTCAAACTGCTTGGCATCCAAAGCTTTTGTAAAAATGTCAGCAATTTGTTCTTCAGTATCCACATGTTCAAGCTGAACAATCTTTTCTTCCACAAGATTTTTGATGAAATGATGTCTGATATCAATGTGTTTAGTCCTGCTGTGCTGTATGGGGTTCTTAGAAATGTTAATAGCACTTAAATTATCACAGTATAGGGTCATAACACCTTGTTGCATGTTGTATTCTTCCAGCATCTGCTTCATCCATACCAACTGTGAACAACTACTTCCAGCTGCTATATATTCAGCTTCAGCTGTAGACAATGACACACAGTTTTGTTTCTTGCTGAACCATGAAATCAAGTTATTCCCCAGAAAGAAACATCCACCAGAAGTACTCTTCCTGTCATCTGCACTTCCAGCCCAGTCAGCATCACAATACCCAATCAATTCAGAACTTGCACTGTGTGAGTACATGATTCAATAATCACTTGTACTGTTGACATACTTCAGGATCCTCTTTACTTGTGTCAAATGACTCATCTTTGGATCTGCTTGATATCTTGCACACACTCCAACAGCAAAAGTAATATTTGGTCTGCTTGCAGTAAGGTACAGTAAACTCCCAATCATACTTTTGTACTGGCTTTGATCAACAGCAACTCCTTGTTCATCCTTAGTTAATTTCAGGTGTGTAGCAGCAGGTGTTCTCTTATGGCTAGCAGTCTCCATTCCAAATTTCTTCACTATATTCTTGGCATATTTACTCTGAGAAATAAAAATTGTATCTTCCATTTGCTTGACTTGCAGTCCAAGAAAATAAGTAAGCTCACCAACTAGACTCATTTCAAACTCAGATTGCATCTGCTGAACAAACAACTGAACCATTTTGTTTGACATTCCACCAAACACTATGTCATCAACATAGATTTGTGCTATCATTAAACTTCCATTTTCTTCTTTCACAAATAAAGTTTTATCAGTTCCTCCTTTTCTGTATCCTTGAGTCACAAGAAATTGTGTGAGTCTATCATACCATGCTCTAGGTGCTTGCTTCAATCCATACAAAGCCTTCTTCAATTTGTAAACATGATCAGGAAAGTTAGGATCCACAAACCCTTTAGGCTGTTCAACATAGACCTCTTCTTGTAGATAACCATTCAGAAAAGCACTCTTCACATCCATCTGAAATAATTTGAACTTAAGAATGCAAGCTACACCCAACAGTAATCTTATGGACTCTAATCTGGCCACAGGTGCAAAGATTTCATCAAAGTCCAGTCCTTCCACTTGAGTATATCCTTGAGCAACTAACCTTGCCTTGTTTCTGACCACAGTTCCATTTTCATTTGTTTTGTTCTTGTAAATCCACTTAGTGCCAATCACATTTAAACCTTCAGGTCTTGGAACAAGATCCCACACTTCACTTCTTTTGAATTGATTCAACTCATCTTGCATGGCTTTAATCCAAAATTCATCAGTTAGGGCTTCTTTCACATTTTTGGGTTCAAATTTTGACACAAAACAAGAATCAGTAGCAACAACATCTGAACTTATGGTTCTGACTCCTTGATCTAAGCTTCCAATGATTAAATCTCTGGGATGATCCTTCTGAACTCTAATTGATGGTCCTTTACCAGTAGGAACATGATCTGGATGAATTTCTTCTGCTTCAGACTCTACTTGATTTTTTGCTTCTGATAGTTCTTCTTCTGATGTTTCAGTATCTGGAACTACTTCAGACTCATCTCTTTCTTTCTCAGCACACAGATCATCAATCACAACATTAATGGACATCATCACAACCTTGGTTCTGGAATTAAACACTCTATAGGCTCTGTTGTTCACTGAATAACCCAGAAATATTCCCTCATCAGACTTAGGATCCAGCTTTCTTCTATTTTCTCTATCAGCCAAAATATAACATTTGCTGCCAAAAACATGAAAATATTTGACTGTAGGCTTTCTACCCTTCCACAGTTCATACAAATTAGATGTAGTTCCCTTCTTTAAAGTCACCCTATTGTGAATGTAACAAGCTGTATTCATAGCTTCAGCCCAGAACATGTAAGGTAGCTTCTTAGCATGTAACATGACTCTTGCAGATTTTGCTAATGTTCTGTTCTTCCTCTCAACTACACCATTTTGCTGAGGTGTCATAGGTGCAGAGAACTCATGCTTGATCCCTTCAGATGCACAAAACTCAGAAAATTTCTTGTTTTTAAACTCCTTCCCATGATCACTTCTGATTCTGATAATACCACAGTCTTTCTCTCTTTGTAACTGAGTGCACAGCTCTTTAAACACTTCAAATGTATCTGACTTCTCTCTAACAAAGCTAACCCATGTGAATCTTGAATAGTCATCAACAACCACAAAAGCATATCTCTTTCCTCCAATACTCTCAACTTGCATAGGCCCCATTAAATCCATATGTAACAGTTCTAGAACTTTAGTAGTTACCTGGTGTACTAATCTGGGATGAGACTTTCTTGTTTGTTTTCCAATTTGACAATCACCACAAACATTGTCTTCATTGATCTTCAAATTAGGTAGACCTCTGATAGCTTCAGTACTCATGATTTTCTTCATGCCTTTCAGATGCAGATGACCCAGTTTCTGGTGCCAGAGTCTGACTTCCTCTTCTGAGCTCATAAGACAGGTAGTCAGGCTTCTTTCTTCTTCAGACACCCATAGATAACAGTTATCTTTAGATCTGCAGCCCCTCATCAGAACCTTACTTTCTTGATCAGTTACCAAACATTCTTCTTTGTTGAAATTCACCTTCAAGTCTTGATCACAAAGCTGGCTTATGCTGATTAAATTTGAAGTCAATCCTTTCACCAATAGCACATCATTAAGTCTTGGTAATCCATCACTGATTAAATCTCCTATTCCAAGAATCTCACCTTTGGCTCCATCACCAAATGTCACATAGCTCCTGGAGTAAGGCTTTAAATTGCTTAACAGCTTCTTCACACCAGTACCGTGTCTTGAACAACCACTATCAAAATATCAGTCTTCTTTAGAGGTGGCTCTCAATGATGTATGAGCTATGAGGCCAACAGTCTTGTCTTTGGGTTTCCACACCTTCTGAACATTGTTTCTGGTTGCAGCAGGTTCCACTCTTCTGTACTGAAAATGCTCAGGATAGCCATATAACTTGAAGCAAAATGGTTTAATATGCCCCTTCTTTCCACAATGATGACAGACCCAGGGATGATTTCTTCTCTTGTTTCTGTTAAACTTCTGGGGTTACTTCTGAGGTTGCATCTGAGCTTGCTTCTGAGGTCTCATCTTGGATGTCCCAATCATAGGATCATAAGTTTCTGTGGCAGGAACAAACCTTTTAGCAGGATTTTTCTGTTTGAGGTTATGAGTCTGATTAACAAATCCTAAACCAGTTTGTTTTCCTTGTTTCTGATTCTCTAACATCTCCTCCAGCACATCAGTAGCAGTATTCATCATTCTGACATGCTTTTTCATATTCTCAAGCTGGGAATTTAGTTGGCTCACTTCATCCTTCAAATCAGAATTTTGTACTAAAAGTTCACCTTTCTCAGCCTCCAGTTGACAGATTGTCTCCTTCTGATCCAGAATTTGCTTGCAAACTTCTACACTTCTGGTGCATAGCTTTTTGTAATTGTCAGCCAGTTCATCATATGAGTTTTTCAACTCTGGCTTCAGATACAGATGAAACTTCAGACTCTGAGTCAGACTCTGATAAAGTCTCAGACTCTAAAACTGCTTCAGTCTTTGAACTAGCTCCTAACTTCTGAGGCTTGAACCTTACCATCAGACTTGTATCATACTTAGCAGATTCATTCTCTATATCTTCTTCTGAGTCTTCATCAGACCAAGATACAGCTAAGCTCTTCTTCTGCTTTTTAAGAAAAGTAGGACATTCTGATTTGATATGTCCATAACCCTCACACTCAAAGCACTGCACACCTTTAGCTTGATTACTCTTCTCCTCAGTCTTGGTCTTCTTCACATCACTATGTTGCTTCTTGTTGTTGAATCTGAAGTTCTGACCTTTGGTTTTGGATTTCCTGTCAACATGCTTCAGAATTTTATTGAACTGTCTTCCCAGCAACACAAGTGCTTCTGATAAATCAACATCATCCTCATCACACTCTTGTTGATCTTCATCTTCAGTATTAACAGCAAAAGCAATTCCTTTCCCTTTCTTCTCAGGCTGTTTGCAGAAAGCAGTTTCAAAATTCAGCAGAGATCCAATCAGCTCCTCAACCTTCATAGTGGAGATGTCATGAGCTTCCTCTATTGCAGTCACCTTCATGTCAAACCTTTTGGGAAGTGACCTGAGAATTTTTCTGACTATCTTCTCATCTGACATCTTCTCTCCAAGAGACTCAAAAGAATTTGCCATATCCAGGACATTCATATAGAAATCTTGAATGTTTTCATCCTCCATCATCTTCAAATTCTCAAACTTAGTGGTAAGTAATTGGAGTTTGGACATCTTCACCTTTGAGGTTCCTTCATGAGTGGTCTTCAGTATTTCCCAGGCATCCTTGGCTATGGTACACTGCTTGATGAGTCTGAACATGTTTTTGTCCACTCCATTGAATAGTGCATTCAAAGCTTTGGAGTTTCCAAGAGCCAGATCATCTTCAGCCTTTGTCCACTCTTCTTCTGGTTTCAGCACCTCAGTCTTGTTCCCATCTTTGTCTAAAACAACTGGATGATCCCAACCTTTTAGCACAGCTTTCCAAGTCCTGCTGTTGTCATACCCCATTTTTTGACTCATATTTTTCTTTGTTCATTATCATATTACTATTCATCATTTCATTATAATTTTCAATTTTTCTTATTTTATTTACCTTTTATTATTTTATCTTCATTTTTAGATTTTTATTTATTAATATGTATCACCATCATCATTACTATTATTATTATTAATATTATCATTATCCTTATTAATACTATTGTTATTACCTTTTTCATTAATAATATTATTATTATTATCTTTTTTATCAATGTTTTATTATTATTATTTATTATTATTATCATTATTTTTAATTACTAATATTATTATCTTTTTCGTCATTTATTTTTATATTCATCTTTATTACTATATTCATTACTATTTTTTGTTTCCATTATCACTTTCATTATTACCATTACTATTATCATTATTGGTTTTTATTTGTTTTATTTTAAAGAAAATGCAAAAAAAGAAAAGGGGAGTTCGCAGAGCAAAGTTACCTTCGCTCTGCGAACTCTGCGAATTTTCTGCTGATTTTTATTCCTTTTATTTATCTTACTTTTAATTTCATTATAGTCATTGTTATTATCATCCACTGTTATTATTATCATTATTATTGCCAATTGTGGTTGAATGGATCCAGCAAAGCTTCATTAAGCATGTGACATTAAAGGTTAAGGTGAGAAGGATTTTGTTCCAACCTAGCATGTGCCCAAGCAAGTTGGCTGCCCTTGGTCAGCCCTCATCCCTCCCAATTGACCTGTCTCTAACCCTGAGCTTGCCAGTCAACTGCTTGTTCTCTTTTCTTCCTTCCTTCTCCACCAAAACCAGTCAAAACATAGGTGGTTTTGCTTGCCAAAAAGCTGTTTGAGCTGCCCTGTTTTCAGCTGTCTTTCTCCTTCCTCACACCAGCCCACATGCTCCCTTTTGTTTTCCCCCAACCTCTGCACAGTACAGTGCACGTTTTCCTTGCTTGACCTCTCAAGATTGCAAGGATTGATCCCAAGAACAACTCAATTGCAAGCTGCCCTGTTTTTTCAGATTTTCATCATCATTGCTATCAAAGATCAGCTGCATTAATGGCTGGATTTGGCCAAAGTCTTGACCAAGATTGCAAGGCAATGTCCCTTCTTCACTTTTGCATTAAATGCAAAGCAAGATAGCCTGGTTTTAGCCCACAAATCAGCTGGATTCTAGAGATTTTTTCATCATTGCATAGATTTCATTTTTGCCTATAAAAGGAATGCAATGCATAACCATTCAACACACTTGAAAAACCATTATATACACAACAATTACAGAATTTCTAGAGCAAGAACAGAGTTCAACACATAGCAAAAACCAATTGGAACATTTGAGTTATCTGTGAGTATTCTAAAAGCTTTATCTTTCATTTTGAATTGCTGTTTGCATCATTTACTTTGTTTAATTTCATTTTGCACAAAAAACCCCTTTTGAAACTTCAAAAGGAATCTCAAAGTTGCAAAGCACTAAAACTGAGTTGTTGTACTCCTTTTCTTCCAAATTTTCAAAGCTTTTTAATCCCCTTAAGGTTCTGAAGCTTGCTCAGAAGCAGCTTCTGAATAGAAGTTCAGAAGCAGCTTCTGAGTTCAATTTTTCGCATAGTTCGCAGAGCAAAGTCATGGTCGCTCTGCGACCATGACAGAACTTGGGTTCGCAGAACCAAGTTCTGGTTGCTCTGCGAAGGCTGCAGAACTCAGAACATGAATTCAGGCTTCCAATGGCCAAATTTTTGAGGTTCTAACTAATGATTCAGAACCTAAAAGGATTAAAACTCATTTTTGTTCAAACCATACCAAGTTTTTGCATGATGTTGGAAACTTCACAAGTTTTGAGCAATAAATTTTGAGTAACTTGCGAAACAAGTTATGTTCCTTAAACTTTCAAAATCAAGCTTGAGCAATAAGCTAAGTTCATTTTTTTCAAAACTAAACTTGAACAACAACGTTGTTCATGATTTTCAATCAAAACACAAACTTTAGCCGAACTTGCTCACTTTTTAAAACCAAACTCAAACTTGAGCCGAACTTGTGTATTTTCCAAACTCATGCATATTTTCATGAATTTGTTCATCTTTCAAACTTGAATAACACTTGTTCTTGAGTTCCAATAACTTAAGCAACAAGCTATGTTCATGATTTTTGAATTCTGAGTGATAATTTCACTATATTGTTTTAAGTTAAGCTTAATTAACTTGGATAAAAATCAAGGGGAGCTTACAAACCTAACCTTGAGGACTGTCAGACCTAGGGGGAGCTTACAAACCTCTCCTGAAGTCAGATTGTTAATTAAACTTAACAACAATCCTGAAATTTTCACATTTGTGTTTTTAACTGAACTTAATTAACTTGGATCAAACTCAGGGGGAGCTTACAAACCTCACACCCTGCAGTTAACTTGTTAATTAAGTTAACAACAATTTTCTGATTTAATACTTATGTTTCTCATCATCAAAAAGGGGGAGATTGTTGGAACAAAATGTGTTTAACAAGTCTCTTATAAATTAAGGGGAGATTGTTGAAACATTTATGTGTAAACATATCTCTCTTTATGGTTTTGATGATAACAAAGTGTTAAATAGAAAATTGGTTATTTGCTAATGCTTTGTTCTAGTGTTTTCAGAACCATGTGCTTTATGATTAATTATTAAGAATGATTATGGAAGAACAAGCTTAGAACAAGGAAGGAAAGCTAAGAAGCAATGTTGCAAAGCTAGAAGGAAACTGGGTCTGAAGAAGTGCTCCTGAAGAAGTGCTCCTGAAGTAGTGGTACTGAACTGAGAGCTTCTGAAGTGGTCCTGAAGTAGTACTCCTGAAGTGCAGCTTCTGAGTCTGAAGGCAGCTTCTGATGTCTGGGTGCTTCTGAAGAAGTCAACGCAGAGTCAACTCCTGAAGCCAGCTTCTGATCCGTACAAGGCAGCTTCTGATGCAGCCGCTTCTGATGCACTGTTCACACAGAAGCTTCTGAAGCTGATGTGGCTTGGAAAGTGACTAGTACTGTGCGCATTTAATGCCTAGATGTATCAGAACAACTCAATGGAACAGTTGTCTCCCTGACCCAAACATTCTCCAGCTTTTAAGGTAGGCCATTTCAAAAATGGCTGCTGCTCTGCTTTGTTTGAAAAAGTGCAGCACACATTTGCAGAAATCCTAGCTCAAATTGCAACAGCTCTTTCCTCGAATCAAGCAAATCTTCAACAGTTATATTTCATCTATAAAAGGAAGAAGATTTGAAGAAGAAATTGGTCTAAGACTCTTGAAACAAATTGCTGAACCTGTGCTCTGTTTTCTTTGTCAAAACTGTCAAGTTCATAAAAACTCTTAGAAATTCTTTAGTCTTGTAACTTAGAATTTCTTAAGGTTAAGAGTCTTAACCTGTGTTGTATTTAGAGAACACCTCTGATATTTTATCAAGTGTTCATCCCAAACTCCTTTATTTGTAAACCAGTTTGGTTCCTAAAGTCTCAGTCTGTATACTGAGCATTTGTAACCTCATTCCTTTGTAGTCTGAGTCAGAAGCCTCTTGACTTAGTGTCTTGAGCATTGGGAAGTCTCTTGTCTTAGTGACTTGAGCATTGGAAGCCTCTTCCTTGGTGGTTGAGCATAGAAGCCTCTTCCTTGGTGGTTGAGCATAGAAGCCTCTTTCTTTGTGATTGAGCAACTGGAAGTCTCTTCCTTAGTGGTTGAGCATTTGTAATCAGAACTGATTATAGTGGAACTCTCTTGTTGGAAAACAAGGGGACTGGACTACTTCTCACATTGAGAAGGAACCAGTATAAATCTTGTGTGTCTCTCTCTTTCATTCTTCTTTTAACTTGTTATCCGCTGCATATACTTCTGATCACAGTTCAGAACCTGGTTCTGAACTTGTGTTAAGGTTTTGAAAAGAAAAGAACAAGTTTTTGAGTCACACAATTCAACCCCCCCTTCTTGTGTGTGTTTTTCTCACCTTCAGTTGGTATCAGAGCTCCGGTTCTGATATTAACACTTAACAGTGTGTCAGTCTTGATCCTGAGAAAAACATGTCAGATAATGAAGATTCACCTCCTCCTCCACCTCCTCCTAGACATACGTCTGTACAATATGATTATGGCACTGATGAGAGAAAATCTAGGTCACACAATAAACCTCCAATGTTTACTGGTGATCCTGAGAATTTCTCATGGTGGAAAAGCAAAATGTACAGCCATATCATTGGTATAGATGATTCACTATGGGATATTATAGAAGATGGAATCTCAATACCAGTGGATGAAGAAGGTGTTGCTGTCAACAGAAGAGCTCTGAGTGATGCTGAGAGGAAGATATATAGAAAATACCATAATGTTAGAGGCATTATTGTGGATTCACTACCTCACTCAGAGTATCAGAAGCTGAGTGACAAGTCAACTGCTAAAGCTATATTCACATCCCTCTGCTCTAACTATGAAGGTAATAAGAAGGTTAGAGAAGCTAAGGCAAACATTCTTGTTCAGCAATATGAACTGTTCAGAATGAAAGAGGATGAAAATATTGAGACTATGTTCTCAAGATTTCAGACTCTGGTTTCTGGACTTCAGATTCTGAAGAAGAGTTATACCACAGCTGACCATGTGAACAAACTCTTAAGAAGTCTGCCATCCAAATGGAGACCTAAAGTGACTGCTATTGAGGAAGCTAAGGATCTGAATACTTTAAGTATTGAAGATCTGATAAGCTCCCTCAAGGTGCATGAACTGGGACTCAATGAGGATGAGTCTGTTAGAGAACCAAAAACATTAGCTCTGAAGTCTAAAAGAAAGCCTGCTAAAGCTTTGAAAGCTATTGAATCTGAAGAAGAGTTTCCTGAGGGAAATTCTGATGAAGATTCAGATGCTGATGAGCTTGCAATGCTTTCTAAAAGGCTTCAGTATCTGATGAATAGAAAGAAAAAATTCTCTAACAGAAGCAGTAACTTTAGAGGATCTGGTTCTGGTTCAAAGAGGGATATTCAGAAGGAAAGCTGCTACAACTGCAAGAAGCCTGGGCACTTCATTGCTGACTGTCCTGATCTTCAGAAGGAGAAATCATAGGAAAAAGCAAAGAAGTCCAGCTCAAAATCCAGCAGTTTCAGAAACAAGCTTAAGAAAAGTCTCATGGCAACATGGGATGATCTGGACAATGAGTCAGAATCTGATGAGGAAGAAGCAAACCTGGCCCTGATGGCAATTGCATCTTCTGATGCAGAATCATGCTCAGATTCTGATGAAGAAGATGAGGTATACTCTGAACTCTCTAGATCTGAATTGATTGAAACAGTTAATGATCTTATGAGTCATCTTAAAAGCAAGTTAAAAGAAATTAAATCTTTGAAAAATCAAACTAACTTGCTGTCTGAGGAAAATCTTAAACTTTAGAATCAAATTTTTGAATATGATGAAGAAGTTGAAGAACTCAGAAAAGAAGCTCATAAGAAATCTGAAGAGGTTCCAAATGAACAGGAAATAACTCTTCAAGATTTCATGTTAACTGGGTTCAATAGAACAAAAATTGCCTCTATGATGTATAATATGATCAGAAACAAAGGTGAAGGCATTGGCTATGATTCATTTAAACCTTCAAATGAATTAAACTCACCTTCATGTTCTGAAGATATTTTAAAAGGCAATGGTATATGCTTTGTGCCTGCTTCTGATAAATCTGAGAAGTTGAAAGTATCAGAATCTGAGACTAAGTCTAAAGTTCTGAACAACTCAGACTCTGAAGCTTCTGAACCTAAAGGTAAGATGAAGGCAAATGCTAAAACCCTGCCTAAATCTAAGCCAAAAGGTCCCAAGCCTAAGAGTAAGAGGAAATCAGACTCTGAACCTTATAATGTTCAGAATCTGAAGTGTTCAGAACCTGGAACTAGTAAGTCTCAGAATCTGAATAAACCTGATTCAAATTTTTCTAAGACTGAGTTCATTAAAACTTCAAAACCTGTTAAACCAGTCAATGTAAAACATTTTCATTCTCAGAATGTTAAGCAGAGCAAGCAAAAGCAAACCAATCAGTTTTCTGCTTCAAACTGTTTTATGAAAGGCAAAACTGAAGCTTGTCTTGTGCCTGAAGCTAGCAAAGTTAGAATTCTGAAGAGATCAGAACCAAAGTGCTCAATGGTTCAGACTCTGAACAAATCAGAACCAAAGACCTCCAAGTCTCAGGTTCTGAAGAAGTCTAAGTCCAAACCCTTGAGAACTCAGGTTCTGAAGTACTCAGGTTCTGAAACTCAGACTTATTCAAGATATAAGGATTCATATCCTAAGTATCAGAACAAGTCTGAATATCATAACTTCAGACACAAGAAGCCAAAACCTTTCAGGACTAACCCCAAAGGACCCATGAAAATCTGGGTACCTAAGTCTGAGATAATTTCAATTGCAGATATGCTTAACATCCAAAGAAAAGGAAAGGTCCTGGTACCTGGACAGTGGATGCTCGCATCATATGACAGGGGACAAGTCTATGTTCCAAACCCTAACTCTGAAAGAGGGAGGAACTGTGGGGTTTGGAGGAAGTCAGAAAGGAAAGATCATTGGTACTGGTAAGATAGGTAATTCTTCCCTGTACATTGATAATGTTTGGCTGGTAGATGGACTTAGACATAATTTACTTAGCATAAGTCAATTATGTGATAGTAATTATGAAGTCTTGTTCAATAAGAACACATGTACTGTAACCAGTAACAAAGATAAGTCTGTAGTGTTCAGAGGCAGCAGGAAAAACAATGTTTACAAAATTAATTTTTCCGAATTGGCTCAGTAGAAGGTAGTTTGCCTTCTGTCTGTGAGTGATGAGAAATGGGTCTGGCACAAAAGGCTGGGACATGCTAACTGGAGACTCATCTCTAAGCTTAGCAAGTTACAGCTGGTCAGAGGCTTACCCAGTATTGACTATCACTCAGATGCACTATGCAGTGCATGCCAAATTGGAAAGTTTTCTAAAACCTCTTTTAAGTCTAAAAACATTGTTTCCACCTCTAAACCTCTAGAACTCCTTCACATTGATTTGTTTGGTCCTGTTGGAACAGCTTCAATCAATGGGAAGAAGTATGGACTTGTGATTGTTGATGATTATAGTAGGTGGACTTGGGTTAAATTCCTCAGAACCAAAAATGAAACATATGATGTGTTTTACAAATTCTGCAAACAAGTACAAACTGAAACTGATTTGAAAATTTTGAAAATCAGAAGTGATCATGGTGGGGAATTTGAAAATGAACCATTTGAAATTTTTTGTGAAGATCATGGAATTCTCCATGAGTTCTCATCTCCTAGAACTCCACAACAAAATGGAGTTGTAGAGAGAAAGAACAGGTCTTTACAAGAAATGGCCAGAACCATGATTCATGAGTCTAAAATTGCTAAGTACTTTTGGGCAGAAGCTGTAAACACAGCATGTTATATTCAGAACAGGATCTATATTAGACCCATTCTGAATAAAACAGCATATGAATTATTTAAAGGAAGAAAACCAAGTATTTCTTATTTTCATCAGTTTGGTTGTACATGTTACATACTAAACAATAAAATCTACCTAAAGAAATTTGATGCCAAGGCTTAAAAGGGTACCTTTTTAGGATACTCAGAGAGATCTAAGGCATACAGGGTGTATAATTCTGAAACACATGTTGTTGAAGAAGCTATATATATTAGGTTTGATGACAAGAAGCCTGGTAATGAAATACCAGAGCTGGATGAGAGTTTTGCAGATATCAGAATCTCAGAAGAACCTTCAGAAGCTGAACCCAGTTCAGGTTCTGATGAAGGTTCAGAAGCTGAAAACAATGAAGAATCTGAGAAACTCTCCAACAATGACACTACTCCTGGAGCTAATCAAGATCAGCATGGCTCTGAACACATCCTTGATGGTTCTTCAGAAGCTAATCCTCCCAGAACCTCCTTCAAATACAAGTCTTCACATCCTGAGGAGTTGATCATTGGAAACAAGAATAGTCCAAGAAAGACAAGATCAGCATTCACACAGAATGAGTCTATGCTTGGCCTGCTATCCATGATTGAGCCTACAACTGCTGATGAAGCACTTACTGATGATGGTTGGATTGTAGCAATGCAAGAAGAGCTGAACCAATTTCAAAGGAATGATGTATGGGATCTTGTTGCAAAACCTGATCAGAAGAACATCATTGGAACAAAATGGGTGTTCAGGAACAAGCTCAATGAACAAGGAGAAGTGATCAGAAACAAGGCTAGATTAGTAGCTCAAGGGTACAGCCAGCAAGAAGGAATAGACTACACTAAAACTTTTGCTCCAGTAGCAAGACTGGAAGCAATCAGGTTACTTCTTTCTTATGCTGTTAATCATGATATCATCTTATATCAAATGGATGTTAGGAGTGCCTTCTTAAATGGTGTAATTTCTGAAGAAGTGTATGTAAAACAACCTCCTGGTTTTGAAGATGTTAAATATCCAAATCATGTTTTTAAACTTAAGAATTCTTTGTATGGTCTGAAACAAGCTCCCAGAGCTTGGTATGAAAGGCTAAGCAACTTCTTAATTAAAAATAATTTTGTAAGAGGTCAAGTTGATAATACACTTTTCAGGAAAACTATTAAGAAAGAAATCTTAATTGTGCAAATATATGTGGATGATATCATATTTGGTTCTACTAATGCCTCCTTTTGCAAGGAATTTTCTAAGTTAATGCAGGATGAATTTGAAATGAGCATGATGGGTGAGCTGAAATTCTTCTTGGGAATTCAAATCAACCAATGCAAGGATGGTGTTTATGTTCATCAGTCAAAATACACCAAGGAGCTTCTGAAGAAGTTCCAGCTGGATGATTGCAAGCTGATGACAACACCTATGCATCCCACCTGCACCTTAAGCAAAGAGGACAATGGCTCTAAAGTAGATCAGAAGCTGTACAGAGGTATGATAGGTTCTCTCCTATACTTAACTGCTTCTAGGCCAGATATTTTATTTAGTGTATGTCTGTGTGCTAGATTCCAATCAGATCCTAGAGAATCTCATATGACTGCTGTCAAGAGAATCTTCAGGTATCTGAAGGGAACAACTAATTTGGGACTTCTGTACAAGAAATCTCTAAATTACAAGCTAGTTGGATTCTGTGATGCTGACTATGCTGGGGACAGGATTGAAAGAAAATCCACCAGTGGAAACTGTCAGTTTCTTGGTGAGAATCTGATATCCTGGGCCAGCAAGAGACAAGCAACCATTGCTTTGTCAACAGCAGAAGCAGAATACATCTCAGCTGCAAGTTGTAGCACACAACTGCTCTGGATGAAACATCAATTAGAGGATTATCAGATTCATGCAGACAATATTCCTATTTATTGTGATAATACTGCTGCTATATGTCTGTCTAAAAATCCAATTCTGCATTCTAGAACCAAGCACATAGAAATAAAACATCATTTTATAAGAGATTATGTTCAGAAGGGTGTTTTAGATATTCAGTTCATTGATACTGATCATCAGTGGGCTGACATATTCACAAAACCCCTAACAGAAGAAAGATTCAATTTTATCAAAAAAGAATCTGAACATGCATTTCATCTTTTGAAAATGTGCTTGAATCTGAATGAAATCCTTAATTCTGAGTTTATCATAAGCTAAGACTTATCAAACACTCACCTTCTGAGAGTTTGAAGAATGTTAAGCCTGAAAAATTCAGAGTCTGAGGGATCAGAACCTGGATTTTCTGACTTCTGAATCTGATAAAAATCTAATGTTGGTCAGAATCTGATAAGTATAACTACGGGCAATGATGATTAAAGCTTTGAAAGTTTATACTCTAATCCTCCCAAAGTTATCAATTTAAAAATGTGATTTTCTGCTCTGATATTCAATGATAAAATTGCTTGACAAACAATTTTCATTTGGTATCAGTCTGTTTTCAAACTACTTAGCACAGACACATTTTTTTAAATACTCAAAGTGTTTCAGACAATGTTCAGTTTTTAGAACTTATTTTAATTTGGTATCAGACTCTGAAGATAAACCTTCATATTTTGATATCAGGTTCTGATACAAGTTCAGTAGTATTAAAACTGTATTTTGGTATCAGACTCTGAGATAAAATCCTCAATTGGTATCAAGCTCTGATATAATCTATCAGTTGGTCTTTAATCTGAAAAATTTTGCTTTAAAAATGAGTTAGACCTGCTCTGATCTGAACTATTTTCTTTAAACCAGCTCAGATTTGCTCTGATACCTTCTTGCAAGAATTGCTCTGATACCTTCTTGCATTTTTTGCTCTGATACTGAACACTATTTGGTTGTTTTGTTCTGATACTGAACCATTTGTACTAAACAAGTCATGTCTGAACACAGAATGACCTGATCAGAAGCTCTAAATCTTTTCTGCTTCTGAACAACATTCTAATTTTAATGCAAGTCATATACACATTGAAAATTAAGTAGGCTCTGATGATTATCCTTGCTGCTTGATTATCCATATGATTGCATAAATATCTCACAAATTTTTGTTCAACCCCCTCCTATATGCTCTAATCCTTTTGAAATATTTTCCAACTCTTTACAAAGAGGGAGATTGAACTGCTCTGATACATGTTTTCAAACTCTTTTAAAATCCTTTTCTGCTCTGATACAGATGTTTTCAAACTCTCTTGACAAAGGGGGAGAAATTTTCTGTGTTGGGGGAATAAGTAAAACTTTTTGTTGATGACAAAAGGGGGAGAAAGTAAAACAAGTATTAAAGCACCTGAGCTCCAAAATAAGTTAAATTTTGTCAGTAATTAACTTATGAAAGGGGATTAAAAGGTATTAAAGCCTGAGGCTCTGAACATAAGTTAAAACAGTTTAAGATCTGATACTGATTAGTTAAAGTTTTGATACTGATTGAATCTAACTTATGAGAACTGCTTTTTAACTCTTAGCCTCTGAATTGTAAATCTGGCTCTGATACCATTATGTGAGATACATTACTCTTAGTGAGTAAATTGAATTTAAAATAACTTGGATAAGACTCAGGGAGCTTACAAAACTCATCCTGTGGATTATCAGACTTAGGGGGAGAGCTTACAAACCTCAGAACCTGAAGTCAACAAGTAATTTTGAATTCTGAGTGATAATTTCACTATATTGTTTTAAGTTAAGCTTAATTAACTTGGATAAAAATCAAGGGGAGCTTACAAACCTAACCTTGAGGACTGTCAGACCTAGGGGGAGCTTACAAACCTCTCCTGAAGTCAGATTGTTAATTAAACTTAACAACAATCCTGAAATTTTCACATTTGTGTTTTTAACTGAACTTAATTAACTTGGATCAAACTCAGGGGGAGCTTACAAACCTCACACCCTGCAGTTAACTTGTTAATTAAGTTAACAACAATTTTCTGATTTAATACTTATGTTTCTCATCATCAAAAAGGGGGAGATTGTTGGAACAAAATGTGTTTAACAAGTCTCTTATAAATTAAGGGGAGATTGTTGAAACATTTATGTGTAAACATATCTCTCTTTATGGTTTTGATGATAACAAAGTGTTAGATAGAAAATTGGTTATTTGCTAATGCTTTGTTCTAGTGTTTTCAGAACCATGTGCTTTATGATTAATTATTAAGAATGATTATGGAAGAACAAGCTTAGAGCAAGGAAGGAAAGCTAAGAAGCAATGTTGCAAAGCTAGAAGGAAACTGGGTCTGAAGAAGTGCTCCTGAAGAAGTGCTCCTGAAGTAGTGGTACTGAACTGAGAGCTTCTGAAGTGGTCCTGAAGTAGTACTCCTGAAGTGCAGCTTCTGAGTCTGAAGGCAGCTTCTGATGTCTGGGTGCGCAGAGTCAACTCCTGAAGCCAGCTTCTGATCCGTACAAGGCAGCTTCTGATGTGCAGCTTCTGAAGGCAGCTTCTGATGTCTGGGTACTTCTGAAGAAGTCAACACAGAGTCAACTCCTGAAGCCAGCTTCTGATCCGTACAAGGCAGCTTCTGATGCAGCAGCTTCTGATGCACTGTTCACACAGAAGCTTCTGAAGCTGATGTGGCTTGGAAAGTGACCAGTACTGTGCGCATTTAATGCCTGGATGTGTCAGAACAACTCAATGGAACAGTTGTCTCCCTGACCCAAACATTCTCCAGCTTTTAAGGTAGGCCATTTCAAAAATGGATGCTGCTCTGCTTTGTTTGAAAAAGTGCAGCACACATTTGCAGAAATCCTAGCTCAAATTGCAACGGCTCTTTCCTCGAATCAAGCAAATCTTCAACAACTATATTTCATCTATAAAAGGAAGAAGATTTGAAGAAGAAATTGGTCTAAGACTCTTGAAACAAATTGCTGAACCTGTGCTCTGTTTTCTTTGTCAAAACTGTCAAGTTCATAAAAACTCTTAGAAATTCTTTAGTCTTGTAACTTAGAATTTCTTAAGGTTAAGAGTCTTAACCTGTGTTGTATTTAGAGAACACCTCTGATATTTTATCAAGTGTTCATCCCAAACTCCTTTATTTGTAAACCAGTTTGGTTCCTAAAGTCTCAGTCTGTATACTGAGCATTTGTAACCTCATTCCTTTGTGGTCTGAGTCAGAAGCCTCTTGACTTAGTGTCTTGAGCATTGGGAAGTCTCTTGTCTTAGTGACTTGAGCATTGGAAGCCTCTTCCTTGGTGGTTGAGCATAGAAGCCTCTTTCTTTGTGATTGAGCAACTGGAAGTCTCTTCCTTAGTGGTTGAGCATTTGTAATCAGAACTGATTATAGTGGAACTCTCTTGTTGGAAAACAAGGGGACTGGACTACTTCTCACATTGAGAAGGAACCAGTATAAATCTTGTGTGTCTCTCTCTTTCATTCTTCTTTTAACTTGTTATCCGCTGCATATACTTCTGATCACAGTTCAGAACCTGGTTCTGAACTTGTGTTAAGGTTTTGAAAAGAAAAGAACAAGTTTTTGAGTCACACAATTCAACCCCCCCCCCTTCTTGTGTGTGTTTTTCTCACCTTCAGATTTTCAATAAACTTGAACAATAAATTTGTTCGTGATTTTCAACAACTTTTCTTTAAGTTTTAACCAAGTGTTTTGTTTCCTTTGAGATTTCCTCGAGTTTCAACAAAACAAAAACTTGAATGAAAAAGGAATGGTTTGATGTATGTCTCTCCAAACCCCGGTTGCACGAATGCTTGACGTATGTCTCGTTGTTCGGGCAATCGTCATTCCATTTTCAACGCGTCCAACGCGCTTAACCTTTCTTTGGTCCCCCGTGACCATTTTAAAACTTTTCTTGGCCCTCATGGTCAATTCAAACTTGCGCGGATACCATCGCCTTAGTGCGAGTCCGTCTTTTTGTCATTTAAACCTTTTTACGCCTTTGCGCGTTTTCAAACCTTTTTTTCACGCCCGAGTGCGAATACGTCTCTTTTTTATCAAACCCTTCTTACCTTTTTTAAGCTACCCTCATAACGGTAGTAGGTCAAAGGCTTTTTATCTGTCTTTTTTAAGCTATCCACATAACGATAGTATACCATGTTGTTTTTGCATTTTTAAAGCAAAACTTTTTCGCTCGGGCGCGATCAAATCTTTTTCATAATTAAAATCTACCAACATACAAATTTTTTCTACCAAAGAACTACGTAAGCTTTGAATTCTCCATCGCACCGGGAGATACGTAGGAGCAGGATTCATATCTTGTCAAGCCCTTTAATAAAAAAAAAACTTATTTTTTCCCTTTCATCATATTTTCTTTTTCGCTTTTATATATTCAAGCACGCAAGCAAAACTTTGAAAACATTCTAAGCCTAAGTCAACTAAGAGGTTCCCGTTGAGTACAACGGATGTGAGGGGTGCTAATACCTTCCCCTTGCATAATCGACTCCCGAACCCAAAATCTCTTACTTAAAGGTAATTTCGAACTTTTTTCCTTTTTTCCCCGAAAAATTAAAAGTTCAGTCGTGATTTAAAATTAGTGATTCAAAGCTTCTCAATAGCTTGATATCCGAAATTCGACGCGACAAAAATGGCGACTTCACTGGGGATGTGCACATTGTACACTTTGTTTTTGTGTATGGCGAGTCAAGCCTATCTTAGTCGACTTTTAGGCTAATATGTTTTTGCTTTGCTTGCTCGTTTGTGTCTTATTATCATTATTTGTTTCTATTCTTTTGCTCTATAGCTATATATTTCATGTTGCTTCATATTAATATATCAATTGTGGGGTTGTTACTTGAGCGATGTTACTCCACATTGTTCGGGTTAATGCCGGACGTGTGAGGCTCTCTACCCGAGCTTTGAGAGAAAATTAAGATAGGATGGTGGTTGTGTAGCGGAGGCCCGCGTTGACGTATGTCCGTGAGGTAGGATGCGAAAACCCCGCCTAGAGGAGATTTCACTTGGAATGTATTGAAGTCATGCGAGTAATTTGCAATCGACGACCTTAATTCCATGTGGGATCCATGACTCTAGGGACCTTTTTAGAAAATCTCATCTCTAGAGCCTACATGTGAGGATGGGGGAAGTCTTGAATCGTCACATACCTTACCTTTGCATACCATCCATTTGCATTCATGAAAATAATTTTCGCATATCATTTTGCTTTATAGGAAATTAAAAAGAGCAACCAATAATTAGCAAAAAGAATATGGCTTCCAAAAATAGAAACACGCTCGCTTTCAAGACCAAGGCTCCTAAAGTGGAAAGTTTGCTAGCCTTGAGTAAACGGCTATCTTTGGTCGACAAGAGCAACTTCGAAGCAAGTTATGGACTAATACTCGACCTCCTGCCCGTGAAGATAGATTCAGCGGCTTTAACCACGTTGGCTCAATTCTTCGACCCACCTCTCCGGTGCTTTACCTTTCAAGACTTCCAACTAGCCCCAACCTTGGAAGAATTTGAGAAGATTTTGGGATGTAATATGAAGGACCATGGGCTTTATCTCGATTTGGGAGAATGTCCTACTTTAGAAATCATCGCCGAATCCTTACACCTTAATGTTCAAGAAATAGCACCTCACTTGGAAACTAGAGGAAACATTAAGGGTTTCACAAGAAGGTTTTTGGAGACCAAAGCTCGGTTTTTGTTGGCTAACAAAGAGGGGAAAGCATTCAACGCAATCCTAGCCCTTTTGGTGTATGGGATAGTTCTATTCCCCAACATGGATGACTTTGTAGACCTTCCGGCTGAAGGGGTGAGAAAAACACAAGAAGGGGGGGGGGGGGGTTGAATTGTGTTTTAAGTGATTTTTCTTTTTCTTCAATACTCTTAAAAAAACTATCAGAGTGAAAATAAGTTTGCAGCGGGTAAAGATAAAAGAGTAAGGAAGAGAAGAATCACACACAGGAATTTTTATACTGGTTCCTCCCACTAACAGGAGTACATCCAGTCCTCTCACACAAGAGAGATTTACTAACCACACAAGGTTACAAATGCTTAGACACACAAGTCTAAGACTTCTTTGCCTTTCACTAAAGGACTTCTACTTAGACTCTACAGCCTAAGTTTCTATCTAACTGATTGAATGAGAAAGATAGAACAACTTAATTCTACACTTAGAATATTACAGATAATTGCTTGAGAGTTTGTGTAGAGTTTCAGTATTTCGCAGTATTGTTGTTTTTCTTCAGTCTTGCAAAGCTTCTATATATAGTGAGTAGCTTGAGTGAAGAATCAATTCTGTCCGTTGAAGGAATTAAGACAATTGAATTGGGGAGATTTCATTCCCGTTGTAATTCAATTCTTGTCTGCTGGTAATTCCTTTCTTGTTTCCAATTTCCTTTTTGAGCAAGGAATATCCTCTTCGCCAGTTAAGGAAATATTGATGGCGTATGTGCATTGATTGTCTTGAAGATCTTCAGATGATACAGTCTTCAGTACTTGATAGGAGCAGAGAGGTCTTCAGACTTTGGTCTTCAGTATTTGTCCTTCAGACTTTGTTCTTCAGTATTTGTTCTTCAGACTTTGGTCTTCAGTATTTGCTCTTCAGACTTTAATCTTCAGTAGTTGACCATTGTTGACTTCTCTGACCCTCTTCAGAATTTACTTTTACTCCAAAAGCGTTGACTTCTGTTCTTTGTACAGTAGCTTTTCATTTGATTATTTTTAACTGTAGTCCTGCACACTTAGAGAATACATTAGTAATACCAATTGTTTTTAATACTCTGTTATCATCAAAACTTAAGGAGGGTTTAGTAAAATCCATTTTGTTCTAACAATCTCCCCCTTTTTGATGATGACAAACATCTGTATTAGAAACAATTGTTTAATAAATCAAATGTTAACTTAGCTTCAGGAACGGAGGTTTGTAAGCTCCCCCTGAATCTAATAACTCATGAGGAAGGTTTGTAAGCTCCCCCTAAGTTCAATAATCCATAGAAAAAGATTTGAAAGCTTTTCCTAAGTTTTATCTTAACATTTAATTTTAATATCAACACAAATCAAAGCAACAACGTATATATTGGTTCAGAGATTGCAATTATTTCAGCTGCAAAGTACTGAGTTATGTTGCAGCTTCTACTCCCCCTTTTGTCATTATCAAACACATCAGAAGTTAAATAGATAAGAGAGTAGATATATAAAACCAATAGTTGAGAAGTAGTAGCAAAGAAAATTGATATTAAGGAAAAAAAAATACGGATACATAAGCAAAAAAAAACAAAAGTGCTAAGACTAAGAAATCCTAAGGTTTAGGTTGAAGCAGGGACAGGATGGTCTTGATATCAGAATTTGAGGAGTTCTGGTTCTGAATGACAGTCAGGATCTGTGCTTCCATTTCCTTCTGCTTGCTTGCAATTTCAGCCGAAAGAGTCTCTTGAGCAGCCAATCTATCTTTAACATCAGCTTTGAAGGCTTCAAACTCAGGATGTTCTAAAATGCTCTTGGACACAACAATCTCTTCAGGAGTAAGAAGGGACTTGAAGTGTTCCCTGAGAGACTTATCAAAAGCGTCAACAGTCTCCCAGTGAGAGTAGTCAGTTAAGTGCAACAATCCTTTCTGCCTTAGGTTGGCTAACGCAACCTCAGAATTTACTCCCTCAATCCAAGCATTGATATCATTTCTGTATCTCTTTACATCTCAAACATGTTCTTCACCTTGTTCATGTCATCCTTGACCATGAACAGTTTCTCCTTGACTTCCTTTGCAAGTCCATAATTGCTTCCAGATTCCAGTAGACAAATACCTCTGTTAGGGACCTTTAGCAGCTTTGCAATTGTTTCTTGAGTAATGGTGACATCCACTCCCATTACTGAAGAACAAATCTCTGTTTCCTTGAACTCAGGCAACCCTAACTCAGCCCTTGTTTTCTTTTTGTTCTCAGTGGGATTCTCAGCAATTTTCCTTGACAAACGAATGTTATCTGCCTCTTGATCGTAGACTTCCGCGCGAACCCAGAAATACTTCACCAAGTTTTGATAGGTTGGACCATTCAACATATCAAAATACGACATCCAACCTTGAACTTCAAAGAACGGTTTAAGTGGAAAACCATTGCACTTCAGAGACTCAAAATCAACCATCTGTTCTATTAATAACTTGAGTTGATGCTCACGAACAGTAGTTGTTCTTGGTTTGATGAACACAGATTTACCTGAATCAACGTTGATAGCCATAGATGAGGATGATGAACCAGCCATTGAAGTTGAATGTAGTAGTTTACTGGTTTTAGGGTTTTGCTATTTTAGAGAGAAAGAAGTAATAGAATTCTGACGGTTTAGATAGAAAAGAAAGTGTAAGTAGTGAAGTGTAGGTAGTGGGTGATCGTGTATAAGTGAAACGAATTTTGAAAAGATTTTATTTAAAATAAAATTTTTAATCAACTGACACAGGGGGCGCGAAAACTTCGATAACTGTACTTAATGCATAAATCATCATTAACAATCCTTTACCAAACAGATTTCAGACACGTGTAAAGGATTTATGACATATTAAGTGGTAGAAAAGAGTTTTCAAAAACGTTTCCACTTATATACGTCAAACCCAACTAATCAAATTCTAAGTACAGATGTTGTAATCTTTCAGAGGTTGCAATACAGGAGTTTTGCAAATCCTGAGGACCATCAAATTCTGGACTATGTTCAGAGACTGATGACTTTCAGAAGTTACTACTCTTCAGAGGTCCTGAAGCGTAGTAGGTCCTGATGTCAATCAGACTCTACCCATCATTCAGGAGCCAGCATTTACTCAGAGACAAAATGCATGTTCAGATTTTTCTTTATAAAAACAAATCTTTCAACAGATAAAGGCTTTGTAAATATATCAGCCCATTGATGTTCAGTATCAATGAACTTTATATCCACAACTCCTTTCTGAACATAATCTCTTATAAAATGATGTTTAATTTCAATGTGCTTAGCTCTTGAATGTAGAATTGGATTCTTTGACAAACAAATGGCAGCAGTATTATCACAGTAAAGTGGAATACTACTCCCAGTTATTTGATAATCCTCTAACTGATATTTCATCCACAGTAACTGTGTGGTGCATTTAGCAGCTGAGATGTATTCTGCTTCTGCTGTGGACAGAGCAATAGTTGCTTGTCTCTTACTAGCCCAGGATATTAAATTAGTACCAAGGAATTGACAATTTCCACTGGTAGATTTTCTTTCAAGTTTATCCCCGGCATAGTCAGCATCACAGAATCCAACTAGCTTAAAATCTGAGGATTTCTCATAGAGCAATCCTAGATTTGTAGTTCCTTTCAGATACCTAAAGATTCTCTTAACAGCAGTTAAATGAGATTCTCTGGGATCTGACTGGAATCTAGCACACAGACAGACACTGTATAAAATATCAGGTCTGGAAGCTGTTAGGTAAAGTAAAGAACCAATCATACCTCTATACAACTTCTGATTAACTTTGCTTCCAGAATCTTCCTTGCTTAGACTGCAGTTGGGATGCATGGGGGTGGTCATAGGTTTGCTTTCATCAAGGTTGAACTTTTTCAGCAGTTCCTTTGTAAATTTGGATTTATGCACATACGTTCCATCTTGACCTTGATTTATCTAGATTCCTAAGAAGAATCTCAGCTCACCCATCATGCTCATCTCAAATTCATCCTGCATCATCTTGGAAAAATTCTTGCACAAGGAGGCATTAGTTGAACCAAAAATGATATCATCCACATATATCTGAACAATTAAGATATCAGACTTTAATGTTTTTCTGAATAGAGTATTGTCAACTTTCCCTTTTTCAAAATCATTTTTCAAGAGAAAATTGCTTAGTCTATCATACCACGCTCTGGGAGCTTGTTTAAGACCATACAACGATTTTTTTAGTTTAAAATCAAAGTCAGGATTTTTACAATCTTCAAATCCTGGGGGTTGTTTGACATATACTTCTTCAGAAATTTCACCATTTAAGAATGCACTCTTAACATCCATTTGATATAAGGTGATATCATGATTAACAGCATAAGATAAAAGCATCCTGATAGCTTCTAATCTAGCTACAGGGGCAAAGGTTTCAGTAAAATCTATACCTTCCTGCTGACTGTAACCTTGAGCTACAAGTCTAGCTTTATTTCTTACCACCTCACCTTGTTCGTTCAGTTTGTTTCTGAATACCCATTTTGTTCCAATAATATTCTTCTGTTTTGGTTTGGGTACTAGAGTCCACACGTCGTTTCTTTCAAATTGATTTAGCTCCTCTTGCATAGCTATAATCCAACCATCATCTGCTAGTGCTTCATCCACAGAGGTTGGTTCTATCACTGATAGTAGACCAATCATTGAATCCTCTTGTCTAAATGCAGATCTTGTCTTTCTTGGACTATCTTTGTTTCCAATAATTAGCTCTTCAGGATGTGAAGACTTGTACTTGAAAGTTCTGGATGGTTGTTCAGTATCTCTATGAGTAGCTTCTGAAGTTTCAGCAACTTCTGTGGTATCAGGAGTTCAGATTGTGTCTTCAGTAATTGTAACTTCTGGACATTCAGAGCCTTGATCTTCTGAGTCACTAAGTTCTGGTGCTTCTCCTGAGATCTTAATACCTGCAAGTTCTTGAGCTAGCTCTGACATTTTACTGTCAGGCTCTTTGTCGTCAAATTTGACATGTATAGACTCTTCAACTTTTTGAGTTTCAGAGTTATACACTCTGTATGATTTGGAGCGTTCAGAGTAACCTATAAAGATTCCCTTACAAGCTCTAGAATCAAATTTCTTTAGATGAACTTTATTGTTCAGAATGTAACAGGTACATCCAAACTGATGAAAATAAGAAATACTTGGTTTTCTACCTTTGAATAATTCATATGATGTTTTGTTCAAACCAGGTCTGATATAGATTCTATTTTGAACATAACATGTTGTGTTAACAGCTTCTGCCCAGAAGTGTTTTGCTAAATTAGTTTCAAAAATCATGGTGCGAGCCATTTCTTGCAAAGATCTGTTCTTTCTTTCTACAACTCCATTTTGCTGTGGAGTTCTAGGAGAAGAGAACTCATGGAGAATTCCATGTTTTTCACAAAAGATTTCAAAAGGTTCATTTTCAAATTCACCACCATGATCACTTCTAACTTTTAAAATTCTTAATTCCTTTTCATTTTGTACTTGAGAGCAGAAGTTATTAAACACATCATACGCATCATTCTTAAGTCTTAGAAATTTAACCCAAGTCCACCTACTATAGTTATCAACTATGACTAATCCATATTTCTTTCCATTGATAGAGGCTGTGCTAACAGGCCCAAACAGATTAACGTGAAGAAGTTCTAAAGGTCTGGAGGAAGAGATAATGTTTTTAGTTTTAAACGAGGTTTTCACAGATTTTCCTTTCTGACATGCTCCACAAAGAGCATCTGAGTGATATTTAAGTTCTGGTAGGCCCTTAACTAACTTTAACTTGCTAAGCATAGAGATTAACCTCCAGTTAGCATGTCCTAAGCGTTTGTGCCATACCCACTTCTCATCACTCAGTGATAGAAGGCAAACTACCTTCTGATCAGTCAGTTCAGAGAAATTAACTTTATAAACATTTCCTTTCCTCTTTCCTTGGAACACTATGGACTTGTCAGAGTCATTTGAGACTATGCAAGTGTTCTTATTAAATGTTACTACATAACCACTATCACAAAATTGACTTATGCTAAGTAGGTTATGTGTAAGTCCATCTACTAGCCAAACATTAGAAATAGAAAGAGAAGAGTTACCTACTGTACCAGAACCAATGATCTTCCCTTTTTGATTTCCTCCAAACCCCACAGAACCTCCCTCTTTCAGAGTCAGGGTTTGGAACATAGACTTGTCTCCTGTCATGTGTCGCGAGCAACCACTGTCCAGGTACCAGTAGTGCTGCTTTACCTTTCCTTGAGTGCACATCTGTAGCAGAGACAATTTCAGATTTTGGTACCCAGATCTTCATGGGTCCATAGGGGTTAGTCTTAACATTTTTATACTTCCTTTGTACATAAGGTTTATCTCTTGTTCTAAGATGTTTCAAATTCCTTACTTCTGGAGTTTTTGGTTTTGATTGCTTCAGAACCTTAGGCTTGCTAGTCTTTGGTTCTGATCTCATCATGCCTTTTGTTCCAGACATTTCAATAGAACTTGTTACATTTAGAGCAACAGAACCTATTTGCACAACCTCTGGAGACTTCAGTACTTCTGAATTTCCAGAGTTTGGTACAAAGGTGGAGTAGAGATCAGGAGGAGGTTTGTCTGAATCAGAAAGATATTCTGTATGTTTATTGTTACTAAAACGTGAAAAACCGAGTCCTTCTCCTCTTGTTCTACTAACTCCATATACCATAGATGCAATTTTACTTCTATCAATACCATAATAAAGAAATTCTTGAAAAGCATCTTCATATTTTTCAGAGTTACATCTGCTTGAGAGAGGTTGAGAATCCTTCAGACTTTTATTTAAAGAATGTAAGTTCTGAACTTGATCTTTCAGATCCTCAACTTCTTCACTCAGACTCTTACTTTGATCAAGATTTTGTTTATATTGTTTTTGTAGGAGTTCAAATTTTCTTGACTTGGTATGAAGATCACTGATAAGTTCTTTAATGGTATTTATTAATTCAGTTCTAGGGACATTAGAAAATACCTCATCGAAGTCATCATCAGGGTCTGATCCAAACTCTGAGTCAGAGTTGTTGTCAGATTCTGTTGAGGCCATGAGAGCAAGGTTGGCTTCTTCATCATCTGAGGAATCAGCATCAAGTTCTTCCCACGTTGCCATGAGACTTTTCTTAACTTTGTCCTTCATGCTGTCCTTTTTGTAGCTGTGTTTCTTTGCCTTATCTTTTGAAGACAGCTCTGGACAGTCAACAATGAAATGTCCAGTCTTCTGGCACTTGAAACAGCTCTTCTGGTCTTCCTTCTTGTCTTTGGATCCAGAACCTCTGAAGCTGCTTCCTTTACCTGTAAATCTTTTGCTCTTCTTGATCCACTTCTGGAACTTCTTGGTCAGCAGAGCTAGATCTTCATCAGATTCAGATTCTTCAGTGTCTTCAGACTGTTCATCCTCTGAGACTTCAATTCTGGCCTTCAGAGCTCTTGAGGGTCTCTTGGTAGACTTCAAAGCTATTGACTTTGACTTCTTTTCTGGTGCATCCCCCAGAAGCTCCATTTCATGACTTTGCAGAGAACTGATGAGACTTTCTATACTCAGAACATTCAGATCCTTTGCCTCGTGAATAGCAGTTACTTTAGGTCTCCATTTGCTTGGAAGGCTTCTCAGAATCTTCTTCACATGATCAGCTGTGGTGTAACTTTTATTCAGAACTTGTAGGCCTGAGACAAGAGTTTGGAACCTTGAAAACATCCCCTCAATGTTTTCATCATCATTCATTTTGAACAACTCATACTGTTGCACCAACAGATTTGCCTTGGCTTCTTTGACCTGTTGATTTCCTTCATATGTTGACACTAAGGAGTTCATGATGGAATGAGCGCTTGATTTGTTGAGGATTTTGGTGTACTCAGACTATGACAGGGAGTTGAGCAGAATTCCTCTGACCTTGTGATGCTTAGTGTAGATCTTCCTCTGGGCAGTCGTCAGCCTTTTCTTGTCAGCCACCATACCATTCTCATCAACTTCAAAAGGAACACCATCATCCATTAAATCAGATAGCTCATCATCAATTCCTATGATATGACTGTACATAATATTTTTCCACCTAGGAAATAGAGATGAGTCACCATTGAATATAAGTGCTTTAGAGTTTGAAGTACTTCTCTCAGTTTTTTCTTGATTGTAATCATATGGAACATTATTATGACTTGTTTCATCAGAGGTTGTTGGGGCCATTGTTTTTCTCTGGATCTTTACTGTGACACAGTTAGGTGATCAGAACATAGACCGTGCTCTGATACCAATTGAAGGGGTGAGAAAAACATAAGAAGGGGGGGTTGAATTGTGTTTTAAGTGATTTTTCTTTTTCTTCAATACTCTTAAAAAAACTATCAGAGTGAAAATAAGTTTGCAGCGGGTAAAGATAAAAGAGTAAGGAAGAGAAGAATCACACACAGGAATTTTTATACTGGTTCCTCCCACTAACAGGAGTACATCCAGTCCTCTCACACAAGAGAGATTTACTAACCACACAAGGTTACAAATGCTTAGACACACAAGTCTAAGACTTCTTTGCCTTTCACTAAAGGACTTCTACTTAGACTCTACAGCCTAAGTTTCTATCTAACTGATTGAATGAGAAAGATAGAACAACTTAATTCTACACTTAGAATATTACAGATAATTGCTTGAGAGTTTGTGTAGAGTTTCAGTATTTCGCAGTATTGTTGTTTTTCTTCAGTCTTGCAAAGCTTCTATATATAGTGAGTAGCTTGAGTGAAGAATCAATTCTGTCCGTTGAAGGAATTAAGACAATTGAATTGGGGAGATTTCATTCCCGTTGTAATTCAATTCTTGTCTGCTGGTAATTCCTTTCTTGTTTCCAATTTCCTTTTTGAGCAAGGAATATCCTCTTCGCCAGTTAAGGAAATATTGATGGCGCGTGTGCATTGATTGTCTTGAAGATCTTCAGATGATACAGTCTTCAGTACTTGATAGGAGCAGAGAGGTCTTCAGACTTTGGTCTTCAGTATTTGTCCTTCAGACTTTGTTCTTCAGTATTTGTTCTTCAGACTTTGGTCTTCAGTATTTGCTCTTCAGACTTTAATCTTCAGTAGTTGACCATTGTTGACTTCTCTGACCCTCTTCAGAATTTACTTTTACTCCAAAAGCGTTGACTTCTGTTCTTCGTACAGTAACTTTTCATTTGATTATTTTTAACTGTAGTCCTGCACACTTAGAGAATACATTAGTAATACCAATTGTTTTTAATACTCTGTTATCATCAAAACTTAAGGAGGGTTTAGTAAAATCCATTTTGTTCTAACACCGGCCATATGAGTATTCATGACTAAAAATCCGGTTCCCACACTTTTGGCGGATTTTTATCATTCCCTCTATTCAAGACATGAACAAGGGAGAGGGCGTACAATTTCTTGTTGTACTCCTTTGGTGCAAATTTGGTTAACATCCCACATGCCGAGAAGCCGGGATTTTGTGGAAAACCGGGCCAAGCTCAAATGGTCACAAAGAATGTTAGCTCTTACCGAGAAAGATGTCCATTGGTTTTCCCCAGATTTAGAGGATCCGGAAGTCATCCTTAGTTGCGGGGATTTCCCTAATGTACCCCTCATTGGTACTAAGGGATACATCAACTACAACTCGGTTCTCTCTCTCCGCCAGCTAGGTTATCCAATGGAGGACAAACTCGGGGATCTCTTGTTAGAGCCTTTCTTCCTAAGGGAAGGAGATCAAGACCCGGCCTTGCTAGAAAGAATCCGAAGAGCTTGGAGCCAAGTACGCAAAGGAAAGGTTGGCAAGAAGAATTGTGTGGCCAAACCTCTCTACACTCAATGGGTGAAGGAGAGGGTTAAAACTATCAAGCTACCCTTTATGGTCATATGCCCTCCAAAACCTCCTACACCTAAGCCAAGCACAACCATTCCCAACAAAGAAGCAGAGGAGCTTAAAGCTAAAATTCGAGAACTCCAAAACAAAAATGGGGAGTTAGAATTAAAGCACCTTCAAGCTTTAGGAGAAATCACTAGGACAAAGAGAGATCGAGATGAAGCGACAAATTCTCTCCTAGTGTGCCAAAAGCGGCTAAAAATCTCCGAGGGGAAGAGAGATTGGATTGGAGGTGGTTTGGTTAGTGCGGATGCCAACCTTATAGCCAAGGACGAGGAGTTGGAAAGAGTCTTGCATTCCAACCAAGAACTCAAAAAGTTCGGCGAGCTAGCCATCGAAGCTCAAAAGAAATGGAGGTTGAAATTTCAAGAGAAAGATCAACAACTCCAAGAAGTCGTCAAGGACTACAAAGAGCAGCTCCGAGCCGAACGCGTCCAACGGCAAAAATATGAAGGCCTTTCTCATCAAGGGAAGCTACAATGCAATCGTCTCGAAGCGGACATCAAGAAATTTGAAGAATATTTCGACAAGATTGCAAGAGAGCATGGAAACCATATTGCACGACTCCTTGATGAGATTAGAAGTGCAAATATCAAGCTAGCTCAACGCAAGGAAGTAATTGAGTTTGTATGGCAAGACGCCACCCGATTAAGTGAAGACTTCACAAGATTGGTCGCATTCTCAAACTTGGTCATTGCCAAACTTCCGAAGAAACTAGCAAAGGCCGAGATGGTCATGCCTTACTTTGTCATCCCTAAGAAGATCCAGAAATTCATGAAGTTCTACAAAGATATTGTAGACTTCTATAGGGAAGAAATGGACAAAGCGGAAAAGCAAGCGGCTATTTGATTTGTATTAGCAATAATTACACTTTGTAATCTCAATGTTATTCAATCAAATAAATATATTTTGGGCAATGTTAATTTCTCGGCCTTTAATATTTCTAATCGCTAATATTAATTGCACACTTTTAATTTCCTTGAAAAGCAAAAAAAAAAGAAAAAAAAAACTTTTCATGCATTTACATTTGCATCATTCATATCATGCATACATTCGTCTTCGAGTCCAAAACTCATTTCCCTTTTCTTATCATCAGGATTTATTACAATCCGAATTGAGTCTTCAGTGTTCGCATTTCATTCGCAACACTACGCGTCTTCCCATCAAGAAAGGTGGCTCGTCGTCCCAAAGCAACCCACACATATAACACCCGAGCAGCCATAAGGAAGAAGATGGAAAATTTAGAACAAGAGAATCAGGAACTCCGTGGAGAGTTAACATCCATGCGGACCGAGATGGAGAAGTTAACGGAGTTAGTAAAGTTACTAGCAGCCGCACAAATTCCACCAACACCTCCTCCTCCCTCTAGCTCTCAAGCTCAAGCATCAGCATCTACTTCGGCTCCAACATTACATACCAATGCTCAGCAATACGCTAGACCCCCCGGTTGTACATGGGGCATGCCATTCGACTTTGGTGAGGAATTCATCCCTATTCCCACTACTCTTCAAGAGACTCCGGTTTCTCAACCCGAGGTTACCTTCACCCAGGCTGCTGCAGCCTTCTCAACACCAGTGGTCCATACCACTCCGTATGATCATGGGCCTATCTTTCATGCCGAAAGTTTAGGTGCCCAAGATAGGATGGCTGATTTCCAAGAGAAATTTGATGAAATGCAAAAGGAAATCAAAGCCCTCCGAGGGAATGACTTATTTGGGAAAAACGCCCATGACCTCTGTCTTGTGCCCAACGTCAAAATCCCTCCTAAGTTTAAGGTCCTAGATTTTGAAAAGTATAAAGGGAACACTTGCCCACAAAGTCACCTAGTGATGTACGCTAGGAAAATGTCGACTCAACCGACAATCATCAATTGCTCATCCACTACTTCCAGGATAGTTTAACCGGTGCCGCTTTAAAATGGTACATGGGTTTAGATAGCACCAAGATCCAAACCTTCAACGACTTGGGAGAAGCATTTGTCCGTCAATATAAATACAACTTGGACATGGCCCCGGACCGGGACCAGCTCCGGGCCATGGCCCAAAAGGACAAAGAGACCTTTAAAGAGTATGCCCAAAGGTGGAGAGAGGTGGCGGCTCAGATTAGCCTGCCTCTAGAAGAAAAGGAAATGACCAAGATCTTTTTAAACACTCTTGGTTCCTTTTACTACGAGCGAATGATTGCGAGCGCGCCTAGTGACTTCACGGAAATGGTGAGTATGGGCGTACGCTTGGAGGATGCGGTCCGGGAAGGACGCTTAGTGAAGGAAAGTGCTCCATCTAGCAGCACAAAAAGATTTGGGAGTAGCTACCCAAGAAAGAAAGAGCAGGACATTGGCATGATTGGCCATGGGGGACCTCGCCAAGGGTACTCGGCATATCCACACGTCTCTGCCATTTCACCTTTCATCTCTACACCTCCAAACTACCAAATTCAGGTCCCACAAAGGCCTACACCTCATTATCAACAATCATATCAACAACAACACCCACAAAACCCACAACAACATTATCAACAACCCCGCCCACAAGGTCAACAACAACACCGACCTCAAAATCCTCAACCCTTCAATCAGCAGAATCTCCCGAGAGCGGCATTCGACCCAATACCCATGAAGTACGCGGACTTGCTCCCTGCCTTAATTGCAAGAAATCTTGTCCAAACAAGAGCACCTCCTCCCGTACCAAGTGTATTACCCATATGGCATCGCCCTGACCTTACCTGTGCTTTCCACCAAGGGGCACCGGGTCATGACATCGAACATTGTTTCCCTCTTAAGAATGAGGTTCAAAGGCTAATCCGTACCAAGGTTCTAACCTTCAAGGACTCTAATCCAAACGTCCAAACCAACCCTCTGCCAAACCATGGTTCCTCTATCAACATGGTTCAAGAGCATCAAGAAGCCAGTCCTATCTTGAAAGCACAAGATATCAGGACACCTCTGGTTCCACTGCACATCAAGATGTGTAAGGCAGCTATGTTCAAACATGATCATGCTAGTTGCAAAGAGTGTTCAGAAAATCCCCAAGGATGTATGCAAATCCAAAACGACATACAAGGATTAATGAACAAAAAGGAGCTTATTGTCACAAAAAAGGACAAAAGTGTATGTGTTATAACCCCGGAGTTTAATATCCCGGATCACTTGGAGTTAGCTTTCAGCAGCCAGGAGCCTGCTGCTACTCCACTCGTAATATGTTTACCGGGACCTACCCCATACACTTCCAACAAAGCAGTTCCTTACAAGTATACTGCAACCATGTTGAACAACGGTCGAGAGGTACCTATTCCCCCCTTAGCCCCTGTTGGTAACATCACGGACAGTAGCAAAGTGCTAAGGAGTGGACGTGTTCTTCCCACAGTAGTCCAAGAGAAGGTCAGTACCCCGGTATTTAAACCAAAACAAGCACAAGACCCCAGCACAAGCAAAGATGCGGGTCAACCCAGCGGGGCTAATGTCGATTCAGATCTCGATGAGGTGTTAAAGCTAATCAAGAAGAGCGAATACAAGGTCGTAGACCAGTTGATGCAAACACCTTCAAAAAACTCTATGTTGTCCTTATTGCTAAACTTCGATGCTCATAGAGAAGCATTGATGAGAGTCTTGGACCAAGCCTTCGTGGAGCACGACATAACCCTTGGCCAATTCGGAGGCATTGTCGGGAACATCACTGTTTGCAATAATTTGAGCTTCAGTGATGAGGAACTCCCCGAGCAAGGAAGGCACCATAATCTGGCATTACACATATCGGTGAATTGCAAGTCTGATGCTTTATCAAACGTACTTGTGGACACCGGTTCTTCATTGAACGTAATGGCCAAAACAACCCTTGACCAGCTTTCCAACCAAGGGACCCCCATGAGACAAAGTGGGGTAGTTGTTAAAGCCTTCGATGGCTCGAGGAAATCAGTGATTGGGGAGGTGGATTTACCTATTACAATCGGACTATCGGTTTTCTAAATTACCTTCCAAATAATGGATATACAAGCAGCGTACAGTTGTTTGTTAGGCAGACCGTGGATCCATGAGGCCGGAGCAGTGACGTCCACACTGCATCAAAAGCTAAAATTTGTGAAAAATGGAAAGCTAATAACTGTGGGAGGAGAGGAAGCTCTGTTGGTAAGCCATTTATCGGCTTTCTCTTTCGTTGGTGCCAATAATGTGGACGGGACGTCATTCCAAGGTCTTTCCTTAGATGATGAGAATACCGCGAAGAATGGAGCATCCATGTCTTCTTTCAAGAGTGCACAAAGAGTGGTGCAAGATGACTTACTCCCGGATTGGGGAAAGTTGATAAGTCCGCCGGAGCATAAGCATAGAGAAGGGTTAGGTTTTACTTCAAAGTAATGTGTTTGTTTATTTATTTTTTTTTCAAAAAAAAAATCCCTTCGTCTCGCCCGAAGCGAAGGGAGACTCATGTAGGGCTCTTGTTTAATGTACTATCATCAATTAATGAAAATCGTCGTTTCTATCACGACCTTTAAGTTCTTTCAACTTTGTTTTTCTTTTTTGTCGTTTTCCGAAAAAAATGGTAATACAAAAAACCAAAAAATATATTTTCTATTTTCAATTTCAAAGAGTCTGCATTTCTCATTTTTACTAAAAATCAATCATCCATCATATGCAGACAAAACATCAATAAACCCGTTGAACACCTTAACCCTAGGCTCCCTCCCAACTTTGAGTTCCCTGTTTACAAAGCCGAAGAGGAAGAGGATGAAGAAATTCCGGACGGGATCAAACGCATATTAGAGCAAGAGAGGAAGACCATTCAGCCTCATGAGGAGGCAGTAGAGGTTATCAACTTGGGTTCTGAAAAAGACAAGAAGGAAATTAAGATTGGGGCATTGTTGGATGCGTCCGCCAAAGAAAGGATAATCAAGCTTCTTGAAGAATATATAGATATCTTTGCATGGTCATACCAAGATATGTCAGGATTGGACCCTGAGATTCTGGAGCACCATTTACCTCTAAAACCTGAATGTCTGCCAGTCAAGCAGAAGTTGAGAAGGACTCGCCCTGACATGGCTCTCAAGATCAAAGAGGAAGTGCAAAAGCAGATTAATGCTGGATTTCTCGTTACATCAGAGTATCCTCAATGGTTGGCCAACATAGTGCCTGTTCCCAAGAAGGATGGTAAAGTTAGGATGTGCGTCGACTACCGAGATTTAAACAAAGCTAGTCCGAAAGACGACTTCCCTTTACCACACATTGACATATTGGTCGACAATACTGCCAAATCCAAGGTATTCTCCTTCATGGATGGCTTCTCCGGATACAATCAGATTAAAATGGCTGTCGAAGATAGAGAAAAGACGTCTTTCATTACGCCTTGGGGCACCTTTTGCTATCAAGTAATGCCTTTTGGCTTAACAAATGCGGGTGCTACCTACCAAAGAGGCATGACCACTCTCTTCCACGACATGATACACAAGGAAATTGAAGTGTATGTCGACGACATGATTGTCAAATCAGGAACTGAAGAGGAGCATGTCGAATATTTACTAAAAATGTTCCAACGTCTGAGAAAGTATCGGCTTCGCCTGAACCCCAACAAATGTACATTCGGCGTGAGATCGGGAAAACTCCTAGGTTTCATCGTCAATCAAAAGGGTATCGAGGTAGATCCCGACAAGGTCAAAGCTATCAGAGAAATGCCCGCTCCTCAAACAGAGAAGCAAGTAAGAGGATTTCTAGGACATTTGAATTACATCTCTAGATTCATATCCCATATGACAGCCACTTGTGGGCCTATCTTCAAGCTGCTCCGCAAAAATCAAGAAGTAGTGTGGACAGAGGATTGCCAGAAAGCTTTTGACAGCATCAAGGAGTACCTGCTAGAACCTCCAATACTTATTCCTCCAGTTGAAGGGAGACCTTTGATCATGTACTTAACCGTATTGGAGGACTCCATGGGTTGTGTACTCGGACAACAAGACGAGACCGGTAGGAAAGAGCACGCCGTCTACTACCTAAGCAAGAAGTTTACGGACTGCGAGTCCCGATACTCTCTACTCGAAAAGACTTGTTGTGCATTAGCCTGGGCTGCTAGGCGTCTCCGTCACTACATGCTCAATCATACTACTTGGCTAATATCCAAAATGGATCCAATCAAGTACATCTTTGAAAAGCCCGCTTTAACCGGAAGGATCGCCCGATGGCAGATGTTGTTATCAGAATATGACATCGAATACCACACTCAGAAGGCCATCAAAGCCAGTATTCTAGCCGATCATTTGGCTCATCAACCAATTGAGGATTATCAACCAATTAAGTTTGACTTCCCCGATGAAGAAATCATGTATCTAAAGATGAAGGATTATGACGAGCCACTACTCGGCGAAGGTCCAGATCCCGAGTCTAGATGGGAGTTGATCTTTGATGGAGCCGTTAATGTCTACGGCAATGGAATTGGGGAAGTCATCGTCACCCCTGAGGGCAAACATCTCCCTTTTGCTGCAAGACTTTCTTTCGACTGTACAAACAATATGGCAGAGTATGAAGGGTGTATCTTGGGAATTGAGGAAGCCATTGATCTAAGGATCAAGAACCTCGACATTTATGGAGACTCAGCTCTTGTGATTAATCAAATCAATGGAGATTGGGAAACTCGCCACACCGGCTTGATTCCTTACAAAGATTACGCAAGACGTTTGCTAACCTTTTTCAACAAAGTCAAGCTGCATCACATTCCTCGGGATGAGAATCAAATGGCAGATGCTTTAGCGACTTTATCTTCCATGTATGAGGTCAGCCGCCGAAATGAAATTCCAACAATCAAGTTCAACACCTGGAAAGGCCCGCACATGTGTTTGCAGCCGAAGCAGTCATAGATAACCAGCCATGGTTCCATGACATCAAATGTTTCCTCCAAAAGCAGGAATACCCGCATGGGGCATCCAGCAAGGATAAGAAAACTCTGCGAAGATTAGCTGGCAACTTCTTTCTAAATGGAGAAGTTTTATACAAGAGGAATTTTGATATGGTGCTACTCAGATGTGTGGATGAGCAAGAAGCAGATCTGATAATGCATGAGATACATGAAGGTTCTTTCGGAACTCATTCCAGTGGGCACACAATGGCTAGGAAGATCTTGAGGGCCGGATATTACTGGATAACCTTGGAAAGCGATTGCTACAAGCACGCCAGGAAATGCCATAAATGCCAAATTTATGCGGACAAGATCCTCATGCCACCAACTGCTTTGAATGTCCTCTCTTCCCCATGGCCTTTCTCTATGTGGGGCATTGACATGATTGGTAGGATTGAACCCAAAGCTTCGAATGGGCATCGCTTCATCCTAGTGGCAATTGACTACTTCACCAAATGGGTTGAAGCTGCATCATATGCCAACGTCACTAAACAAGTGGTGGTCCGATTTATTAAGAATCATATCATCTGTCGATATGGTGTTCCCAGCAAGATCATCACAGACAATGGGACCAATCTGAATAACAAAATGATGAAGGAGCTATGCGAAGAGTTTAAGATCGAGCATCATAACTCTTCTCCTTATAGGCCTCAAATGAATGGCGCAGTTGAAGCTGCAAACAAAAACATCAAGAAAATAGTGCAAAAGATGGTAGTCACATACAAAGACTGGCATGAGATGCTACCATATGCCTTGCACGGGTATCGTACTTCAGTGCGTACATCAACAGGGGCGACCCCTTTCTCTTTAGTATACGGCATGGAAGCAGTGCTCCCCGTAGAAGTCGAAATCCCGTCATTGAGAATCTTGATGGAAGCTAAGTTGTCAGAGGCTGAATGGTGTCAAAACAGATACGATCAGTTGAACTTAATTGAGGAAAAACGCATGACTTCCTTGTGTCATGGACAACTGTATCAACAGAGGATGAAACAAGCTTTTGACAAGAAGGTTCGTCCCCATGAAATCCAAGAAGGAGACCTCGTGCTCAAAAGGATCCTATCTTTTCAACCCGATTCTAGGGGCAAATGGACGCCTAACTACGAAGGCCCGTATGTCGTCAAGAGAGTTTTCTCTGGAGGAGCCTTGATTCTCACAACAATGGACGGCGAGGATTTTCCGCGTCCTGTGAATTCCGATGTAGTCAAGAAATACTTTGTCTAAAAACAAAAAAAAACAGCTCGGTAAGTCGAAAACCCGAAAGGGCGGCTTAGGCAAAAATGAGCGTCTCGGTGGACTGAAAACCTGAAAAGGCGGTCCAGGCAAAAATTAGAGACATAAAACAGAAATAATCATCCTGATAGGTCAAAAATCTGGAAGGACGACCTATGCAAAAATTAAGGATCAAAAGGCAAAGTAACTACATCGGATTAGCCATGATTCATTTGGGGCACATCAATTGTCTAAAGACTCCGAGTCTGAAGCATCCGAACAGGGGATTCAAAGTTGTTAGGGATAATAGCGGTTATTGTGTTCAATGCACCCTCCTTTTATATTTACCATTTTTTTTCAAACTTTGTAAGATCCGTGGAGCCACGCCCTTGGCAGGCCACCACCCCATTAATAAATTTTCTTCCCAGCATTCTTTTGCCTCTTATCAAAAAATTCCCATTTATTCTATTCATTCATTTCTTCTATTTTTTGATGATAGTACTTAAAACAAAAACTTTTTCAAAAAAAAAATTGTTTGAGTCTTTTATCTTTTATAAATAACAAACACATTCTCTCTGAACTCTGAATACTTGAAGTGTACGTCAGTATCTGTCCTGAAAACGGATAAACTTCGCAGGCCGAGCATGGTCAAATACAAAATGGGATTCCCCAACAAGGTCCTCAGTAAATCAAAAGGGAATATCCCCAATGAATCGGAAGCTCGAAAGGACGATTCAGGAAAAGATTAGCCAACCAAAGTATAAGCGCCCCCGGCGGAATCATCAGTTCTTCTCCCCAGCGGATTAGCACAATCCCCCCAGTGGATTAACAATCTCCCCGTGAAGTATTTATTTCTTCGTCAGTTATCGCGGCTTTACCCCGTCAATATTTTGGATGTATCCCCTGTGACATCATCCTCATTGAAGATTACCGAGTGTTTGCAATGCGACGTCGGTCCACTTTTCATTTTACCGGTCTAATGTTGTCTCGTCAAGTTTGTCGATCGTACAATTAATCAAATCAGTCTTTTCCTCAGTGTCATCCCCAGTCTGTCTGGTCTAGAGATGTCACCTCCTTTTTGCCAAGCGGCAGTTCTTTAACGAACAGTTTGTGCATCTTTCATCATATTCTTATTGCCAAGGGGCAGTTCTTTAACGAACGGTTTGTGTATCCCCAGTACAAGTCAATCTTTCACACGACATTCATACATTTGTACATTCGTACATTCATACATTCATGCATATGTACATTCATGCATACAACATACCACAATATCATTCATACATGGCTGCTTTAACCACCACGTTTCTTACCAATCAATCATGAACAATTCGTAACCTCCTTTTCCCCAAGTGTCATCCCCAGTGTATCTGGTCCAAAGATGTCACCTTTTTATGCCAAGTGGCAGTTCAAACGAACAGCTTGCGCATCTTTTTATTATGCCTTTATGCCAAGTGGCAGTTCTTCAACGAACAGCTTGTGCATATCCCCCAGTGTTGTTGCCAAGTGACAGTTCTTTAATGAACAGCTTGTGCACAGTTTTTATCTAATTCTTATCTTCAGTGGTAGTTCGGAATTTAACCCGAACAGCTGACATCATCATTGTTTTCCTATCATCAGTGGTAGTTCGGAATTTAACCCGAACAGCTGACGTTTACCTTTTGTTTCTTGTCATCAGTGGTAGTTCGAAATTTAACCTGAACATCTGACGTTTATCTTTGTTTTCTTACCATCAGTGGTAGTTCGGAATTTAACCCGAACAGCTGACATTTATCTTTGTTTTCTTATCCTCAGTGGTAGTTCGGAATTTAACCCGAACAGCTGACATTTATCTTTGTTTTCTTATCCTCGGTGGTAGTTCGGAATTTAACCCGAACAGCTGACTTTTACCTTTTGTTTTCTTATCCTCAGTGGTAGTTCAGAATTTAACCCGAACAGCTGACATTTATCTTTGTTTTCTTGTCCTCAGTGGTAGTTCGGAATTTAACCCGAACAGCTGACATTTACCTTTGTTTCTTATCCTCAGTGGTAGTTCAGAATTTAACCCGAACAGCTGACGTTTACCTTCATCTCTTGTCGTCAGTGGCAGTTCGGAATTTAACTCGAACAGCTGACATTTATATTTTTACCTTCATTAAGCTACCGTCGCAACGGTAGTAGGTAAAATAATTTCCCCAGTGATTAACATACTTTGTCTTCTCTTACCTTCATTAAGCTACCATCATAACGGTAGTAGGTAAGATGAAATCCCCGGTGAAGCCACCAAGTTAATCTTGATCTGTTGTCTTTATTAAGCTATCATTCTGGTAGTAGACAACTCTTTCCCCCAGTGGAACCATGTTACCCCCAATAGAGTCGGATCCCGCTTCTTTAACGAACTCGGGTATCCCTTTGTCTCTTTTTATCCCCAGTCGGGTTGTCTTTGCCGTCTTTGCATTCATACTTGCATTACGAGCATTCATAACATTTGCATGCATGCATTCATAGCATTTTCAATTCAAGAAAAATTTAGTCAAAAATGGTGTACTTTATATTTAAGTCTCTTCGACCCGTCAATTTCAAAATTTCACTTTTAATCTCCGTGGCGAAGAAACTTAAATAGGGGCATCTGTCATACCCCATTTTTTGACTCATATTTTTCTTTGTTCATTATCATATTACTATTCATCATTTCATTATAATTTTCAATTTTTCTTATTTTATTTACCTTTTATTATTTTATCTTCATTTTTAGATTTTTATTTATTAATATGTATCACCATCATCATTACTATTATTATTATTATTAATATTATCATTATCCTTATTAATACTATTGCTATTACTTTTTTCATTAATAATATTATTATTATTATCTTTTTTATCAATGTTTTATTATTATTATTTATTATTATTATCATTATTTTTAATTACTAATATTATTATCTTTTTCATCATTTATTATTATATTCATCTTTATTACTATATTCATTACTATTTTTTGTTTCCATTATCACTTTCATTATTACCATTACTATTATCATTATTGGTTTTTATTTGTTTTATTTTAAAGAAAATACAAAAAAAAAAAGAAAAGGGGAGTTCGCAGAGCAAAGTTACATTCGCTCTGCGAACTCTGCGAATTTTCTGCAGATTTTTATTCCTTTGATTTATCTTACTTTTAATTTCATTATAGTCATTGTTATTATCATCCACTGTTATTATTATCATTATTATTGCCAATTGTGGTTGAATGGATCCAGCAAAGCTTCATTAAGCATGTGACATTAAAGGTTAAGGTGAGAAGGATTTTGTTCCAACCTAGCATGTGCCCAAGCAAGTTGGCTGCCCTTGGTCAGCCCTCATCCCTCCCAATTGACCTGTCTCTAACCCTGAGCTTGCCAGCCAGCTGCTTGTTCTCTTTTCTTCCTTCCTTCTCCACCAAAACCAGTCAAAACATAGGTGGTTTTGCTTGCCAAAAAGCTGTTTGAGCTGCCCTGTTTTCAGCTGTCTTTCTCCTTCCTCACACCAGCCCACATGCTCCCTTTTGTTTTCCCCCAACCTCTGCACATTACAGTGCACGTTTTCCTTGCTTGAACTCTCAAGATTGCAAGGATTGATCCCAAGAACAACCCAATTGCAAGCTGCCCTGTTTTTCAGATTTTCATCATCATTGCTATCAAAGATCAGCTGCATTAATGGCTGGATTTGGCCAAAGTCTTGACCAAGATTGCAAGGCAATGTCCCTTCTTCACTTTTGCATTAAATGCAAAGCAAGATAGCCTGGTTTTAGCCCACAAATCAGCTGGATTCTAGAGATTTTTTTCATCATTGCATAGATTTCATTTTTGCCTATAAAAGGAATGCAATGCATAACCATTCAACACACTTGAAAAACCATTATATACACAGCAATTACAGAATTTCTAGAGCAAGAACAGAGTTCAACACATAGCAAAAACCAATTGGAACATTAGAGTTATTTGTTATCCATAACCTCCAACATTCCAACCTTTGCAAAATCCTAATCCTTCAAGCCACTTCCTATCTCTTGCCATGCAAGCATTGCTAGGAGTTCTGTGAGTATTCTAAAAGCTTTATCTTTCATTTTGAATTGCTGTTTGCATCATTTACTTTGTTTAATTTCATTTTGCACAAAAAACCCCTTTTGAAACTTCAAAAGGAATCTCAAAGTTGCAAAGCACTAAAACTGAGTTGTTGTACTCCTTTTCTTCCAAATTTTCAAAGCTTTTTAATCCCCTTAAGGTTCTGAAGCTTGCTCAGAAACAGCTTCTGAACAGAAGTTCAGAAGCAGCTTCTGAGTTCAATTTTTCGCAGAGTTCGCAGAGCAAAGTCATGGTCGCTCTGCGACCATGACAGAACTTGGGTTCGCAGAGCCAAGTTCTGGTTGCTCTGCGAAGGCTGCAGAACTCAGAACATGAATTCAGGCTTCTAATGGCCAAATTTTTGAGGTTCTAACTAATGATTCAGAACCTAAAAGGATTAAAACTCATTTTTGTTCAAACCATACCAAGTTTTTGCATGATGTTGGAAACTTCACAAGTTTTGAGCAATAAATTTTGAGTAACTTGCGAAACAAGTTACGTTCCTTAAACTTTCAAAATCAAGCTTGAGCAATAAGCTAAGTTCATTTTTTTCAAAACTAAACTTGAACAACAACGTTGTTCATGATTTTCAATCAAAACACGAACTTTAGCCGAACTTGCTCACATTTTAAAACCAAACTCAAACTTGAGCCGAACTTGTGTATTTTCCAAACTCATGCATATTTTCATGAATTTGTTCATCTTTCAAACTTGAATAACACTTGTTCTTGAGTTCCAATAACTTAAGCAACAAGCTATGTTCATGATTTTCAATAAACTTGAACAATAAATTTGTTCGTGATTTTCAACAACTTTTCTTTAAGTTTTAACCAAATGTTTTGTTTCCTTTGAGATTTCCTCGAGTTTCAACAAAACAAAAACTTGAATGAAAAAAGAATGGTTTGACGTATGTCTCTCCAAACCCCGGTTGCACGAATGCTTGACGTATGTCTCGTTGTTCGGGCAATCGTCATTCCATTTTCAACGCGTCCAACGCGCTTAACCTTTCTTTGGTCCCCCGTGACCATTTTAAAACTTTTCTTGGCCCTCGTGGTCAATTCAAACTTGCGCGGATACCATCGCCTTAGTGCGAGTCCGTCTTTTTGTCATTTAAACCTTTTCACGCCTTTGCGCGTTTTCAAACCTTTTTTTCACGCCCGAGTGCGAATCCGTCTCTTTTTTATCAAACCCTTCTTACCTTTTTTAAGCTACCCTCATAACGGTAGTAGGTAAAAGGCTTTTTATCGGTCTTTTTTAAGCTATCCACATAACGATAGTAGACCATGTTGTTTTTGCATTTTTAAAGCAAAACTTTTTCGCTCGGGCGCGATCAAATCTTTTTCATAATTAAAATCTACCAACATACAAATTTTTTCTACCAAAGAACTACGTAAGCTTTGAATTCTCCATCGCACCGGGAGATACGTAGGAGCAGGATTCATATCTTGTCAAGCCCTTTAATAAAAAAAAACTTATTTTTTCCCTTTCATCATATTTTCTTTTTCGCTTTTATATATTCAAGCACGCAAGCAAAACTTTGAAAACATTCTAAGCCTAAGTCAACTAAGAGGTTCCCGTTGAGTACAACGGATGTGAGGGGTGCTAATACCTTCCCCTTGCATAATCGACTCCCGAACCCAAAATCTCTTACTTAAAGGTAATTTCGAACTTTTTTCCTTTTTTCCCCGAAAAATTAAAAGTTCAGTCGTGATTTAAAATTAGTGATTCAACGCTTCTCAATAGCTTGATATCCGAAATTCGACGCGACAGCTGTCAATGGATTTCAGAAAGGCACACATTCTAGACTTCCAATATTCGTAATTTGTGCCATCCAGCAATGGTGGTCTGTTGACATATCCTCCCTCCTTGTCCATGCTTGCCAGAAAACTCTTCCCTGGAGCTCACCCAATCACAGGCAGGGTGCCTGCTCTGATGCCAATTGAAAATCTGGCTGGAACTTGAACAATACGAAAAATAGAGCACAATCACACAGTATCAGAAGCAGCAATATAAAAGTGCAGAAAGTAAAAGCACACAGATATTTGTTAACCCAGTTCGGTGTAAATACCACCTACATCTGGAGGATACCAATCCAGGAAGGAAATCCACTATTGGAGTTAATCCTAAGACTCAAGACACAGACCCCCCGTTCCTAGTCTTCTGACTTAATCTCCTATAGTTCTGATTTCTACCCAACACCTGAGTATAAGAAACCCCCTTCTTACTTCCTATTCAAGTAACAACCCAGTTACTAAACAACTTCTGAATAACTACCCAGTTTATGAAGAAACACTTCAAAATAACAAAGACATCATTCGTACTTAAAAGCTTAGAATGATTTACAACTCAAAACTTCTAAACCAACTCAGATGAGTGGTGTACAAATAAAACCTAAGTTTAAAAACACAAAGACTCAAATTCTCTGATTTCTGATACTCTCTTCGTTAACTTCAATAGCAGCAGCACATCTCCTTAAATAGGCTTCAGCAATCATATAATTCTGGAACAAATCTTCTCTAAAATACACTTCTAAAATACTGCAAGGCTTGAAAAGGAAACAATATAATTCTGACTTCTATCTTGCAAATATTCTTCACAAATATATGCAAACATAAAACACGAAGTCAATCTTCTCAAGATCTTCAACAAATTAATCAGTCTTTCTAGAAAACTTCAGCCATAATAAATCTTCAGCAAATCTCCATAAGATACGCACAGAATTAATGCAGAAAATCCCAGCTTCTGAAATCAGCTTCTGAAGTCCAGCTTCTGAAGGTCAACGCTGGTCAACGTCTGAACAGTGCGTCTGAAGTACTGTTCAGCGTCTGAAGGCCATTTCTGCGTCTAAAGTACTGTTCAGCGTCTGAAGGCCAAAACTGCGTCTGAAGGTCCAATCTGCTTCTGAAGGCCATTTCAGCTTCTGAACCTCCTCAAATTCAATTTCTTGCTTCTGAAGACTTCTTAAACACATGGAGATGCTTTGCTTGAACACTTTGATTTTACCAAAACATGCAGCCAACATCTAAATACTCAACAAAACCTCTCCCTTATTTTTTTATTTATTTTCTAAATTAGATAATGTCCTTCATACGGTCTATAATGGACCAATGCTTAAAAATTGTCTAAACTGTATCAACTCTTGATGTTATTCTCTGAAAATAAAAACTCTAGATATTATTCATCTTAACAACTGAGCTGATTTATACTGTGTCACAAATGAATATTAGTGTCTCAAATATCTACTTATATTCGTTTTATCTTGTTTTAGTTGAATAAACATCAATTAAGTGACCTTCTCAGATATATAGAGGATTTCTTAACTTCTATTGACGACTCCAATCATGATCAAAATTTATAATGACTTTCAATCGAACTTCGGACATAACACAGATATGTCGACACCGATAATAATTTAAGAAAATAACATGATTTTGTTAGACGGTTCAGATATTGAAATAAGGCAGTTATGCTATATTATATTTCAATCAGGAGGATAGTTATATATTGTTTTAATTAGGACTACTATGGTTATGTGCGGCAGCTATGTATTTGTGTTATAAATAGGGAAGTTATGGGACAAGAGAATAGTTGGTAAAGGATTGGGAGAGACCCAACTCTCCAACATTTGGAAAGGGAGAGATCCAAGACTCTCGAATTTCCTGAGAATCTATTGTAATATTAATATTAATTTGTATTTTGGTACCTGTTTCTATCAGATTCATTGTAATCATATGTGTTGGTGTCAGATACAATATGTATATGAAACCAGGACACGCCTAATCGGAAGATTATACGTGTTTCATAGATCGGTAGAGACAGTAGACCACATGTGACACCTTTCCATTAGCAACACAATTGCTAGTTATCCCATCATTATCATAATGACGCAAGATAGTGGTTTCCAATTGTATAACAACATCAAAATCTGAAAGCAGACACAGCAAAGTGTTCATTCCGTCTTAAACAAACAAACAAACAAAGGAACAAAACAAGCAATAATTTATACAACCGCCTTTAATGTTCTTCTGTTCTTTTCCTGCTATTAATTACTATATCACCACCATTCCTTCTCTTGCTTTGTAGCTCTTCACAAAGTACAGAGTTTTTTTTACATACATACATCTGTGATTTTTGACTTTTTTCTTTACTTCATGGGGAACCCTACTGAGACCACTGTAACCTCTGGTGAGTTGGGTTGCCTTAAGTTTTTGTGATCCTATTCTAATTTGAAACTTTATTGGTTTTGCTTTCCTAGTTCATATTTTGGTTGAAACTTTAATGATTATGAATGTAATAATGTTCTTATTGTACTCCCTCCGTTCCTTTTTAATTGTCACTTTTGAAAAAAAATTTTGTTCCTTTTTAACTGTCACTTTCAAAGTTCAATGCAACTTTAAATATTGTTTTACCAATATTATCCTTAGTTATTTATTACGGAGAGAGAAATATATGAGATTATATATTAAATGAATAAGGTTATTATAGTAAAAATATAAATTATTGTATCAAAAGTAGTGACATTTATAGTTTATCTTGGTTTGTGTAAAATGTCAAAATGTGACAATTAAAAAGGAACGGAGGTAGTATTTGTTTTGGCTAAATTTGTTTTCTTTCTTGGTGTGTACCAGAGATTGAAATCGATAGTGATTTTAAAGTTCATGTGTTCTCTTCATCATCTGAGGTGAGATTTTCAACCTTCACTTTTTTGTACTACCATCTTATAATAATGATAGAGTATTATAGTGTCGTTCGTTCAATACATGTAGCTGACTTCACCTAGTGGAATAAGAACTATGTAGCATCGGCACTTCATTTTGGAAGTGTCTCTGGTGTCTGACGTATGTCTTTATTTGACACGACACTACGCATGTTGTTACATTCAATCACTTCTATTTTTTCAAATCATTACCGATGTCTACGTATTACCGTTTTAATGTGAGTGTCGTATTCAGTGCTTCAAAAGATAAGGCTTGTTGTTTTTGTTGTTATATTCTTTGATTAACTACTACAATCTAAACTGAAGTTTGCAAGTTTCATTGGCTTTATATTCATCAGTTACTAGAAAAGCTACATCAAACATGGAGTTCAGTGGAGAAACAACCATATCCAGCTATGTATTCTAGTGTATATGGAGGTATCATACTTGATCCGGCAATGATGGTAATCCCAATAGATGATCACATGGTACACAGAGGCCATGGCGTGTTTGATACTGCTATTATTTTTGAAGGGTAATGCTAATTTATTTATTTTTCTTTCTTGTAACAAAGCATTATTAAATCAAGTGGTTGGCCTGAAGTGGTTAACGAACTTTATTTAAGGCCGAATCGCTCGGGAAGCACCCGAGTTCGATCCCTAACTGGAACAATTTTTAGCCAGACTTTCCTTACCATACAGTCGAAGTCCAGATTATTATGTGCCATTTCCCCTATAGGAACTGGAGAGTTAAAAAAAATACATTATTGGTTTTACTTTGAATGTTCATATTTTTCTTTGATCTTGATGTTTATACTGTTTGTTTTCTCAAGACACCTCTATGAGTTGGATGTTCACCTTGACCGTTTCTTAAGGTCAGCCTCAAAAGCAAAGATATCCTCGCCTTTTTCGCGATCAACTCTTCGCAACATTCTAATACAGCTAACTGCAGTATCAAAATTGAAGAAAGGAACTCTAAGATACTGGTTAAGTGCAGGTCCTGGAGATTTCTTACTGTCATCTTCAGGATGTCCAACGCCTGCATTCTACGCAGTAGTCATTGATCATGATTTCTCTCAGTGCAAAGAAGGTGTCAAAGTGATTACTTCCAGTGTACCAATGAAGGCACCTTTATTTGCAACAATGAAAAATGTGAACTATCTTCCAAATGTACTTTCAGTATTGGAAGCTGAAGAGAAAGGTGCATTTGGTTCTATATGGATTGATGAGGTTGGTTATATTGCTGAAGGACCAAATGTGAATGTTGCTTTCATAACCAAAGAAAAGGAACTTGTTATGCCTTTTTTTGATAACATTCTATATGGTTGCACTGCTAAAAGGCTTCTTGAACTTGCACCAAAGTTGGTTGATCAAGGTGTTCTGAAAAGTGTAACTACCAAAAATCTGACTCTGGAAGAAGCTAGAGGTGCTGTTGAAATGATGTATGTAGGAAGCACACTTCCTGTCTTGCCTATCATCATGTGGGATGATCAACCAATTGGTGATGGTAAGTTAATGACAGAAATTATCTGTGTCTATCTATCCTTGTTTGACACGAAGCATTAACCTTTGATGCTTTCTTCGTATTATTGAAGAGCATGAACCATGGTTATCATTATATTACGATACATGCGATTCATATCTCTATTGATACAAAATTTAGCTTAATCGATATGAATCTCTAATATTATTTATTTTCAATACGAGTCTCATCTTGAATCTAGTCTCTTTATGTTGAATCTTGATTCATTGTGATGACGTTAGTAGATGAAATATGAACTTATAATTTTGCCTTCCCAATTATTTTTTATTTAAAAAATTGTCATATTTTTGTTAGTAATGTATCTTACGATTCATAATAAGATTCAATTCACGATTCGGAAAATAGGTCTTCTGATTCACAAATCTTGATTGTCTATGTTATTACAGGTAAGGTTGGAGAATTAACAATGTTACTTTCGGATTTGCTATGGGATGATATGGTAGCTGGCCCCGACACACAGAGAATACTTGTTCCTTATATTTAGTCAAACTACAAAATCATTTGGGAATACATGTTCCTTATGTTCCTTGTTGTATTGATTTACAATGTGGTTTCTGTTTGTATTTGCGTCATGTAGTTCAAGTGTGAACAGGTCCTTTTAAGTGAAGCAGTAAATGTTTCCTGCTACACAAAATTTATATAGCAAATAAATAGTCCTTGAGGCTTGAACTGTTTCATGTTGTTGTAAACAAAGATTCTTCACTATAGAGTGCAGACTCATATTTCTATGTTATTTGCTTGTATGCATTGCATGCATTTATTTTCTAATAGTTTTGTATCTGCAACAGCAATTTTGGCATAAGTTTCCGATGATAAAAATACATTGTTTAATCTGGTTTTCTAATGGTTTTCTTGATTTCAGTCAAACATAGTAAGGAACATGCGTACAATGGGAAATAGTCCCACATCGAGGAGTCAAGAAAGCAACATAGAAAATGTCAGATATAAAAGCAGCAGGAGTCATTCTTTCAATTCATACCTTTCTCGGCCTTTTGGCTAAGATCAAGTGTAGTATCTGTTCTTATCAGTTTAATATCTGATATGTGGACCAATGGTCCACACGATATTAAATTACTTTTTTGAGGGGGAGAGGTCATTGCAGTAGCTTGCTACTCGGCTTCTCGTGTGTCGTTAATGCGTTGCACTATAGCATTGGCTTGGCGCACCCCACCAATTCAAGTTCTAAATTTTTTATTTTGGTCATGGTTGGCCTAAGAGTAAGGCCACTTGGTAAAAAAATGGCTTGTACGCATGGTTAGGCCTTTAAAAATATTCACTTCGAAAAAAGACGTCATATACTACAATTTTCAAAATCAAATTAATAAAATTTTATTTAAAATAGATATTTCAACAAAGATTAAATCATTGGTTTAATTATATTGAAATTGAAATGCTTGATTTCATTAGTTATCTGTTTATCTGTCATTGTTCTTGTAAGCAAATTTTGCCTGAACTTCCTTTGAACATGCACCCGAGGTTGCAATGATAAGAGATGTTAGTACATGTTTTGTCTTCTTCATCCAAATGCTGTGTCGTTGAAGAAAATAATTGTTCAAAATAACTTTAAATATTGTTGGAGAACAAGGTTATCAAGGCCAAATAGATTTGTTTTATAGCCCTTGTTCTGTATGGTCGTGGATTTCTTACTGTATGAAAATATACAATTACGTAATTTTTAGACCATCAGATTAAAGATTGGACTTGAACTTCTTTCAGTCTCTGACGGTTCAAATTGCTTGATTATTGCATACAGATAATCCATATCTTCAAATTGGCATACCTTGTTCATGCACCCAAAAAGAATCTTTCATGTTTATTTTAATCTATGTTGCATTAACCATATCGACAGAAGGCATCAATTAATGAGAAAATAACAATTTATTGGTGTCGTTTAGTATAATATCCTACATTGTTTAAATTTATTTAAACACATCTTGAATTAAGTTATACTATTATTTATTTACTTATCTTTCTTCCCTTCATCTCTCTCTTAAGAGGAACAGTAAAGAAGAAAAACATTAAACATGCAGAACTTGTCCAATAAATCTTAAACCTTCCACACCTAATGACTTTGAAATTCTGTCTGGAACTAATCAGGATACGCAAAACAGAGCACAAACAAATTAAAACAGAGCACGATTAATCAGGTTCAGAAGCAGCAATTTAAAGGTGCAGAAAAGTAAAAAGGCACAGATATTTGTTAACCCAGTTCGGTGCAAATGCCACCTACGTCTGGAGGATACCAATCCAGGAAGGAAATCCACTATGGAATTAATCCTAAGACTCAAGACACAGACCCCCTGTTCCTAGTCTTCTGACTTAATCTCCTATAGTTGTGATTTCTACCCAACACCTTGAGTATAAGAAACCCCCTTCTTACTTCCTAATCAAGTAACAGCCTAGTTACTAAACAACTTCTGAAAAACTACCCAGATTTGAAGAAACACTTCAATAACATAAAGACTTCATTCGTACCTAAAGGCTTAGAATGAATTACAACTCAATAAAAAACTCTAAACCAACTCAGATGAGTGGTGTACAAATTAAACCTAAGTTTAAAAACACAAAAGACTCAAATTCTGATTTCTGCAATAACACTCGTAAGTCTTCAATAGCAGCAGCACATCTCTTTTTATAGGCTTCAGCAAGCAGCATTAATCTGAATCCAATCTTCTGAATTGATATGATTCTGAATTATGAATGGCTTAATAAGGAAACATATAATTCTGCATTGTATCTAGAAAAGATTCTTCAGCACATTTATACAAACATAAATACGAAGCCAATTTCCATAAGATCTTCATCAATTCAATCAGCATTCTAGAAACCTTCAGCCATAATAAATCCTTGATAAATCTCACAAAGATTCGCACAAAAAGAATGCACAAAAAACCCAGCTTCTGAAGAAGTCAACGCGGGTCAACGGATGAATAGTGCGTCTGAAGCACTGTAGTGCGTCTGAAGGTCATTCTGCGTCTGAAGCAATGTTCCTGCGTCTGAAGGTCTAAAGTGCGTCTGAAGGCCAAAACAGCTTCTGAACCACTTCAAATTCGATTTCTTGCTTCTGAAGACTTCTTAAACACATGGAGATGTTTTGCTTGAACACATTGAATTTACCAAAACATGCAGTCAACTTCTAAATACTCAACAGACTTGATCTCTAATAGTTGCTCCAATAATAGTTAGTTAACAAAGAGAAAATTACATAGTTTGGGGGAAGTGGGAAACTGGGTGCTGTCTTGAAGAGAGGATGAAGATCCTACTGTTTAGGTTTCCAAACAATGGAGTCCCTATCTTCATTTCTCTTTGTTTGAATTTTTGCAAATAATTTGGATTGTATTTCTATATTTACTATTTTGGGTTTTGAATCTTCAACCATTGTTCCTATCAATTTTCTGGTTGTACTCAAGCTTAGGGTCAATTACTTGCCTTACATAGATTCAAGTAAGAATTTCACATGAAAATTTGTTAGGTTACTTCGTAAATTCTAGCATTAATACAGCAGGGAGATCAAAAACAATAATTCTAGAAATAATCTTAAGGAAAGAAAAATTCTGAATTTTTTTTTTTTTTTTGAAAATGGACATGTTTTCTGGTAGATTGCATATTTTAAGAAATTGAAAGAAGAGTTGATGGAGATATAGTAAAGTCAGATCTAGCATAAGCTCACTCGCCCACGGTGGGAGACATGAAACACTCGCCCACCCTAGAAGGTGCCTCAAATAGAAACCTATAATTTTCATCCGAAAGGGTGACAATTGTTGCATTGAGCCCAGCAACATTCTATAACTTGTTGTAGAATTCATAATTCATGTCATCATTCTCTTGGTAAAATAAACAAAAGAAAAGAACCAATGAGATATTTCAGTAGTTGCAAACTTATTCATTAAAGAATCACACCAGTCTAATTATGCATCCATTAAACAAAAACCTGTATAAACTGATAAATAATGGGAAGAAGGGGTGAATTATGCATTAACTTGTTCTCCCATACCCAAAGAGAACTATTGGAATATAAGAATCAATGAAGTCTGTTACAATTTGTATGTTACTGTGAGAAAACCTTAATTACACAGCACTACTGTCACTAATCACTATCACTATGAAAGATAAAAAAAGAAAAAGAAAAACAATTTGATTACCAATAATACTAATAGAAAATGGAAAAGCAATTTCTTATAATGATATATATGTACATTTAATCAAAATAAATGCATCAAAAGAAACCACACAAAAATGACAAAATAGTAGCTTCTAACTTGGCTCAAGATTGGTTTAGATCCCGTGAGGTTTGGCCTTGCCATCTGTGAAACGAAGAATCAAGATTATTCACAAGCATGCTCCAAGCCATATAATTTATAATTTATAGTAAAACTATTCAAAGGGGAAAATGGTAACTTCAAGAACCTTGATAGAAGAAATCTTGCAAGTGGGCTTAAGTTACTATTTGGATGAGGTTCCTTGCTATGTTGTTTCCTTCGGTTATCAGCCTCTGCATTTTGGGTTTCTTCAGTTGACTTGGCCTTGCTGAATAGTTGACTTGCCAATCCTTGCAGGTCTTTCAATGAATCTTCCTTTGAACTGCACACACAAGCGAATGAGAGAGAGATACTTTCGTTTTCGTTAAAACTGGTTTGTGTAATGAAAATTAGTAAAAGGCAAACCTTGCTAATCTCTGAAGCAATTTTTTGACAAGAACATCAGAGGATCTAGGCTTTGTGCCCTCCATATTTACTAAAGAATTGATAACTGCCCGCATAATTGGCCCTTCTGGATCGTCAGCAATGGCCTATATAGCAAACAAAAACATTAGCAATGGCCTAAACAACCAACACAAACATGCTACAACAATTAATAACAGATTAGAAAAGATTCTATTCATACTCTTAGTTGTTGAAGCATACAAAACCTTCCATCTTATCATATAAAAATTTATGTGTCCAATCCTCAGTTCCCCAACCCAAGGAAAACATAAGAAGTTCCCTCATGAATTAATCTATTTTTGTTTTTAATTTATGTTTACATTAATGATATAAAAAGTATGCGTGTGTAAAAAACCATCACGTAAAAATCATCATGTTTTATTAAATAGTAATGGTAGACAACTTTAAATGTATAGTTAGTGGTGTTAGTGCATCATACTCTACTTCATTTCCAAATAAATTAATCCTTATTGTTTACAATAGATGTAACAATAATTTAGAACAGTCCAGAACTAAAAATAAAAAAAAAATTATCGTGTCTGAAAGAAACCAAAGTACAGTGCAAGATGCTCTACTTGGCAATGCAAGCTAATTTAGAACGAGAGGAAGGCATAACACAATGTTTGTTCTAACATACAGTTGGAAATAATAAGGATCAAATATATGTATGGTTTCACCTCTTTTAATGAAGGAATGAGCAAAACTGATAATGGCGCTGACGATGATAATATTCTAGCACTTTCTTCATCATCGCTGGCATAATGCGATTTTGACATGCCCCTTTGTGCATCAATATATTCACAATATGATCTGGAAAAAAAGAATGTTCCTTAATAATTTACAATCAAAACCTTATTTCATCAAATGAATTTTCTTTAACCATTATTGCTATAGAAGTACCTGGAAGAATCAGTGCTGCTGGTCATTTGGTCTCTTTTGCTTTCCTGTATATCGCTATTGATTTTCCCCCGGGAATGTCTTTCCCGAGCATTCACTTTTCGACCTCCTTGGATAGCAGCCTTAGCCTGTAGAGACGAAAAGGTAAGAATGTGTTATTTATAAGAAATACCAATTTGACCAAGAAGTAATCACAAACATGTGTCTCCTGTAATAACAAACGGCTAAATATGCACAAGAAAAAGTAAAAAGGGTGTTTAAAAAGTGGATTAAGAAGCAAATATACCCTACAAATTGAGTGGGTAAACTAGCAAATATATAAAATGGGAAAATGCAATGGTAACTGTTCTTTGAATAAACCAAATGCGTCATGGAAACAAACTCACGCAAGAAATGGGGGAGGGGGAAAAGGCTCATCATGCCGCACATTGATCAACTCACAAGTGAAATCACAACTTATATATTACAAAAGAAGAGAACCTCAGCTAGGTTTGCAGCACTGTCTTCAAGAGAGGCATTTGAGTTTCTGTCATGAAGTCCTAGTCGGGACCTTGGAGTCCGTGGAGAATCAGAATCATCATGTTGGCTACGCAAAACAACGGTTCCACTCACAGAATCATCGAAAGAAGCATAGCTGCTGCTGGACTACATTGCATTAAAATTATCAATAAGTAACTGCACAGATGAATAATCAGTTTCTTATCAGAGTAACTCAGCTTGAATGCTACCTGGGAGCTCTGATCACGAAACACAGATGGCTTTGATCCTTTCGGAGATCGAATAAGAACAGTTCCTGATCCATTCTCAGACAATTCATCCTGCAAATTGAAGATTTCAGAAGATCAAAACATTTTATGGTTGTTTAAAATGAAACTTCATCGAGTTCGTATGAAATCCATCTTTACTTTATGACTGACACAACTCATTCACTTAAGATCTAAAGAGGAAATCTCTATATGATTATACCACCACAGACATTTTAATCATTTTTAGTGTATGCTAATAAATCCTTTGGTGGAGACAAAGGATGGACACAGAAACTGATGCTGCTAGACAACAATGGATTAAAATTCACATTGACTGCACAAATGATCAGTTTCGTATCAGAGTAACTCAGCTTGAGCACTACCTGGGAGCTATGGTCACGAAACACAGATGGCCTTGATCCTTTGGGAGAGCGTACAACAACAGTTCCAGATCCATTCCCAGATAATTCATCCTGCAAAATCAATATTTCAGAATGCATTTACATACGGTTTGACAAGGTGAACTCCTTTAATGATTATAAAACCAAAGACATTTAAGTTGTTGTTTATGTCAGATAAAATGGTAGCAATATAGGATGGAAAAATATAAATATATCCAATGTTTTGTAAATACCAAAAACACCTCGAGGTTCTCCTTTAGAGATGTGGCTGCTCGATATATCATTCAATTCATTAAGTTCATTTTCTGTAACATAGACAGATATTCATAGTAAGAATCAATTACATCTTCAAACTGATTATCCGGATGCTCGTGATGGTAAGGAGCTCTAGGATCTTTTCCTAAGGAACTTTCAAGTGATTGATTGGGTGCACTTCTATTGGCATATCCCCCTTGATAGCCAGCGTCAAGAGCTTTTCTTTGGGTAAGCTGATTATATGAAACGTCAGTTTTCTTATCTCTAGACTGAGGTGGCCGCGAAGTATTTCGAATGGTTCCAGTACCCTCTGATTCACCAATGCTAAAGTCCCATTCAGAACTTTTCAAGGTTTTACCCTGACTGCTGCAAATTACAAACTGTTAACAAAAAAAATCAATTTTTAAAATGAAAAACCAGTATCCAACAGTCACAACCAACCTGGGTCGATTAATTTCTTCAACTCTAGAATCTCTTGCTACCTTCATAGTATTTGATGCCTCACCCACTCTTGGGCCATTTCTAGATGCCTCCAGGTCTTCCTTAATTTGGTATTTTGGACGCTCTCTACTGTGAAACCAAAAGGCATGATCTTGTCAAACCACGAGCTGGGGAATAATATTATAACTTTCAAATGAAAAAATTTGCTAAAAGCGCACAGTGAAAAGAGTTTCAGATGTTACTTTAAGATCTCAGCATTTATTTTTCTAAGATACACTAACTTCAGAATAAATTCAACGAAGAGAAGAAAAGAGCAAAAAAAGAGTAGAACATTTTTAACTAAATATAGCAAGATATTTATCAATAACTCACCTTATTCTTTCCAAAAGCTTTGGACTCTTCCTAGCATTCCGAATAAAACGGTCTTTGAGAAGTTCCTTAGCACTTGGCCTCTGGAATTGAAACCATTACAAGTGAGAAATTAAGAGATTGATATAGATGAAACAACTCCAAATCAAGCCTAGTTTAAAAAGGCCTTTAATTAAGGAAACTAAATAATCCATCGCTTCAAGTTAATAGTGAGAAATTTCAACAGGGTCAACAATTCTAGTATCTTTGTTCTTGTCAAATTAGGATGCAAACTATAGAAATCAAAAGCTAAATATTTTAATTAATATTTCTTATGAAGCTTTTCTCAATAAAAAGATGTTCCAGACAAAGCATGATAAAATAAAATTGGATGTTCTCACATAGTTGACAAAACTGAACATTTTTCTGAAATTTAAACAAAAAAAAAAGGAACCTGTTCATTAACAAATATACGAGAACTACAAGTATTGTTAAGAGAAACAAAGAAAACAGTAGCAGGTGTATGGAAAGCACAAACACTTGCCTCAGCCGGAACCTTCTTCAAACATGATGAAACGAATTCTTTCATGGGGCGAGAAAAATGCTCATCTAGCTGCAGAAAAGGAGATTAAATGTCAACCATTTGTTTTCATTTCCTATTTTCACTAATAATTAGAAAATTTCATTTGTTTTCATTTTGTATAGTGTTTTCAAATATTTATAAAAGAAATGACGAAAACAAATTGCAATAATCTTTGAGACAGAATCCAGTGTGAAAACATGAGATAAAAACAGAAACATTTCCAAACATCTCCACTAAGAACACTTTGTTGACTTCAGATAGTTCAAAACGAAATAATGATTTGTCTGATATTGAAGAACACAACCTGAGGAGGATTTTCTCGGGGTATGATGAAAAGCACCCTCATGGGATGAAGATCGGCAAGTGGAGGCTCCCCCTTTGCCATCTCAATTGCAGTGATTCCCAGAGACCAGATATCTGCCTGCATATACAGAATTACAGAGATGATTCTTAGGGTAAAAAATGAATTTAGGGCACAGTGTATTAGAGTATAAAAATGGAAGCACAGAACCAAAGAATAAGATAACAAAAGAGTAGTTGAATACTATATTACAACCTTCTCATTATATCCCTCTGAGTTCTGAATAACCTCGGGCGCCATCCAGAATGGTGTTCCTACAAATGTCTGTTGTTATCAAATATATTAGAATATCCAGTCAAAGATGAAAATAATAATTTAGATTCCACATTTTTTTCGTTGTAGAAAGCATTCGATGCACTTGTTCTAGTAATGACAAAAATTTAAAATCTATTAATATAAACCAGCAATTTGACATTCAGTTTTCTGAACTCATATCACACTAAGACACGAAATACTTAGCACCAGGTCTCTTTCACTTGGTGAGTCTATACATTGATTAGATTACCCAATTGAAAAAGGCAATATTGTGCTCTTGAGAAGAGGTTAAGAGCGGGATGATAAATTATAAAATAACAGACATAAGTTTAAATATAGATGCAACAAATAAATATTATATCAATAACCCATCCATGTTAAATTGATAAATGGTTTAACCTTGATGAAATGTGTTTACCTTTCTCCTTGATATAGTCCTTGTCAACTGTGCAGAAACACCAAAATCTGCAACCTGGTGACATTTATTACACAAGATTCAGATGTATGCATTTAAGTCCACATCTCACAATATTATGTGTATCACTTTTTAAGTCATAGAATACACAAATAGGAATTATAAACTCTTTCAGAGTACAGCATACCTTTACATCACCATTCTCTGACAATAAAATGTTTGCAGCTGCATAATAGATATGTAAATAATGTCAATTACAAAGTTAAATGTAAAAAGAACATTTCCATGACTACAGAACTATGTTAAATATCCAGAGGATATCGTATAATATCATATTTATATCTTCAAATAGTTTAGAGTATCTTAAATCATCTCTTGGTAATAGTTTCCGTTATCCTTAATTTTTCAGATTTTGTTTTTTTGTTTTATTTAATTAGGATTAATAGTCTTCTATTAGTGTGTGTGTGTGTGTGTGTGTGTTTGTGGGTGCGCGTGTGTAAACTGTTGTTTCTAGAATTTGGGTTTGAATCCACCTTAACCCCAGAAAACTGACTTCTAAAGTGAGGATTACCCAAGCCTTACATGCACAACTTAGGTTATATCTCTAATCGATGTGGGACCTTCAACACAACCCTCACGCTTAGGATTAGACATCAGAAGCATGGACTAATACGGGTGGAATAACCTGATCTTGACACCGTCTCACACGAAGGACATTTGGAGTGTGGACAAGTGCAGGTATAATAAAACAGATCATGGCCAACTAACAGATCTAGATAGGCTCAGATACCATTTTAAAATTTTGGCGATAGGTCTAACTAAACCCCACAAAATTAGTGTGTAAGGTGAGCACGGCCTAAGCTTTATAAGAACTACTTATATCTTTGAATAGTTTATAGTAACAAGTATCATAGAAGAACTCTAAGGAATAATTTCTATATTTCTTTTTATATATTTTTTTATTTGTATCCTTATTTAATTATCATTAGTAGCCTTTATTAGTACAAATAGAACTCGGTTCTTTGTCGTTTAAATCACATCATTCACACAAATATCAAGATGATTTTAGTGCACATTTAAAAAACCATTAAAACAAGACGAAAATGCACATCTACTTGAATTTACAATTCATAGATTCGATATTATCATGTCCATATAACTTTGGAACGCGAGAAAACCTTGCGCAACTCAGATCCAAACATGCTATTATTATTCTAAATATTCCTTTCGTCATCCTATGCCTAAACCCTGTAATTTTGTCACTGCATATGGAAGAAAGAAAAGAAACTTTAAAAATACAGCAAAACCAATGTGAAGGGTTGCTGCTGATACCTTTAATGTCTCTATGGATTTTTCCTTCGCTGTGTAGGTAATCGACAGCATGCAACAAGTCACGAAGAATGTAAGCAATTGACATTTCATCTAGGGGAGGACCTGATTGGAGCTACAGAAGCAAAACCAGCATTAACTCCATAGAATAGCAAACAAACACCATATGCCACACCGAAATTGATGTTAACAAATGTAGAAAAAGATGAATAGTGGCACACAAAAAAAAGACCCTTAAAAACGGGTACGGATCCTCTCCATTTCTCAAAAGAAGTGGAGGCCTCCATTACTAATGTTGAGTGCATACGGGTCTAATACTACACAATATATGTCACCATTTTAAATAATATAAGCCTTTATAAACCAAAGACCTCGGTAATGAAGGCCTCCAGTTCTTTTGAGAAATGGAGATAATACATACTCATTAAATCATTAACCCTAAGAAGAAAGAGAAAAAACTTAATACTATTAATTCTGATGATGTTAAAGTACAAACATCAATACTATTATACAGACTAATCCTAATATATGATAATCAGAAGACAAAAGAAAAACGGAAATTAAATGTTGTCCGAATAATGACAGGCTAACAATGAAAAACGGAAATTAAATGATGTCCGAATAATGACAGGCTATCATCATGGTCATATGTACAGAAAAGGGAAAAAAGAAAAGAATGGAATATTTTTTCCTATAATATATTGCTACTTAAATATTTATAACGCCCTGCAAGCCTAGTGTTTTGGCTTCTTGGTTTTTAACTAAAGAAAAATTAATTAGGAAAGTACAAAGAAGGATAAGAAATCTTCCCAGAACAGCCAATAAAACAAACATAACAAAAGAGAGTGAATGTAAAAAACAAAATTCCAAAACGAAGTCATAGAAACTAAATCAACCAACATATCTATAAATTCTAAGGTTAAATGCACTTTTCCCCCCTGACATTTGTGCGAATTCCGATTTACCCCCCAGTAAAAACAAAATAATTGGGATTCCAGCCTTGTAATTTAAAGATTCTTTGCTTTTAGACCTTCATAGCATTTGACTGTACAAAACAAATGATGTGGCAGAGGGTAAACCAAAATTCGCCCAAATGACAGGTGGCGGAAGTGCCTTTAATTCTGTAAATTGATGCCACAAAGGTCTAAAAGAGAAGAATCTTTAAATTACAAGGTTGTAATCCAAAAAAAAAAAAAATATTATAGGGGGGTAAACCGAGAATCGCTCAAATGGCAGGGGGTAAAAGTGCATTTAACCCTAAATTCTATTGCCGTTGACAATGACAAGGTTATTATACTTAAAACATATATGGTACCATAGGTAAGGAAATATAACTAAAACATCTAAATTTTTATTGAAATATGCATCATTACAATCCAGTTTTATGCATATTATTTCTTTGGTCAAGTCCATATAAGACGGGATAGGGTAGCCAATCCCCTTCCCTTAAACTCCCAATGGAGTCTGGACCTTTAGTCCAAGATGGAGTACTAAGTGCTCAGCCATTGACATTTTCCCTGAGCATTCGGCCATATTCTGAATGTCTATATATCCCCTTCAAGTTGTAGCCACTTTGTCCCGACAGTAATTGTGCTCTAAGAATTCATGTAACAATTTTCTCTCTTGATTGTTTATTTGTCCTCTTTTGGTGTAAAGCATTTTTTCCAAGGATTTCCACCCTTCCTGGTAATCTTCTCAGTCCCAGAATTGTTTTTCTTTTATAACACACATAAAATTAAATTGAATTACGCATAGTTTAAGGACAAGCAGGGGAAGTTTCACAAATAGAAGCATTACTGAACAAGTGAAAGGATAGAAGAAATAAATAGAAGTAACCTACTAGGTCAGCAACAGAGCCGCCAGCCATATATTCCATTATTATCCATAGTTTCGTTTGATTGAGAAAAGAACCATAATACTCGGTAATGTATGGACATCGACATTGTGACAGAACGGAAATTTCCTGAAAAAATGAATTGATATGAAAAATTTAATCATTTGGGTGCATCAAATGTGAAGCCACAAGGAATCCCATAAGATGATTATACCTTCTGAATATCGTCAATGTCATCTTCTCTGTAAAGGGCCGAAGTGAAAGGAAATACAAATTAGAAAGTAGTAAGCATGAAATGCACAAGGATTCTGAGTGCAACACGGTACAACTATGAGCCTAATATTAACTACAAAAATGTACTCACAGAATGTCAAACTTATACACTCATTACAAAATGAGGCCCACATGCTTTGCTATGTGTTCAAAACTTCATACCTAACATGAAATGTACATAGTAGACAGATGATATAAAAGACTTCCATGCTCCATCAATAAAGTTCAATAAATTCAATGGATACATAAGGATCAGAAAATTGCTACTACATCACAGTACCTATTGTATGGATACCAAATTATACATCACTCCTCACATGTAGATATTGGAGCCTAATGATGATAATATCTGTATGCATTTGATACTTTTAATCAAGATAAGAGCTCTAAAGTCAGACTCTAACTCCATGCATATGAAGTCCTATACAGTCTGAGTGGTAACATTCCTTCTAATTTACATTGCAGACGAAGATTGTTTGTTAAGGCACAAATCAAGCACCTTGAATTTTCAATGCCCATTTGACTAACTTCAAATTTCATTACCAGACTTTTGCCTACTGACCCAGTGTCCTATTCCTTTATGTAGTTGAGTTAAAATGTTTCTTAGCCCAACCTCAACATATTTCACTTCTTCCACTTGCAGTTTACAAAAGAAGACGAGGAGAGCAGAATATGGGAAAATTTTAGGTGAAAGAACTTTTAGATTGTGCTATCTGGTTTTCAACTAAATGTCAAAGGGAGAATGGTGCAGAACATCACTCCTTTTTGAAAGAGAAAGACAGCACAACTCCATTAAATTTAAAAATAAAATACCCAAACAACTCCTGCAGATATTCTTATTTTACTTATCTTCATTTTTTAAGGGTGTTGGATACCCTTCGGTAAAGTATGTAAACTGGATCCTATCAACAATGATCCCTTACCACATCACTGGAACGCAATCGTAAGAACTTAGCACTACTTCATTAAGGTATAACCGATTATATGACGGGAGAAAATTCTTTTATCAAATGCTCCTATAAAATTGGTCAGCGCCCCTAATGTGGCCAATACTTCAGTTCCTTGAATTGGAATGTTCTTGAAAATATTAGAAGGGGGACAACAAACTTACGATTCTTCCAAATCAATCACTTTGATGGCAACTTCTTTGTTGAGCTCCTTGTCAAACCTGAAAATAAGATAGTATGACAAATCGATAAACAACTCATTGTCCATGTCTAACTTAAGGCCTGTAAATAACTCATTGTCCATGTCTAACTTAAGGCCTGTAAAGGTTCTATATTCCCACTAGCATCAAGTTTGCAGATTTCATATATTATATTATTTCATGATATCAAATGGACATCTGAAAGAACAAACCTAAAAACTTTAGCCCCGTAATAATTGAATTCTCAATATTCCACCATCAGAATCAACAACACATAAAGTCTTACATCAAGAACTGCTAACTACCCAATTGTATTACCAATGTACACCTAGAACTACTCTTTTGATTTATTGTCCACACTCAAAGGCATTTTGATTTTGCAGGGCACGTGAAACCAGTTCTAAAACTAACACTTACCCTTTATATACATCGCCAAATGACCCCTGTCCAATAAGCTCCAACGAAGTGAATCTCGTTCCAGTTGCCTCTACAAGACCTGCTAGATCCTCCATTTTTAACAGCAAGTCGTTAACGCCTCATACACATCTGAAACACCGAACAACCATGAGCTTAAAGTGAAGTTCAAACATCTTCAACTCCCCCAACACTCTCCAAATTCAATCCATCAAAATTAAAATCAAAAACAAACTTTTTCATTCAAAATATACAAATTTTCAAAACAGAACTTGGACGCAACATAACGAAATTAAACAAAACAAAACAAAACGAACTTTTACACAAATTGCACAACCCCATTTCACAAGCAACACAATTTATGAAGAAATTAAATGAAATAATCAAAACCCATCATAGAAAAATAATACAGAATGAAGTTGAATTCAAAACATCACTTACAAGCAACATAACAAAACAAATCCGAAAATCCAAACTTTTTACACAATTGCACAACCCCAATTCAAAAGCAACACAAATTCTTATCAAAGTAAATGAAACAATCAAAACCCATAAAAAAAAGTGAAACTTTAGACTGAAAACAAAGCATAACAGGTATGAGAAGTTAGGTGGGAGGGTGCAAAAAGCAAAATTGACTAGCCAACAAAACGAAACAGTGCGATGGAAAGGGAGAGCGAAACAACAACACCGAAATCGAGATTTGATAGAAGCATTTGAATGAATGTCTTGAAGCATAAGATTGGGGAAATTGAGATTGAAACTTACCAATGGTTTAGGGTTGATTGATGGATCTGTTGATGAATTTGAGAGACAGAGAAGAGTGTTGTGTGCAGTTGGAGGTTCCTTCAACGATCGAAGAACAAACTTTGTCTTGATTTTTTTTGGGAAGATAAAATAAAAATAAATACTCCCTCCGTCCCAAATTGTATGACGTTTTGGGCATTTCACACGTATTAAGAAATATAATTAATTTTGTGTGGGAAAGAGATATTATAAGTTGTTTTACAAAATTGTCCTTAATAAATGGTATGGAAAAGATAAATTAAAGAATTGAAAAAATATAGAGTAATAAATAGTTAAGGATATAATAGGAAAAATAAGTTTCATCGGTATTGTAAAGTGACATATAATTTGGGACAAATTTTTTTTCCAAAGCGACATACAATTTGGGACGGAGGGAGTAATACTATAGATTTTCATGTGTATGTGTTAGTAGTAAAAGACCCGTTTTCGTAAAGGTCGCGTAACATTGAAATAATTATATAAAAAATAATGAGTATTGGTGTAATGTTTCAATTAAATAACTTTTTATTTTATATGTAAAAAAGTGTTTGATGTTTGCACCGCACCCGTTATAGATTTTATGTACTTATATTTGCATAAACAAATTTTTATATACATATATGAGAAAGTATGATAAAATTTTGGAAACCTGTGACTATTTTCAAAATATCAACATTAACTTAGTGTGTCCATTAAATTAATTTTTATTTTATATTTAAAACACCGTTAAATTTTTTTTTTTGATCTATTAGCCTAGTGGCTGGAGCTCACACATTTAAATGTGGAGAAGTGGGGTGTCCGGGGTTCGAACCCCGACCCCTGCATAAAATATGCAATGTCTCTACCAACTGAGCTAAGCTCACAGGGACCGTTAAATATTTAAACTGTACTCATTGATTATTTTATATGTTTATATATGCAGAAAAACCAAATTATGTATCGATATGTGATAGTCGATATGATAAAATTTTGAAAAGTCATGACTATTTTCAAAATATCAACATTAATTTAGTGTTTCTATTAATTAAATTTTTATTTTATAAGCAAAACATTGTTCAATGTTTGCACCGCACCCGTTGCAGATTTTATGTACGTATATATGCATAAACAAATTTTTATATACATGAGAAAGTCGATATGATAAAACTTTAAAAACTCATGAATATTTTCAAAATCAAAATTAATGTAGTGTTTCTATTAAAAAAACTTTTTATTTTATATGCAAAAGAGCGTTCAATGTTTGCATCGCACCCGTTGCAGATTTTATGTAATTATATCTGCATAAACAAATTTTTATATACATATATGAGAAAATATATATGATAAAATTTTGGAAACTCGTGACTATTTTCAAAATATCAACATTAATACATTGTGTCCATTAAATTAATATTTATTTTATATTTAAAATACTGTTAAATATTTAAACCGCACTCATTAATGATTTTATATGTTTGTATATGCAGAAGAAAATTTTTATGTATCGATATGTGATAGTCGATATGATAAAATTTTGAAAACTCGTGACTATTTTTAAAATATCAATATTAATGTAGTGTTTCTATTAATTAAATTTTTATTTTATAAGTAAAACATTATTCAAAGTTTACACCGCTCCCGTTGCAGATTTTAAATGTTTATATCTGCAGAAACATATTTATATACATATATGAGAAAGACGGTGAGATAAAATTTTGGAAACTCATGACTATTTTCAGAATATCAACATTAATATAGTGTGCCTATTAAATAAATTTTTAATTTATATTTTAAACACCGCTAAATATTTAAACTGCACTCGTTGGGGATTTTAGATGCTTATATATGAAAAAGAAAATTTTTATTTATCGATATGTGATAGCCGATATGATAAAATTTTAAAAACTCGTTAAAATATCAACGTTAATGGAGTGTTTCTATTAATTGTATTTTTATTTTATATGCAAAATATTGTTCAATGTTTGCACCGTTCCGGTTGTAGATTTTAAATATTTATAACTGCAGAAACAAATTTTAGGGAAATTCTTGTTTACCCATCAATAAAAGGTGGGTAATACTACCCATGTTGAGTTGGCTCAATCAAAACAATGTATTTATATAACATTAAAAATAATAGAAAACAAACAAATAACTTTGATTGGTGCCAACTCAGCATGGGTTGTGTTACCCACCTTTTATTGATGGGTACCCAAATTGTCACCCAAATTTTATATACATATATGATAAAGTCGATATGATATATTATTGGAAACTCATGATTATTTTCAATATATAAACATCAATGTAGTGTTTCTATTAAATAAATTTTTATTTTATAACCAAAACACCACTTAATGTTTGCTAGACGATTATAAAATTAAGGAGATTATGAATTTTAATAAGGACGATTATAAAATTTTGATTGACTTCAATTTTTATATATTGTTAGTAGATATGACCATTATCCGTAATCAACTTTTTTAAAAAAAATAAATAAATTAAATTTTGCAAAATGATCATTATGCATATAAAATTAAGGAGATCATGAGTTTTAATAAGGACGATTATGAAAATTTGCTGGACTTCAATTTTTACACTATTATTATATATTGTCAGTAGATGTTAGTAGATATGATCATTATTCGTAATTAATTTTTTTAAAAACAAATAAATTAGTTCTATAGTTATTTGTGAAAATTGGTTAAACTTGTGATGATCATTATCCGTAATTTATTTTTTTTAAACAAATAAATTAAATTTTGCAAAGTGACCATTATGAACATAAAATTAAGGAGATCGTGAGTTTTAATAAGGACGATTATGAAATTTTGATGGACTTCGATTTTTATATATTGTTAGTAGATATTTTTATTTTGTCAAAAAAATATAATATTTTTTATGGAAAGATTTTCATAATTTTAGAAATTAAAAATTATGTCATAGAAAATATATTATTTCATTGATAGAAAGATTTTCATAATTTTAGAAATTATAAATCATTTTCAATCAATTTTTTTGATTAAAAGGAAAATAAAGGACAAGAAAAAAAACAAACTAAAAAATCATTTGTCCACAACTAGAATAAATTTTAGTTGGGGTGGCGAAATCCATATCTTCAAATGATTGATATTAATAGCATTAAATTTAACCAATCAATCAACATATGTGTTGTCTTCTCTAAAGGTAAGAGTAAAAAAGACTATCCAAAGAAGATAAGAGAGCTTCATAATAAGGGAAAGTAAGTTTGCATGGTGTTGGATATTTGGTTGTTGGCTTCATGTTTGCTAAAATCAAATATACAAGCAGATGTGCATCTTTAGAAGCTGAGCATCAGAAGCATTGTTCAGAAGCTGAACCTTCAGAAGCACTGTTCAGAAGCTGAACCTTCGGAAGCACTGTTCAGAAGCTGAACCTTCAGAAGCACTGTTCAGAAGCAACCTTCAGAAGCTGAATGTTCAGACACAGAGCTTCAGACGCAAAAGCAACCTTCAGAAGTTGAAGGTTCAGACGCAGAACTTCAGATGCAGACCTTTAGAAGCACTTCTTCAGAAGTACCTTCAGAAGCTGGTTTTCTGCGTTCTTTCGTGCCTTGGAGCTGTTTATTTTCTCACATGATCTTTTGTAGATTTGATTGAAGAATTCTCCAAGCTGGTGTTTCTAGAAGGAAGAATATTTGCGTGAGATATTTTATGAAGATTGGTGTTGAAGCAGTATTTCATACAACAAAAGTAAGTATTTTCAATTATCGTCTCCACAGGGATTAGTGCGTTACTTCGAACCATTCAACAATCGGTATTGTTTTGAGTTAAGGGTTTCGTAACTTGTGTTCATAAACTAATTGAATGTAAATGCGAGAATAAAAACGACAAGTAATAGGGAATAAAAGCGTTGGAATTAGAGTTCATCAATCTTGCAAAGAATGTAATAAATAAATCATGCATATGAATTTAGCGTTTTAGCGAAAATATCACGTATCGCTCGACAACGTCATTGATTTCCCAAATGACATCGTGAGATCGATCGTATCGTTTAATCGACGATTTCCCAATCAATCAAACGATCCGAAAGCATTACGATCCGAAACTTGGTGCGATTATCAAAACCCAAATCCATTTCTAGATTTTCTTATTTTGATAGAAGATTATTCTTAAACATAGATTCAAAAGTATTTGTCAATATCATTTGAATCAAGCATGAGATTGAAAAGCAAGAATATCTTCAAAAACACATAAATTGCCAAAATCATATATTCACATAATCATATATTACATCAAAGCTAGAAAGAATACCTCTAATCCCAACAAAGGGATGTTAGTTGCTCATTTTCATGACAACTATACAAAAGATAAGAGAAAAGATGAAGATCATGACCCAAAGTCTTGATTTCCCAAAGCCCTTGGTTGATTTCCACAATTTAATCCTTTTGCTCCTTGAAGATCATTACTTCTAGCCCTATTTACTAAGTCCTAAACTACTACTAAAGCAATCCTAACAATTGGAAGTAAAAGTTCTCAAAGTTCTCCAACTGATTATATCAGAAAATGAGCCAAAAATGCTTTAAATATCTGAATTTTTGCACGCTCGCTACAAGCGATGAGCTGGTCGCTTGTAGCGAGGAAGTTTTCTGGCCAATGGGGATCCTCCACGTCAGCATGGAGCCTTAAACCGCCCTTGGTCGCTTGAAGCGACCAGTCCATCGCTTGTAGCGATGAACCTCTGAAAATCCCTGCCTATCCTCGCTTGTAGCGTGGCATCTGGCGCTTGAAGCGATGAAGCCTTCAAATTCCCTGCCTATCCTCGCTTGTAGCGAGGATGTGTGCGCTTGAAGCGATGGCTTTGATAAAAACTTCATAAAACCTTGTTCAGCATGATCAAGCATAAATTTCCTGCAATTATAGCATGGGGTAAGACATAGGATCACAAATATAGCTTTTGAAACATAAATATGGGCTTATCCTATGATAACTTGTGAAATAAGTAACATAAGTGCCTTAATTAAATGAACATTTTAACCACTTTCAGGCACTTATCACACTCCCCAACTTAAATCTTTGTTTGTCCTCAAACAAAGGACACAACAAATAAGGAAACAAGCTTTAAACCATGGCTTTGAGCAAGAATGTAAAAGAATTAAAAGTTTGAAACAAATAAGTGACAGATGAATGATTCAACGTGATTGCGCAAACTAGGGTTAAGTTTCTCATAAAACGAGATACATACTATGAATGTGAACTAGTTCTAAACACAAAGCATCTAATCACACAATTCTTAACAAGCAACATGTTTAAAATTGAACCAAACCTAACACACTTCTAAATAAAGTATATGAACAATTTGAAAACTATTGTGAGGGTATGAACACTCATCCAACAAACATGATAACATTCCAATTAAATTATGTGTCCATCTAATTATCATTTCCAAAAGCATAAAAGGCATTGATCAAAAGGTCTTTAAGGGTTGTAATTGGGCTAGGTTACAAAAGAATTGTCATATGTGGGATATTTGAATTCAAATGGCCAAGCAAAAGGAACATTCAATCTAATTACAAACTTCCTTCTTTTTCCAATACAACACTTGGTGAGTTTCTTACATTTCTATTCTTGATTGATCTTGACAATTTTTTTTCTTTGAATTATTGCAAACCTTTTCATTTCTTTCTCTTTTCTTTTTCTTGGTTTGCTTTTCTTTCTTTTTTCTTTTCTTTTTCTTTTCTTGTTGTCAAGATCAATTAACACATTCACCCTTACATTGACATAAACATAACCTCCCTTTCTCCCCAACTTATTTCAATGATACCCTAATCGAATGTTCCTTTATCATTATGGCAAAGGTCAATAAAAACGATGGATAAGGGTTCACAAGAAAACAACTATCAGAATTCAATAAAGAGTTAACTATGAACTGAATTTTTTTTACAAACTCCGGCAATTTAAATAAGCAATTGAGCTTATTAAAATTGACAGTTCACAGTTAACAATTCTGATTCAATAGGCTCAGATGGGTTAACAGATACTCACACATCTCACAGGGTAGGTTCATTTGGTCAAGTATTTCACTCAATTTCAAAAAATTGCCTTGATCACTTCAATGCTTTTATACAATTTAAAACAACAAAAGATTTAACATAAAATAACTGAGTTAAACATGATATTGGTCTCCTGCATATATATACAATGGTTGAGGATTCCTCACATTTTGGCTAGTTCTATATTGGTTCAAAACTAAACAAATGCTTGCTTGAAACTGAATAAATTAACTTGTGTGTGTAAAGAACTTATTCACATTCAATAATATACCTAGAAAAACAAGAAAACGAGTACCTTAGCTGCGCGCTTTAACACTCATTCTATCATTATCACTCATTTGATTCTAAGCTCAAGCACTGGCTTTGAATCTTTCTTTCCAAATTGTTGGGATATTTTCAAAAAATTATACCAAAATTAAATAACAAAACATAAATAAAATATAAACTATACTAAACATGTAATACCCAAAATAAATAACATAATAGCATAATGTAACATCATCCATGGTACAAAACAAAATCAAAACAAAGTACAAAGCATAATAAAAAAATGTTATAAAAGTACAAAGCTTTAATAAATAAAATGAAAGGGATGACAAAACAAAAGTCTGCAGCTCTCATCAAAAGTCTGAATCTGAATCCATGTCCTCAGAGTCTATCATAGCTGCAGCCATACGGTCTAGGCTATTAGTAGCCTCTGATGAATCATCTCCAAGATCATCATCAACATCAGCGTCGTCGTCACCATCATCACCGGCATCCTGATCACCAGCATCCGCTGCAGCTGCCCCTCCTGGAAAGAAAGGCCTGTCCCCAGGCCAAGCTATGTGCTCAGAGAAGAAGGCTGGCGTCCATGGGCTTTGGCCACTGTCATGCAGATGACTCTGAATAGTCGTTAGAGCCCGGTGATTTGACGCATTCTGCGCCAACAGAAAAGAGCTCACCATAGAAGAGTCCCAACTCGAGAAATCCAGTGGTGGAATGGTCGGGCCCTGAGGGTGGCTAGTATGCTGAGGTGGTGGTGGTGGTACATGAGAAGGACCGGCTGATATGGATGGTCCAGCTGAGGTAGGAGGTGGGGCTATAGGTGCGGGGGTAGAGCAGTACCTATTGATGTACCTGTCATCAATAGGGTTCTTAATTTCTTCATCTACCTGTGGTGGCATGTGTACCCTAGCCCGTCTACAGAGTCCCATAATCAATCCGGGAAAGGTCAGTGGGCATTTGGGTTTGCCCGGGGGTAAAATGCCGCTCTCAGCTACTACCCTCATCTCATTTGCTATAAGCCTAGCAACGTCAACCTGACGCTGAGTGAGGATATAATGAAGAAGAGGGGTAACGTCGAGGGTGGTAGAAGAAGTATGAGATTTAGGCCGGATATTATACAAGATAAGGGTAAGAACTACCTGAGCCGGAGTGGTCATATCATCCCTAAAGGCTCGGAAAGGCTTACCCGAAGCCCTACTCAAATCATAGCTCTTCCCCTCCTGGAAGATGTCTCGTGCAATAAGCTCATGATCCCAATTACCGCTCCTCTGATGCTCACAAAAGTCACATAGCGCAGTAGGTGCTAGTGGATTATCCTCTTCAACTAGCTCCAGAGGCTTGCCCAAATACGCATTGATGGACATGCGATCAAAGGTGATGGTGCGCCCTCGCACGTATGTAGTCCATGTGAACTCGTCAGATGGGTCAGCTGGGATCGCATTCGCGTAGAATTCGCGCACGATGTCGTAATTTATCCTCCTTGGTGGTGTGCACAGAATCCCCCATTTCCTTTCGTTGATCATGTGAGCTATCCCCCCGTACTCTCCCTCTTCTGATATCTGGAACTGCTTCTCAGACCAGATTCTTCTTGTTCTCAGCTCCTCGTACCTTTCTTGATTCCTGAAGCTTAAGAAACGGCTCGTGTCGTGTGGTTGAATGTTGGCTCTTGGTCGAGATGACGAGCTCTCAACGTTCCTTTGTCGTATGGACGAGGATTTGGGTGCCATACCTACAAAAGGATCAAAACAGATGAAAGTTAAGTAGGGTACAAGTTAGGATCAAATGAAAAGAAAAATAAAACAATTTTCTGGTTTCGTCGCTACAGCGACAGCTTGGTCGCTTGTAGCGAGCGAACCCAGAAATTGCTGGATTCCTGCGCTACAAGCGCACTGTAGCGAGGAGGACCCTTTTTCAAAAATCATGTTTTTCTGGATTTGAACCTACTTGTAGCATGCGAAATTAAGATTAAAGCTAAAATAAATGAATAACAATCACCTAAACTTCCTAAATCCTCAAAAACCCTAAATTATTTTGAATTTTTACATAGGTTTTTTCCAAAATACGAATCTTATGAACAAGAGGATGAAAAGGGGAGTTTTTCTAGTGATTCTAGTTTATTTACTAAAGCTTAAACTATGTATAAACATGGGTAATCAACAGGGCATGTCCTAAGTTTCAAAATTCTCAAAACCCTAAACCCTAAAATGTCAAATCAGCATGCAGGCACATTTAACAAGTACAAAGCCTATAAACAGTGACAGAGAATGACGATTAACATACCTGGAAGTTGATTGAGCAAGATTAAACACAGGTACTGAGATTAGATTGCAGGATTGTGCAGAATGCAAAGAGAGAAATGCAGAAATGAAATATGGAATGTTTACTGATGTAATAGGTTGCGAAAATATAAGACAACAACGGCTAATGCATTAAAGAAAGTAGTTGGGAGTTAACTGAAGAGACATAGTGGCCTGGGAAAAATAAAACTGTTTTCTGATACGGTCGCTACAAGCGCGCGACCTGTCGCTACAGCGACAGGCTTTAAGCCCATCGCTACAAGCGTGGTGTGGCGCTACAAGCGCAAGTGTGAAATCCATCGCTACAAGCGACAAGTGCGTCGCTACAGCGACGTAGTGCAAATTCCATCGCTACAGCGATGAATTGGTCGCTGTAGCGACCATGACAGGAAACAGAAAAATAAAATTTTGAGTTCTTGCCACTATCCCTACATGCACGGATGGATGTTAAAAATTAAAATACTAATTAAAAACAAACCTAAACAGTTGGGTTGTCTCCCAACAAGCGCTTGTTTTACGTCGTTAGCTCGACGCCTTTTTCGTTAGGGTGGCCAGAATGAGACGGAGATCACATCAGCTTTAGTACTCCTTTGCAGCGGGAGGAATTCCATGAACTTGAAGAACTGCTGATGTGGAGTCCATAACCTCCCTATCCAAAGTAAGTTGAGCAAGGAACAAACACAATCTTGTAGAAGTTCAAGCTCCGCCTTGCTCACTTTCACCCCCTCCTTTCCACAAGTTTCTTCCTTGTTAAGAAACGGTTCCGGCTTCTCAATCTCCATACTTTCTTCACTATCAACAACACTGGCCTCTTCAGTATCTGACCTTTCTTGAGGAGGTTCATCTTTGTGTGGTATCTCTAATTCTTCCACTAATGGCTCTATACCACATCCTTTAAATATTGGTTCTTCCTCACTCTCATCAACATCATCTTCAACAATCTCTCCACATTCCAAAGTGGATTGATTGTTGGTCTGAACATCCATGATTCTTGGTAGATAATTCATTTGAACTTGCAAAACCTCCAATTGGCATGACAACGCTCTTAATCTATGGTTGGTGTTTTGCATGTTGATCATGGATTGTTGCATGAACATATTCAGAATATTCTCCGTTCTTGCCATTTGTTCATCTTCAGACGGATATTGTTGATATTGTTGATAAGCTTCATACTCGTATGGATCATAGTAGTTGAAATAATCATGATGATCAGCCATGATTTCTTTCAATGAGAATCTGAAACACAATTAACTAACAAGAAACTTTTCTTTGCATAACAAAGAGGGTTAATGTCAAACAGTTATATATACAAAAGAAATGAAAGAATATTAACAAGGTATATACAAAAGCTCAAAACAACACAAACTATTGCGATGTTCAAAATAACAAAACACTAATCCCCGGCAACGGCGCCATTTTGTTGAAGCAGTATTTCATACAACAAAAGTAAGTATTTTCAATTATCGTCTCCACAGGGATTAGTGCGTTACTTCGAACCATTCAACAATCGGTATTGTTTTGAGTTAAGGGTTTCGTAACTTGTGTTCATAAACTAATTGAATGTAAATGCGAGAATAAAAACGACAAGTAATAGGGAATAAAAGCGTTGGAATTAGAGTTCATCAATCTTGCAAAGAATGTAATAAATAAATCATGCATATGAATTTAGCGTTTTAGCGAAAATATCACGTATCGCTCGACAACGTCATTGATTTCCCAAATGACATCGTGAGATCGATCGTATCGTTTAATCGACGATTTCCCAATCAATCAAACGATCCGAAAGCATTACGATCCGAAACTTGGTGCGATTATCAAAACCCAAATCCATTTCTAGATTTTCTTATTTTGATAGAAGATTATTCTTAAACATAGATTCAAAAGTATTTGTCAATATCATTTGAATCAAGCATGAGATTGAAAAGCAAGAATATCTTCAAAAACACATAAATTGCCAAAATCATATATTCACATAATCATATATTACATCAAAGCTAGAAAGAATACCTCTAATCCCAACAAAGGGATGTTAGTTGCTCATTTTCATGACAACTATACAAAAGATAAGAGAAAAGATGAAGATCATGACCCAAAGTCTTGATTTCCCAAAGCCCTTGGTTGATTTCCACAATTCAATCCTTTTGCTCCTTGAAGATCATTACTTCTAGCCCTATTTACTAAGTCCTAAACTACTACTAAAGCAATCCTAACAATTGGAAGTAAAAGTTCTCAAAGTTCTCCAACTGATTATATCAGAAAATGAGCCAAAAATGCTTTAAATATCTGAATTTTTGCACGCTCGCTACAAGCGATGAGCTGGTCGCTTGTAGCGAGGAAGTTTTCTGGCCAATGGGGATCCTCCACGTCAGCATGGAGCCTTAAACCGCCCTTGGTCGCTTGAAGCGACCAGTCCATCGCTTGTAGCGATGAACCTCTGAAAATCCCTGCCTATCCTCGCTTGTAGCGTGGCATCTGGCGCTTGAAGCGATGAAGCCTTCAAATTCCCTGCCTATCCTCGCTTGTAGCGAGGATGTGTGCGCTTGAAGCGATGGCTTTGATAAAAACTTCATAAAACCTTGTTCAGCATGATCAAGCATAAATTTCCTGCAATTATAGCATGGGGTAAGACATAGGATCACAAATATAGCTTTTGAAACATAAATATGGGCTTATCCTATGATAACTTGTGAAATAAGTAACATAAGTGCCTTAATTAAATGAACATTTTAACCACTTTCAGGCACTTATCAATTGGTTTCTTTTATTTGTGATTATATTTTCAAAGAGATCTTTGGAAAATATATTTCTGAAGAATATTTGCTTCTATATGTTTCTAAAGAATTTTGGAAATATATCTTTGAAGAATATTTGGTTCAATTATTTGTTGTTGTTGAAGACTATAAATAGAGGACGCTGCTATTGAAGAAAACAAACCAAAACCAAAGCAAGTATTGATAGAGTTTTATTAGGTTTTGAGTCTGTTAGTTGTGAGGTGTGTGCTCTGTTTTGTATACCTCTCTACATGTAGTCTTTGTTTATCAAAAGCACAGAGTTGGTTTGTGTTTAGATTGAGTTGTAATTGTAGTTCATTTGAAGCTTTTAAGCAAGAGTGACTTTTTATGTATTTGGAGTGTGTCTCCTATGTTGATTGTTATTAGAGTCTAATAATCACTGGGGCAGTGATTGACTGAGGGAAGTGAGATGGGATCTCAGGTCTAGGAGTTCCTAGGTTGAAATCAATACGGGTAGTAGCTAGGTGATAAGTTGTAAACTGGGAGTTTGCTGAGAACTTAGAACTAGGACTACGCTAGTGGATTTCCTTCCTGGCTTGGTAGCCTCCAGATGTAGGTGTGTTTGTCACCGAACTGGGTTAACAAATCACCTGTGCCTTTTACTTTCAGTCTGTTATTTCTGTCTGTTATTATTCTGCTTCTGAACTACTGTTTTGCGTACTCTGTTTTACTGCACCAGAATTTGTACTCTGTTTTACGTTCAGAATCAGGTCTTGCCAGAATTTCAATTGGCATCAGAGCAGGCACCCTGCCTGTTTTAGGGTGAGCTCCAGGGAAGTTATTTTCTGGCATAATGGATAAAGAAGGAGGATTTGTGAACAGACCACCTCTGTTGGATGGTTCCAACTATGACTATTGGAAATCACACATGAGTGCTTTCCTTAAGTCTATAGACAGTAAAACCTGGAAAGCAGTTCTGAAGGGTTGGGAACATCCTGTTGTGCTTGACAAAGATGGAAAGAAGACAGCTGATATGAAACCAGAAGAAGAGTGGTCCAAGGTAGAAGATGAATTAGCTCTTGGAAACTCCAAGGCCTTGAATGCTATATTCAATGGAGTGGACAAGAATATGTTCAGACTGATCAAGCAGTGCACTGTAGCTAAGGATGCTTGGGAGATTCTCAAAACTACTCATGAAGGCACATCCAAGGTAAAAATGTCCAGACTTCAACTTCTCACCACCAAGTTTGAAAATCTCAAAATGTTGGAGGATGAGAACATACAAGATTTCTATATGAACGTTCTGGACATGGCTAACTCATTTGATTCTCTTGGAGAAAAAATATCTGATGAGAAACTTGTGAGAAAAATCCTCAGACCACTACCTAAGAGATTTGATATGAAGGGGACTGCAATTGAAGAAGCCCAAGACATCTCCTGTATGATGGTTGATGAATTAATAGGATCTCTTCAGAACTTTAAAATAGCCTTCAACAATAGGACTGAAAAGAAAGGGAAAAGTGTTGCTTTTGTAGCAAATGATGAAAGTATATCAGAGGATCTTGTGATGCTTGGTAGACAGTTTAACAAGATTCTGAAGCAGACTAACAAGAGATCCAATTCAATTGATTTGAAGAAGACAAGAACTGATGAGAAAGACAATCAATCCAAAAGGTGTTCAGTGTCATGAGTGTGAAGGATATGGCCACATTAGGACAGAATGTGCAACATACCTCAAGAAACAGAAAAAGAGTTTGGCAGTTTCTTGGTCTGATGAAGATGACTCAAAAGGAGAAGTGGGGAATGAATCAGCCAAGCATGTTGTTGCCTTAACTGGTAGATGCAGGTCTGGTGATAAAGTTAAGGTTTCAGAAGCACCATCAGGTTCTGAAGCACTATCAGGTTCTGAAGCATCATCAGATACTGAATCCAGTGATGAAGAATTGTTTTTTGAAGAACCAGCTGCCTCTTACAAAAAACTATACCTCAGAAGTGAAGAAGTTTGCAAGCAGCTGGAAGAACAGAAAAGAACTATCAGTCAACTGCATGCTGAAAGAAGTGAACACTTAGGACAAATCTCTGATCTCAAAGATGAGGTAACCCAACTGAACTCTCAACTTGAACATGTGAAGAAACAAGTCAGAATGTTGAACACTGGTACTGATGTGCTAGAAGAGATATTGGAGAGTCAGAACCAAGGGAAACCAAATGGTATAGGATTTGATGATAGGACCTTGAACAATAAACAGCAAAATCCAGCTAAAAGGTTCATTGCAGCTGTTGGGACATTTGATCCAATGATGGGTAAACCTAAGTTGGAACACCAGAACCAACCTCAGGGATCTAAGAGCAAGAGGGTTTCTCATCCTTGGATATGTCATTACTGTGATAAAAATGGGAATATAAAGTCATTCTGTTTCAAGTTGCATGGATACCCCAAGCACCTTCAACAAAGAAAATCTGAACCTGTTGTAATCAATGTCAAGAAGGAATGGAGACCAAAATGTGATAGTGTTGGCAAGAGGCTGAAGAATAGGAAAGCAAAGGTTGTTGCTGCTGCCAGCAGGCCTACTTCTGTAGCTAAGAAGAGTGTTGTTGTTGGACCATCTAAAGGCTGGAGCAAGGTAGTGGTCCCTGTCCCAAAGAAGAATGCACTAAAAGGAAAGGAAGTGGATCCTAGTGAGTCTGAGGATAATGTTGAGCAAGATGTTCAAGACATCATGCCCTATGTTCAGAAGAGGATTGCTGGGAAGAAGATTCCTCTGAATGTGCCTGAAGCACACATTGACTAAGCAGCATCTGATGCTGTGTCTGATGATGAAACAGCTTCTGATGCTGAGTCTGAAGACTGTTAATTTTTCTAGACTATGTCCTGGATTTGTGCTTTCGGTCTGCATTTTTGTACTATACTCTGCAGTTGTGTTCTCTTGTTTTTGTTTCCTCTGTGAAGACTTTGTGTGTGGGTACTATGTTTGTGTGATTCTGATCCTGATGATGGTTTTGATGATGGTTCTGTTGATGGTTCTGATGTTGGTTCTGTGTGTGGTGCTGTGATGGATGTTTATATCCTCTGATTAGATTTCTGGGTGTGTTCCCTTTGTAACCTCTGATGTTTCTCTGTGTTTCTCTCCCGGTGATTGCATTGGTTATTTTTGTCAAAATTGTTTGGCTAAAAAGGGGGAGAAATAAGTGTGTCAGAAGTTGTTGCTGATCTGTTTCAGATGGAGTCTCTGTTTCAGGGGGAATATATGTGTTTCCTGTCAGAAGCTGATCTGTTTCAGGGGGAGTAGTGTTTGTTTCAGAAGCTGCTACTGATTGATATGTTTCAGGGGGAGTTTGTTTATTTTGTGTCGCTACTGACTCTGTTGATTTTTGGTTGCTGTGTTTAAATTCTTCATGATTGCGTCCTTTGATGAGTGAAGAACTTGCCTTTGTTCTCAAATTGATTTTAGCCAAAAATTTGCCAAAGGGGGGGATTGTTGGATATTTGGTTGTTGGCTTCATGTTTGCTAAAATCAAATATACAAGCAGATGTGCGTCTTCAGAAGCTGAACGTCAGAAGCACTGTTCAGAAGCTGAACCTTCAGAAGCACTGTTCAGAAGCTGAACGTTCAGAAGTACTGTTCAGAAGCTGAACCTTCAGAAGCACTGTTCAAAAGCAACCTTTAGAAGCTGAATGTTCAGACGCAGAACTTCAGACGCAGAAGCAACCTTCAGAAGCTGAATGTTTAGACGCAGACCTTTAGAAGCACTTCTTTAGAAGTACCTTCAGAAGCTGGTTTTTTGCGTTCTGTTTTCGTGCCTTGGAGCTGTTTATTTTCTCACATGATCTTTTGTAGATTTGATTGAAGAATTCTCCAAGTTGGTGTTTCTAGAAGGAAGAATATTTACGTGAGATATTTTATGAAGATTGGTTTCTTTTATTTGTGATTATATTTTCAAAGAGATCTTTGGAAAATATATTTCTGAAGAATATTTGCTTCTATATGTTTCTAAAGAATTTTGGAAATATATCTTTGAAGAATATTTGGTTCAATTATTTGTTGCTGCTGAAGACTATAAATAGAGGACGCTGCTATTGAAGAAAACAAACCAAAACCAAAGCAAGTATTGATAGAGTTTTATTAGGTTTTGAGTCTGTTAGTTGTGAGTTGTGTGCTCTATTTTGTATACCTCTCTGCGTGCAGTCTTTGTTTATCAAAAGCACAGAGTTGGTTTGTGTTAAGATTGAGTTGTAATTGTAGTTCATTTGAAGCTTTTAAGCAAGAGTGGTTGTTTATGTATTTGGAGTGTGTCTCCTACGTTGATTGTTATTAGAGTCTGATAATCACTGGGGCAGTGATTGACTGAGGGAAGTAAGATGGGATCTCATGTCTAGGAGTCTGAAGGTGAGAAAAACACACACACAAGAAGGGGGGGTGTTGGAACAAAATGTGTTTAACAAGTCTCTCATATAATAAGGGGGAGATTGTTGAAACATTTATGTGTAAACATATCTCTCTTTATGGTTTTGATGATAACAAAGTATTAAAGAGAAAATTGGTTATATGCTAATGCTTTGTTCAAGTGTTTCAGAACCACATGCTTAATAAGTATTGATTGATAATGGTTATGAAGAACAAGCTAAAGAGCAAGAAGGAAAGCCAAGAAGGAAGGTTGCAAGGAAGAAACTGGTCCTGAAGAAGTGCTCCTGAAGTAAGAGCTTCTGAAGAGGTCCTGAAGAAGTGCAGCTTCTGAAGTCTGGGTGCCTCTGAAGAAGTCAACGCAAGTCAACTCCTGAAGCCAGCTTCTGATCCGTACAACTAAGTCAGCTTCTGATCCGTACAAAGAGAGCTTCTGATCACTGTTCAGTGAGAAGCTTCTGAAGCTGATATGGCATGGAAAAACAACCAGTACTGTGCGCATTTAATGCCTGGAGGTGTCAGAGCAACTCAATGGAACAGTTGTTCCCCTGACCCAAACATTCTCCAGGATTAAAGGTGGGCCAATTCAAAAATGGCACCTGCCCTGTTCTGACAAGAAAAAAGTGCAGCACACATTTGCAGCAACCTAGTCCAATTGCAACGGCTAAATTCCTGATTTCCAGCAAATCTCCAACAGCTCTATTTTTATCTATAAAAGGAGGGAGATTTGAAGAAGAAATTGTTGAAGACTCTTTGAAACGCATTGCTGAAACTCTGCCCTGTTTTCTGTGTAAAAACTGTCAAAGTTCAAATCTCTTAGAAATTCTTCAGTCTTTGTAACTTAGGAATTTCTTAAGGTTAAGAGTCTTAACCTGTGTTGTATTTAGAGAACACCTCTGATATTTGATCAAGTGTTCATCCCAAACTTCTTTACTTGTAAACCAGTTTGGTCCCTAAAGTCTTAGTCTGAATACTAAGCAAATTGTAACCTCACTCCTTAGTGGTCTGAGTCAGAAGCCTCTTGTCTTAGTGACTTGAGCATTGAGAAGTCTCTTGTCTTAGTGACTTGAGCATTGGAAGCCTCTTCCTTGGTGGTTGAGCATAGAAGTCTCTTTCTTTGTGATTGAGCAGCTGGAAGTCTCTTTCTTAGTGATTGAGCAATTGTAATCAGAACTTGATTATAGTGAAACTCTCTTGTTGGACACAAGGGGACAGGACTACTTCTCACATTGAGAAGGAACCTGTATAATTTGCTGTGTCTTCTCTTTTCCCTTACTCCTTAACTTGTTTAATCCGCTGCATTCAACTTCTGATAGCAGTTCAGAACTGATTCATATCAGCTTCTGAACTTGACTTTAGTTTTGGAAAAGAAAAGATAACAAGTTTTAGAGTCACACAATTCAACCCCCCCTTCTTGTGTGTTTGTTTTTCTCACCTTCAGGGGGTTGAATTGTGTGACTCTAAAAACTTGTTCTTTTTCTTTTCAGAACTTAAGGTTCAGTTCAGAAGCTGATTTGATCAGTTCTGAACAAATATCAGAAGTTAAATGCAGCGGATTTAAACAAGTTAAGGAGTAAGGGAATAGAGAGACACACAGAAATTATACAGGTTCCTTCTCAATGTGAGAAGTAGTCCTGTCCCCTTGTACCCAACAAGAGAGTTCACTATAATCTGAAGATTACACAATGCTCAACCACAAGGAAGAGACTTCCAGTTGCTCAATCACAAAGAAAGAGACTTCTATGCTCAACCACCAAGGAAGAGGCTTCCAATTGCTCAAGTCACTAAGACAAGAGACTTCCCAATGCTCAAGTCACTAAGGCAAGAGACTTCCCAATGCTCAAGTCACTAAGACAAGAGACTTCTGACTCAGACCACAAAGGAGTGAGGTTACAATTGCTTAGTATACAGACTAAGACTTAAGGGACCAAACTGGTTTACAAATGAAATAGTTTGGAATGAACACTTGATCAAATATCAGAGGTGTTCTCTAAATACAACACAGGTTAAGACTCTTAACCTTAAGAAATTCTAAGTTACAAAGATGAGAGAATTTCTAAGAGGTTGAATGACTTGCGTATTTTTGACAACAAAACAGAGCAAGAGTTCAGTTCTTTGTTTTCAAGAGTCTTCACACTTTTCTTGTTCAAATCTTCCTCCTTTTATAGATGAAAATAGAGCTGTTGAAGATTTGCTTGAATTGAGGAAATTAGCCGTTGCAATTGGACTAGGTTGCTGCAATTGTGTGCTGCACTTTATCTGTCAGAACAGGGCAGGTGCCATTTTTGAATTGGCCCACCTTAAAAACTGGAGAATGTTTGGGTCAGGGAGACAACTGTTCCATTGAGTTGTTCTGACACCTCCAGGCATTAAATGCGCACAGTATTGGTCAAAATCCATGCCACATCAGCTTCAGAAGCTTCTCAGTGAACAGTGATCAGAAGCTGCTTCAGTTGTACGGATCAGAAGCTGGTCTTCAGATGTTGATTTCATCAGAAGCACCCGGTCTTCAGAAGCTGCACTTCAGGAGCATTTCTTCAGGACCACTTCAGAGGCTTCACTTCAGGAGCACTTCTTCAGGACCAGATTCTTCTTAGCCTTGCAACCTTGCTTCTTGGCTTTCCTTCTTGCTCTTTAGCTTGTTCTTCATAACCATTACCAATCACTTTTTAATAAGCATGTGGTTCTGAAACACTTGAACAAGAACATTAGCAAATAACCAATTTTCTCTTTAATACTTTGTTATCATCAAAACCATAAAGAGAGATATGTTTACACATAAATGTTTCAACAATCTCCCCCTTATTTGTAAGAGACTTGTTAAACACATTTTGTTCCAACAATCTCCCCCTTTTTGATGATGACAAACATAAGTATTAAAACAGAAAATTGTTGTTAACTTAATTAACAAGTTAACTACAGGGTGTGAGGTTTGTAAGCTCCCCCTGAGTCTGATCCAAGTTAATTAAGTTCAGTTAAAAACACAAATGTGAAAATTTCAGAGTTGTTATTAAGTTTAATCAACAATCTGACTTCAGGAGAGGTTTGTAAGCTCCCCCTAGGTCTGACAATCCTCAAGGTTAGGTTTGTAAGCTCCCCTTGATTCTTATTCATGTTAATTAATCTTAACTTAAAACAATATGGTGAAATTTACACTCAGAATTTAAAATGACTTGTTAACTTCAGGTTCTGAGGTTTGTAATCTCTCCCCCTAAGTCTGATAATCCACAGGATGAGTTTTGTAAGCTCCCTGAGTCTTATCCAAGTTATTTTAAATTCAATTTACTCACTAAGAGTAATGTATCTCACAAACAAATATCAAAGCCAGAAATTTACTTCAGAGGCTAAGAATTAGAGTCTGTTCTCATAAGTTAAATTGTATCAGAGCTTAACTTAGCTTAACTGATCAGTATCAGAACTGACTTAACAATTGTATCAGAGCTTAACCCTAACAACTGTATCAGAGCTTGATAACTTGATAAGCTTAATAAGTTTATCTTCTGACAATTTTAACTTATTTTTGAGCTCAGGTGCTTTAATACTTGTTTCACTTTCTCCCCCTTTTGTCATCAACAAAAAGTCTTTCTTTCTCCCCTCAACACAGAAAATCTCTCCCCCTTGTTCGAGAGAGTTTGAGAATAACTGTATCAGAGCAGAAAAAATATTTTTGAAAGATTTTGAAAGCATATATCAAAGCAGTTCAGTTTCCCCCTTTTTAAAAGAGTTTGAAAGCAGTTCTGACACCAAGTTTGAAAAGATTTCAAAAGGATTCAGACTTTTGGGAGGGGTTGAACTAACCAAGATTGTGAGATATTTGTGCAATCATATGGATAACCAAGTAGCAAGGATAATCATCAGAGCCTACTTGATTTTCAATTAGTATATGACTTGCAGAAAAATTAGAATGCTGTTCAGAAGCAGAAAAAGTTTGGAGCTTCTGATCAGGGCATTCTGTGTTCAGACATTACTTGTTCAGTACAAACTGGTTCAGCATCAGAGCAAAACAACCAGTTGTGTTCAGTATCAGAGCAAAAATAAGTTTGCTTTAAAGAAATATATCAGAATCTGATACCAAATGAGGATTTATCTCAGAGTCTGATACCAGCTAAAAGGTTTTAATTCAGAGTCTGATACCAAATAAAACATTTCTAAAGATTGAACATTGTCTGAAACACTTTGGGCTTTTAAAATGTGTCTGTGCTAAACATTTTGAAAACAAACTGATACCAACTTGAAAATTGTTTGTTAAGCAATTTTAACATTGAATATCAGAGCAGAAAATCACATTTTTGATGACTTTGGGAGGATTAGAGTATAAACTTTCAAAGCTTTAATCATCATTGCCCATAGCTATACTTATCAGATTCTGACCTAACATTAGATTTTTATCAGATTCAGAGGTCAGAAAATCCAGGTTCTGATCCTTAAGACTCTGAAGTTTTTCAGACTTAACTTTATTCAAACTCTCAGAAGATGAGTGTTTGATGAGTCTTAGCTTATGATAACCTCAGACTCAAGGAATTCATTCAGATTCAAGCACATTTTTCAAGAGATAAAATGCATGTTCAGATTCTTTTTAATAAAATTGAATCTTTCTTCTGTTAGGGGTTTTGTGAATATGTCAGCCCATTGATGATCAGTATCAATGAACTGAATATCTAAGACACCCTTCTGAACATAATCTCTTATAAAATGATGTTTTATTTCTATGTGCTTGGCTCTAGAATGCAGAATTGGATTTTTAGACAGGCATATAGCAGCAGTATTATCACAATAAATAGGAATATTTTCTGCATGAATCTGATAATCCTCTAATTGATGTTTCATCCAGAGCAGTTGTGTGCTACAACTTGCAGCTGAGATGTATTCTGCTTCTGTTGTTGACAAAGCAATGGTTGCTTGTCTCTTGCTGGCCCAGGATATCAGATTCTCACCAAGAAACTGACAGTTTCCACTGGTGGATTTTCTTTCAATCCTGTCCCCAGCATAGTCAGCATCACAGAATCCAACTAGCTTATAATTTAAAGATTTCTTATACAGAAGTCCCAAATTAGTTGTTCCTTTCAGATACCTGAAGATTCTCTTGACAGCAGTCATATGAGATTCTCTAGGATCTGATTGGAATCTAGCACACAGACATACACTAAATAAAATATCTGGCCTAGAAGCAGTTAAGTATAGGAGAGAACCTATCATACCTCTGTACAGCTTCTGATCTACCTTAGTGCCATTGTCCTCTTTGCTTAATGTGCAGGTGGGATGCATTGGTGTTGTCATCAGCTTGCAATCATCCAGCTGGAACTTCTTCAGAAGCTCCTTGGTGTATTTTGACTGATGAACATACACACCCTCTTTGCATTGGTTGATTTGAATTCCCAAGAAGAATTTCAGCTCACCCATCATGCTCATTTCAAATTCATCCTGCATTAACTTAGAAAATTCCTTGCAAAGGGAGGCATTAGTAGAACCAAATATGATATCATCAACATAGATTTGTACAATAAAGATTTCTTTCTTAACAGTTTTTCTAAAGAGTGTATTGTCAACTTGACCTCTTACAAAACCATTTTTAATTAAGAAGTTGCTTAGCCTTTCATACTAAGCTCTGGGAGCTTGTTTCAGACCATACAGAGACTTCTTTAGTTTAAAAACATGATTTGGATATTTAACATCTTCAAAACCAGGAGGTTGTTTGACATACACTTCTTCAGAAATCACACCATTTAAGAAAGCACTCTTAACATCCATTTGATATAAGATGATATCATGATTAATAGCATAAGAAAGAAGTAACCTGATTGCTTCCAGTCTTGCTACTGGAGCAAAAGTTTCAGTGTAGTCTATTCCTTCTTGCTGGCTGTACCCTTGAGCTACTAATCTAGCCTTGTTTCTGATCACTTCTCCTTGTTCATTGAGCTTGTTCCTGAACACCCATTTTGTTCCAATGATGTTCTTCTGATCAGGTTTTGCAACAAGATCCCAAACATCATTCCTTTGAAATTGGTTCAGCTCTTCTTGCATTGCTACAATCCAACCATCATCAGTAAGTGCTTCATCAGCAGTTGTGGGTTCAATCATGGATAACAGGCCAAGCATGGACTCATTCTGAGTGAATGCAGATCTTGTCTTCCTTGGACTGTTCTTGTTCCCAATGATCAACTCCTCAGGATGTGAAGACTTGTACTTGAATGAGGTTCTGGGTGGATTAGCTTCTGAAGGGCCACCAGGGATTTGTTCAGAACCATGCTGATCTTGATTAGCATCAGGAGTAGTGTCTTTATCAGAGAGCTTTTCAGAGTCCTCATTGTTTTCAGCTTCTGAACCTTCATCAGAACCTGAACTGGGTTCAGCTTCTGAGGGTTCTTCTGAGATTCTGACATCTGCAAAACTCTCAACCAGCTCTGGTATTTCACTACCAGGCTTCTTATCATCAAACCTAATGTGTATAGCTTCTTCAACAACATGTGTTTCAGAATTATACACTCTGTATGCCTTAGACCTCTCTGAGTATCCTAAAAAGGTACCCTTTTGAGCCTTGGCATCAAATTTCTTTAGGTAGACTTTATTGTTTAGTATGTAACATGTACAACCAAACTGATGAAAATAAGAAATACTTGGTTTTCTTCCTTTAAATAATTCATATGATGTTTTATTCAGAATGGGTCTGATGTAAATCCTGTTCTGAATATAACATGCTGTGTTTACAGCTTCTGCCCAAAAGTACTTAGCAATTTTTGACTCATGGATCATGGTTCTGGCCATCTCTTGTAAAGACCTGTTCTTTCTCTCTACAACTCCATTTTGTTGTGGAGTTCTAGGAGATGAGAACTCATGGAAAATTCCATGGTCTTCACAAAAGTTTTCAAAAGGTTCATTTTCAAATTCACCACCATGATCACTTCTGATTTTCAAAATTTTCAAATCAGTTTCTGTTTGTACTTGTTTGCAGAATTTGAAAAACACATCATATGTTTCATTTTTGGTTCTGAGGAATTTAACCCAAGTCCACCTACTATAATCATCAACAATAACAAGTCCATACTTCTTCCCATTGATTGAGGCTGTTCCAACAGGACCAAACAAATCAATGTGAAGGAGTTCTAGAGGTTTAGAGGTGGAAACAATGTTCTTTGGTTTAAAAGAAGTTTTAGAAAACTTTCCAATTTGGCATGCACTGCACAGTGCATCTGAGTGATAATCAATCTGGGGTAAGCCTCTGACCAGCTGTAACTTGCTAAGCTTGGAGATGAGTCTCCAGTTAGCATGTCCCAGCCTTTTGTGCCACACCCATTTTTCATCACTCACAGACAGAAGGCAAACTACCTTCTGCTGAACCAATTCAGAAAAATTAATTTTATAAACATTGTTTTTCCTGCTGCCTCTGAACACTACAGACTTGTCTTTGCTACTGATTACAGTACAAGTGTTCTTATTAAACAGGACTTCATAGTTACTATCACATAATTGACTTATGCTAAGTAAATTATGTCTAAGTCCATCTACCAGCCAAACATTATCAATGTACAGGGAAGAATTACCTATCTTACCAGTACCAATGATCTTTCCTTTCTGACTTCCTCCAAATCCCACAGTTCCTCCCTCTTTCAGAGTCAGGGTTTGGAACATAGACTTGTCCCCTGTCATATGATGCGAGCATCCACTGTCCAGGTACCAGGACCTTTCCTTTTCTTTGGATGACAAGCATATCTGCAATTGAAATAATTTCAGACTTAGGTACCCAGATTTTCATGGGTCCTTTGGGGTTAGTCCTGAAAGGTTTTGGCTTCTTGTGTCTGAAGTTATGATATTCAGACTTGTTCTGATACTTAGGATATGAATCCTTATATCTTGAATAATTCTGACTTTCAGAACCTGAGTGCTTCAGAACCTGAGTTCTCAAAGGTTTGGACTCAGACTTCTTCAGAACCTGAGACTTGAAAATATTTGGTTCTGATTTGTTAAGAGTCTGATCTTTTGAGTACTTTGGTTCTGATCTCTTCAGAATTCTGACTTTGTTTACTTCAGGCACAAGGCAAGCTTCAGTTTTTCCTTTCTTAAAATAGTTTGAAGCAGAAAACTGATTGGTTTGCTTTGGCTTGCTTTGCCTAACATTCTGAGTTTGAAAATGTTTTGCATTGACTGGTTTAACAGATTTTGAAGTTTTAATAAACCCATTCTTAGAAAAATTTGAATTAAATTTATTCAGATTCTGAGACTTACTAGTTTCAGGTTCTGAACATTTCAGATTCTGAACAGGTTTAAGTTCAGAGTCTGATTTCCTCTTACTCTTAGTCTTAGGACCTTTTGGCTTAGATTTAGGCAAGGTTTTAATAGTTGCCTTCATCTTACCCTTAGGCTCAGAAGCTTCAGAGTCTGAGTTGTTCAGAACTTCTGACTTAGTCTCAGATTCTGATACTTTTCATTTCTCAGAGTTATCAGAAGCAGGCACAAAGCAAATACCATTGCCTTTTACAATATTTTCAGAACATGAAGGTGAGTTTAAATCATTTGAAGGTTTGAATAAATCATAGCCAATGCCTTCACCTTTGTTTCTGATCATATTATACATCATGGAGGCAATTTTAGTTCTATTGAATCCAGTTAACATGAAATCCTGAAGAGCTATTTCCTGATCATTAGGAACCTCTTCAGATTTCTTATGAGCCTTTTTTCTGAGTTCCTCAACTTCCTCATCATATTCAAAAATTTGATTCTGAAGTTTAAGGTTTTCCTCAGACAGCAAGTTTGTTTGATTTTTCAAAGACTTAATTTCTTTTAACTTGCTTTTAAGATGACTCATAAGATCATTAACTGTTTCAATTAAATCAGATCTAGAGAGTTCAGAATATACCTCATCTTCTTCATCAGAATCTGAACATGATTCTGCATCAGAAGATGCAATTGCCATCAGGGCTAGGTTTGCTTCTTCTTCATCAGATTCTGACTCATTATCCAGATCATCCCATGTTGCCATGAGACTCTTCTTAAGCTTATTTCTGAAGCTGCTGGACTTTGAGCTGGACTTCTTTGCTTTTTCCTTTGATTTTTCCTTCTGAAGATCAGGACAATCAGCAATGAAGTGGCCAGGCTTTTTACAGTTGTAGCAGCTTTCCTTCTGGATATCCTTCTTTGAACCAGAACCAGATCCTCTGAAGTTACTGCTTCTGTTAGAGAACTTTTTCTTTCTATTCATCAGATACTGAAGTCTTTTAGAAATCATTGCAAGCTCATCAGCATCTGAATCTTCATCAGAATTTCCCTCAGGAAACTCTTCTTCAGATTCAATAGCTTTCAAAGCTTTAGCAGGTTTTCTTTTAGACTTCAGAGCTAATGTTTTTGGCTCTCTAACAGACTCATCCTCATTGAGTCCCAGTTCATGCACTTTGAGGGAGCTTATAAGATCCTCAATACTTAAAGTATTCAGATCCTTAGCTTCCTCAATGGCAGTCACTTTAGGTCTCCATTTGGATGGCAGACTTCTAAGGACTTTATTCACATGGTCAGCTGTGGTATAACTCTTCTTCAGAATCTGAAGTCCAGAGACCAGAGTCTGAAATCTTGAGAACATAGTCTCAATATTTTCATCCTCTTTCATTCTGAACAGTTCATATTGCTGAACAAGTATGTTTGCCTTAGCTTCTCTAACTTTCTGATTACCTTCATAGTTAGAGCAGAGAGATGTGAATATTGCTTTGGCTGTTGACTTGTCACTCAGCTTCTGATACTCAGTATGAGGTAATGAATCTACAATGATTCCTCTCACATGATGATGCTTCCTATAGATCTTTCTTTCTGCATCACTCAGAGTTCTTCTGTTGACAGCAACACCTTCTTCATCTACTGGGATAGTGATTCCATCTTCAATGATATCCCATAGAGTATCATCAATCCCATTAATGTGACTATACATTTTGCTCTTCCACCAAGAGAATTTTTCTGGGTCACCAGTAAACATAGGAGGTTTATTGTGTGACCTAGACTTCTTTTCTTCAGTATTATAGTCATATTGGACATTTCTTTGATTTCTGGGAGATGGTGGAGGTGAACCACTAGTTGAGGCCATGTTTTTCTCAGGATCCTACTGACACACTGTTAAGTGTTAATATCAGAACCGGAGCTCTGATACCAACTGAAGGTGAGAAAAACACACACACACAAGAAGGGGGGGGTTGAATTGTGTGACTCTAAAAACTTGTTCTTTTTCTTTTCAAAACTTAAGGTTCAGTTCAGAAGCTGATTTGATCAGTTCTGAACAAATATCAGAAGTTAAATGCAGCGGATTTAAACAAGTTAAGGAGTAAGGGAATAGAGAGACACACAGAAATTATACAGGTTCCTTCTCAATGTGAGAAGTAGTCCTGTTCCCTTGTACCCAACAAGAGAGTTCACTATAATCTGAAGATTACACAATGCTCAACCACAAGGAAGAGACTTCCAGTTGCTCAATCACAAAGAAAGAGACTTCTATGCTCAACCACCAAGGAAGAGGCTTCCAATTGCTCAAGTCACTAAGACAAGAGACTTCCCAATGCTCAAGTCACTAAGGCAAGAGACTTCCCAATGCTCAAGTCACTAAGACAAGAGACTTCTGACTCAGACCACAAAGGAGTGAGGTTACAATTGCTTAGTATACAGACTAAGACTTAAGGGACCAAACTGGTTTACAAATGAAATAGTTTGGAATGAACACTTGATCAAATATCAGAGGTGTTCTCTAAATACAACACAGGTTAAGACTCTTAACCTTAAGAAATTCTAAGTTACAAAGATGAGAGAATTTCTAAGAGGTTGAATGACTTGCGTATTTTTGACAGCAAAACAGAGCAAGAGTTCAGTTCTTTGTTTTCAAGAGTCTTCACACTTTTCTTGTTCAAATCTTCCTCCTTTTATAGATGAAAATAGAGCTGTTGAAGATTTGCTTGAATTGAGGAAATTAGCCGTTGCAATTGGACTAGGTTGCTGCAATTGTGTGCTGCACTTTATCTGTCAGAACAGGGCAGGTGCCATTTTTGAATTGGCCCACCTTAAAAACTGGAGAATGTTTGGGTCAGGGAGACAACTGTTCCATTGAGTTGTTCTGACACCTCCAGGCATTAAATGCGCACAGTATTGGTCAAAATCCATGCCACATCAGCTTCAGAAGCTTCTCAGTGAACAGTGATCAGAAGCTGCTTCAGTTGTACGGATCAGAAGCTGGTCTTCAGATGTTGATTTCATCAGAAGCACCCGGTCTTCAGAAGCTGCACTTCAGGAGCATTTCTTCAGGACCACTTCAGAGGCTTCACTTCAGGAGCACTTCTTCAGGACCAGATTCTTCTTAGCCTTGCAACCTTGCTTCTTGGCTTTCCTTCTTGCTCTTTAGCTTGTTCTTCATAACCATTACCAATCACTTTTTAATAAGCATGTGGTTCTGAAACACTTGAACAAGAACATTAGCAAATAACCAATTTTCTCTTTAATACTTTGTTATCATCAAAACCATAAAGAGAGATATGTTTACACATAAATGTTTCAACAATCTCCCCTTTATTTGTAAGAGACTTGTTAAACACATTTTGTTCCAACATAGGAGTTCCTAGGTTGAAATCAATACGGGTAGTATCTAGGTGATAAGTTGTAAACTGGGAGTTTGCTGAGAACTTAGAACTAGGACTACGCTAGTGGATTTCCTTCCTGGCTTGGTAGCCTCCAGATGTAGGTGTGTTTGTCACCGAACTGGGTTAACAAATCACCTGTGCCTTTTACTTTCAGTCTGTTATTTCTGTCTGTTAGTATTCTGCTACTGAACTACTATTTTGCGTACTCTGTTTTACTGCACCAGAATTTGTACTCTTTTTTACGTTCAGAATCAGGTCTTGCCAGAATTTCACATGGGGATGAAAATCATTGTTGGTTAGTATCAGCAATCAGATCCAAATTTGACTGGGAGTCAGGTTCCATGATGATAGATGGATAACCTAGATCTCAAGCCAACTGAAGGCCTCTCTAAGTAGCCAAAAGTTCAGTCATTAAATTTGAAGCTCTATCACAAGATCCAAAAAAATTGTAAACCCAAATTCTCATATTGTTTCTCAATAGGCCTCCAAAACCTGGATTATCAGGATTACCAGCGAACTTTACGAGTCACATGGCGTTTGTTAGTGGAGCCGAGTGGATGGACCATTGAAGAATGATAAGAGAGTATAGTGTTAGCTGAAGCCAAAGTATCGTTCTTCACATTTTGAAATATATCTTCGTTTCTATTTCGTCAAATCTCAAAACTGGTTCAATGAAAAAAGTGTCCGCCTCACTAATAGTAGCATGGTGTTTAAACCAAATATGACAATTCTGCATGTAAAAATTGTCATATTTTCATTCAATTTGGATGGTCAAAGTCATGAATTGGTCTAAAATCTGAACTCAAAGACCAAAATTGCGCAATTAGAAACAAAGGGACCAACGTTGCAATTTTTCAAAAACAGGGAGCAAAAACTATATTTAAAATATTTTTCTACATTAAATATGAGAGTAACATTATTCATAAGTGACTTATGTGAGAGGATCATAATATTTTTTTTATATGAACGGGTATCCCTGGTCTGCATGCAACTACAGTGACTAATCCATCGAGTCGGATAAAATCTCTAAGAGTGGCAAAGCTCCCTCTTAAGTGATTTAACAATGTTGTATTCTTAGGGCTAGATTTGAACTCAGTACATCGGTTAAGAGGGAAGAGACCTATTATCATCTCATTTAAGTGTTATTAAGAGGAGGATCATAATATTGTAACATAGTGTATAGTTTTCCCTTTTTTCGATGAAAAACGGAAATTACAATGAAAATTAGGGAACAATATGGGGGAAAGAGGTCTATCTACAATCATAAAAAATTAGTAAAGATAAAGGATAAGAGATGGAAACTCTAACAAATCAAGCTTGTCACCATGACATAGATTTGACAGACGATCAACACAACGACTGGCTTCTTAGCAAATATGTTTGATCTCATAATTCAAGTTTGGTCGATCTATGAGAGACAAAGTTTCAAGTTTGTGAGCCTTCTCGAATATGATCATATTAAACACTCTGAGGAAGTCCATCTCAACAATGATGACAGAGAAACTCAATTTGCTAGCCATTCTCCAACCATCAGATTCAGGCAGATTTGGACGTCCACTTAGTGTCTCCAACAACACCGCACCGACACTCTTAAAATTAACAATAGATCTTTATGTCTTTTGAAAAATGGTAGTCAAATCAACATTAGTGCTCTCAAAGCATTTTTTTTATTTCTAGCACATCATATTTCAAAACATTTTTTTTCCAACCACTCCCGAAAAGATACATATCTCAGATTACATTACGTGAATTAAATACCATATCTAAAGGGGAAGCAAACCATATTTGATTTGACCAATAACACTTCATAAAGAGGTGTGAAATTGTCTCGTTACGATGTTTACCAAAAACACAATGGATCCAACTAATTCCTCTTTTAAAAAGATCATTTTTTACTGGTACTTTTGCATGTAAAATCCTCCAAGAAAAATGGTCATGTCTTTGAATAATTTTTATTTTATACAACGTTTTCCACACTTGTTGATCAATATCATGCCCTGATTTATGGGACGTTGCTACTTCACTCCTTACTTTTAAGAAATGATATGAGCTCTTCATAGAAAAAACAGTAATCATGAAGCACCCCATACAAACTCATCTTGTAACCGGGAGAAAGATAGTGAAAAATGAAGGATTTGTTGAGCTTCAAAAGGTAGAACAACTTCATTAATTAAAGGAGCACTCCAACACTGGATATCACGATGCATGAGATATGAGTCAAACACAATATCACATTTGGGAGGTTTAGGAGACCAAATCTTACGATTATTTTGATAAAGAAGACAATTATCATCCATTACATTAATTAGATGACCATTCTCGACTCTCTAAATTCCAATTTTCTCAATAACATCCAAGCGAACTTGCAAAGTACTTCTCAAAGTATAACTTCGGCACTAACCAATTGAAGGTCTCAATAAATTGCTCCTAAGAAAATACTTTGCTTTCAAAAATTGTGAGATCAACAAATTGTCATTATGCATGACATCCCACCCTCGTTTAGATAACTTTGTAAGGTTAAAATCATAGAATGTTCTAAATCTCATATCCCATTTACTCCAATGAATTATTATATGTTCATCTTGTTTGCTACACAACCAAAACTTACTAATCATGCTTTTAGTATGCTCACATAAACTCATGAAAGTAGAAAACAATTCATCACACACATAGAAATTGCTTGAACCACCGACTTGATCATAATTAGATAAAATAGTATATGATTTCTATATGGTATTCTTTCTTCATTTATAAACTAAAATTATATTATAAATGAAATTAATCAACGACAAAAAAAAACCTTGTTTTTTTGTTGAAAAACAAAGAAACATTGCTAGGAACATGTGGTTGGATTCACCACCAAAAAAAAAAGTATAGGTGGATTGGTTAGGAGAACTTCTTATCCCACCTTTCAGTCTTCTCATGCGCCCTCCAAAATCCTCATTTTATCTTTGTTTAGGTTATATAATTTGATGTGTGTTTTTTATTTTTTTTTCGGATTATAGAATACAACCTATTCATGACATAGAAAACAAAAAACTTACCATTAAATCACATTCAACCCCAATAGCAACAACAACTTAATCCAGCCACACCAACTTAACCAACATGAATTCAACAACATAATGCAACAACAATAATAATTGCAACAACATAATTAAACAAAAAATAAAATCATGGATCAACCAAACTAATTTCTTCATCGAGTTCATCCATGCACACCCTGATATCTTCACAAGTATTGGGCCGATCAGACTTTCCCAAATAGCATGAACAAATCTCGTCAAGGTAGCGTCTAACTCGACTAGTCCCTTCGAACTATACTAACCAATATAAAGAGCATGGTTCTCACATCGTCGTTGTTCTAGAGTTTCATATAGGTGAATTGAATACACTCATCTGAGTCGATCGACGTACAAGGATATTCAACATTGTCCACCCTTCTTGTGTAGCCATGGTTGAGACGATCATCTATTTGCTCAAGTTGATCCTTAAAGCCACACAATGTAATATCAATATGGATCCTAAAACATATTTAGTTTTCCCTTGTTGTAGTAAACTGCAACTATGATAGTGTTTATTTCTAATGAATAGATGTTCATGCTTTTGTAGTGTTGATTGTAAATAAACTAACATACCAATTTATAGTTTTTTGCATTATGGACCACGAAAGCTGTATGTGCATTGCAGGCCACGAAAAAATTATGTTTAACTGGTTTGGATTACATGATCTAAATTGTACTGAACCCTCAGTCCACAAGTTTTTACGCATATTGGGTATTAGTATATTGACAGGTTTCATATTTTATAAAGGGAATGGGTAAACTATTGTTACGGTTTGTATAATCCGAACAAGGGATTCAGAAGATTTTGCAACATACACACTTTCTGAACATAATATAACAAAATCGAATAAAATGTAAGAAAATAAAATATAATATAACACGTAATATTATCCAAAACGTAATATGGTAGCATTATCACATAATGTCGTAATAACATAATACAACCGAGTTAAGATTAAGAAAAACGATATCCACAAAACCGACTATCTATTCAATTCAACAAATGCAAAAAGAAAAATAAATGCATAATGTGTATGACGGAGAAAACTCGCTCTAAGGTATGCCTTTCAGCAGTGCTGCATCTTTATTTTCATCTGGACGAGTCGATGAAAGAAACACCAAAGGAAGGACGGGAAATGTAAGGGGTGGTCCCACACCACATGGACAATTACCTTTATTAGATGAGGCGTCCGGGAAATCCCTTATATCTCGTACTTTCCTTTTTTGATCTAATCTCTCTATACAACGTAACAATAAGTTCTTCTTTGTCATATCATACAACTTGAAGACATACATACTAAAACATGAAAAACTGGAAAAAAATAGCAACTTTGATCCTATTTCAGATTATATAAACTGACTTGATGAATTCATTTTAGATTATATATAATAGGCTTAATTACTGAATTGGTCCCTTAAGTTATTTGTTGGTTACATTTTTGTCTCATAAGTTATTAACGTTACAATTTGGTCCCTTAAGTTAGTCTCCGTTAGTCAATTAAATCCCGGCCGTCAAAACCGTTAACCCAATGTCTAAGGTGGGTACACATTATAAGTGGTCCACCAAAGACCTCATTAATTTGTTTAATATCAACTGTTTGATTTTTTTTTCTCGAAATGACAACCATTAGATCATGCATGTCTACTTGATCTAATAGTACACCATCAACATCTAATTTTTTATACCTTTCTTCATCTTCTTCCCTACCTCTCTTCTTCATCTTCATGAACATCCTCTTGCATTCTTTAAAGAACTTTAAACAAACCCAAAAAAAAAATCCAAAAAAATAAATTAAAACCCAAAAAACAAAATTGCATCTCTTTTCTTTTTTCCCATCTCTTCCTCTGTCCTTCCTCCTTCTATTCTCTCCTTCTCATTCACAAGATCAGAAACCACAATCACACACACTGACACTAAAATCAATCCTTATACATAATCTCACAAAAAAGCCTTTTGAATCCCTTAATCAAATACTGATTTTGAAACCAAAATCAAACACCCAAATGCCTTATTAATCAGATCCATCTGCTTCCTCAAAATGGGTCACTCAAATTTCCCACCATGGAAATGCACAAGCACACATCAATGGCGTTTTTCCCACTGTCGTTTTTCATAACCCCATCATTTTTCAAACGAAAAAAATAACAGATCCATTAAAGATGTTTAATGATTTGTTGTTATTTGAGGAAATTGAAAAGGGCATGTGGTTTTAATTGATTTTCAAATGATGATGTTGTGTTGTTGTTGATTCGGTGAGAAGAGGGAGAAAGGGTACAATATTGTGTGTTTATTTTGTTTTTGGTTTTGTGAATGAGAAAGAGATAACAGAAGAGAGAAGAGAAGAGAAGGAGGAAGAGAAGGGTATTTTTCTGAAATTTTGGAGAAATTTTGATGTGTTGCTGTTGTTGTTGTTGCAGTTGTTGATGATGATGAGAATTTATTTTTCTGTTTTTTTTCTGGGTATGTTTGAATTTTTTTATAAATGTATGAAGATGAAGTGTTATTGAAGATGATGAGAATTTATTTATCTTTTTTTTTCTGGGTACGTATGAATGTAAGAAGATAGGGATGAAGATGAAGATGTAGAGGGGAAGAGGGAAGAAGATGAAGAAAGTTGAAAAAATTTAGGTGTTGATGGTGCACTATATGATTTAGTAGACATGCATTATCTAATGGTTGTTATTTCGAGAAAAAAATCAGAAGGTTAATATTAATCAAATTAATGAGGTCTTTGGTGCACCACTTGCAATGTGTATCCACCTTAGACATTGGGTTAACGGTTTTGATGGTCGGGATTTAATTGACTAACGGAGACTAACTTAAGGGACCAAATTGTAACGTTAATAACTTATGAGACCAAAATGTAACCAACAAATAACTTAAAGGACCAATTCAGTAATTAAGCCTATATAATATAATGAAAAAATCGGTAAACCACAAAAAAAATAATCAAACCACAAATATTTGACAAAATGTATACTAAAAATCTTGTGTAGTTATGTGAAATGTCTTTATTTTGAAGGATTCAACGGAATTTAGTTGAAAACTGACACAATGAGAAGAGATTCATTTTTTTTTTGTGGCTAAATTGTTATTTTAGTCACTTTAGTCCTTTAAGTAATAAAAAGTCCATTTTAGTCCTTTAAGTTCAAATTTGTCATACATTTTAGTCCCTTCTGTTAAGGGGTTAACCCCAAATGTCTAAGGTGGACCAACACCATAAATGGTCAACCATAAACCTCGTTAGTTTTTTAATCTTTACCGTTCGATCTATCTGTCAAAAAATAAATCATTGAAATTTGGAGGTCTATTGTATATGATAGTGCACTATCCCCATATAATTATTTTGGCTTAATTGATATTTTGGTCCCCTAACTTATTTTTTATTTTCATTTTGGTCCCATAACTCTAAAAAATTTCTTTCCAGTCCCTTATATATGCTTCCGTCAGTCAAATTGATCCTCTCCGTTAGTTTTTTAATGCCTACTATTTCATATATGATTTCAGCCATTAGATTGCAGGTCCATTGTATGTAACGGTGAACTACCAACACCATTTTTTTTTGTTTTTCTTCATCTTCTTCCCTCATGTTCTTCTTCATATTCATCATAAAAATTAAAAACTCAGAAGATAAAAAAATTTAAAACTCATATTAAGTTTTTAAAAAATCAATCTTCATCTTTTTTTCTCTCAAAAACACATAAATTCAACATAACCCAGAAATAACAACACCAACAACAACAACTTCAATTGCTTTTTTCGAATTTGGGTCTCAAAAATTCAAACTTTTTTCTCAGATTCAAATTCGAAATAACAACAGAAAAGAAAACTTTGGGTCTCTGAGAGAAATCCAGCTGTTCTGAGAGAAAGCCAAACGTGATTGTGAGTGAGCATGACAAAAAACGTGTTTCAACCAAACACAACTGATTCAAAATGAGCTTTTCCAAAATCAAAATCAAAATTGCTTATCCAAAACACGATTCTCCTCTTCAAAATATGCAAACGTGAATTTATCGGAAACAACTTATTCGAAACGCACTTTTTCAAAATATAAATCAGAAGTACTTCTGCAAAAACGTGCTTCTGCAAGGAAGGAGAAAACATGATGCTGCCAATTCTTAATCGCGAATATAAGACTGATGATTTTGGAGCGCAAATCTGTCAAAGTGATTTTGTAAACGCGATTCCAAACTTAAATGCATCCAGAATCGATTTCACTCTTAATACATGCTCGAATTCTCCTTTTGTTGTTGTTGTTCCTAATGTTGATTCATAATTGTTTATGAATTTGAATGAAGAATTTGGGGTTTTTTTAATCTCTTTTTCTGGAAAAAAAAATCTGGGTTTATTTGAACTTTTTGATGAATGTATGAAGATGATGATGCACCGTTAGATAAAATAGACCTCCATAATCCAGCCGTCCCCTTTTTGAAAAAAAAAAATCAAAGGGCTGAAATTAAAAAAATTAATAAGGTCTATGATGGACCACCTACAATGTTGGTCCACCTAATACATTTGAGGTTAAAGTTAACTGACATGGATCAAACTGACTGACGGAAACATAGATAAGGGACCGGATTTTTTTTTTAGTATGAGACTAAAATGAAAACAAGAAATAAGTTAAGGGACCAAATGATCAAATAAGCCAATTATTTTTCTCTTTCTTTATCTCCTCTTCTTCGTCATCTTCATCATCCTCCATACCATTCAACATACAACCCAAAAAAAGTATAAAGAAAAAACAGAAAAACAGTAAAAAAAAAAATCTTTTTCATCTCCTCTCCTCTCCTCTCCTCTCTTAAATCTCAAAACCAAATCTCTCTCCTCTCCTCTCTCTCAAATCTCAAACCCTTTTCATTATCCTCAAATCACAAAATCCCTAAATTGTTTGATAACCTGGCCTATTCAATTTTCATTTCAATTTTCGAATTTTGTTGTTGTTGGATTTTAAGTTTTTCTGATGATAGTTTCGTAGAGAGGCTAAGGAGATTGTTCTGGAGAGATTTGGCGAGTTTGAAAGTTCCGAGAAGAGCAATAGCAGGAGAAATTGCTCTATTGATTCTTGTATCAAATACTTTTCTTGACATGGATAAGGATTGTAAAGGATGCACTCTTCTTGATGCTGTTGTGATTGATCCATGTAAAAGATCAAACCTTGTTTCGATGTTTTGTTCCATTTGTTTTGATGATTGAAGGAGTGATTCTAAATCAGAATATGTTGATTCAAGTTTAGTGATTGCTGGGTTTTATTAGTGTTTTTTCTTGGTTTGTTTGTTGTTCTTGGTGAACATCAAGAAGAAGATGAATGAAGAAGAAGGAAGAAGATGAGTTAAAGCAGTCAATGCCAAAATGACATGTGTACTTACTTACCGTTTTTGAATTATAACAGAAGGGACCAAAAAGTGTAACAAAGATGAAATTAAAGGACTAAAACTGACTTTTTATTACTTATGGGATCAAAGTGATACCAAAAAAATAAGTAAGGGACCAAAAGAACAATTTAGTCTATTTTTTTTAATGTTTTCAGGTTCAATTTCGAAAATGCGAAGTCAGAGAAAGTGGTTGAGCACTACATATATAATTGTACAGTTTAGATTATATAATTCAGAGCGTATTTTTTTATTCGGATTATATAATACAAAAGAGGGGGAAATTGAAAATTTGGAGGGTGTGCGAGAAGTATAGAGAGTGGAAAAAGAAATTATCATTGGTTAGTTGCTAATGAGTGTTTAGATTTGTAGGTAAGGTTCCTTCAAAAAAAGAATTGTAGGTAAGGCTCCAAAGTCCACTAATAAACCAACAACAATGAAGAGTACCAAAAATCTGTTCAATCCAACATGTATCTTTCTTTGTATTTTTACTTAGTGGTGAAATTAACTTTCTTCAATTTTTAGGTCACGTTATTTATTTGCTAATATAAACCAACAACAGTCCAACATGTATCTTTATTTGCCAATGATATGATATCTACTACAATTTTAATATTATTCAGTGAAAATTTATACATTTTTTTTAAAGAAAATGCTTTACACAAGAGCATGGTTTTGAAACTAGTGTTTTTATCTTATAAACCCCAACCAATTTAGGAGCTCAGATAGCCAATTGTGGTCAACTAGCTAGCTCTCAAACTAATTTTCGATTATGTTTGATGGTCAAAAGAAAAGAGACACAATAAAGTAAACTATTGTATTTTTTTCTCAATTCAATACTCAATGAGCTAATAAAATATGATAAGTTATTTATCCTACATTATTTTGTCATGTTTCTCTAGATAAATTCATTCTTATTTCGGAGTTGAGGCTGGATTAGAACCACGGGAATGATAGAAAAATTATTTATTCATTTACACTTATAAAACATAATTATTAATTTTTTTGACAAAATTACACTAAATGTCATTTATCTTATTTATTTATAATATATTAGTCTTTTATCTTTTTTTTGTTCCGTTTAGGTCCTTTATCTAATAAAATGTGCACAAGTTAATCCTTTTGTTCATTTTTCTATTAAAAAAACATGAAAATATTAACTTTATTAATGACTTTATTTTATAAAATATTTTTGAATAAAAATAAATAAAATCATAAACTATATGAACATCTTCATCTTCTTTCTTAAATAAAAAAATTGTCCATTCAAATACACCTTCAAATTCTTTAAATATTTTCACTTCCATCTTCTTCTAAATACAAAATTCAAAATCCCCAAATTTCATAAACCCTAAGTTTACCAAACCCATAAATTTGGATTTTGAATTTAAAGAAAGAAACCCAAAATTTGGATAGTGAACCTCTGATGTTTGAGTTCCCAGAAGAATTAGTCAAGAATTAGTCAAGAATAGTTTTAGCAAAGATCCACATAACAAGCGCTCTTGTCAGTGAAGAGCGTGATACCCACCAGGTAGAGCAAATATATGCGAAGAGACTGGTCTCGTTTCTGATGCATCTCAACCAAATTACCAGCATGGAAGGCATCTTGTGCCTCCTGAAGACACTCCTTGAAAACATCCTTCAAGAATCTAAACTGTGCGTGACTCCATTTTGTTTTTTCTACCAGCAACCCCATGCCTCCCCCCATCAACCCCCATCAACTCTATCATCATCCCAACAACATCAGCCCTGCTCAAACTCTCGTGGGACAAGAACATACCCTCAATGGAGAGATGCAGCAAACAGGACACATCATCAAGTGTCACTGTTATCTCCCCAAACGGAAGATGGAAGCTCGAGGTCTCCTCGTGCCATCTCTCCATAAATGCCGAACATAGGTCGTGGTCGATATGGCTGTAGCTCGTATCCTGCAACCACTGAAGATTAGTGGCTCTCAGCCCATCTTTAAACCATTTCACTGCCATTCACGCCTTGTTTGGTCTGTGAATTGCCTCAATCTTCTTGCTGTTTTTCACGCACTCAAGTTGTCACGCCACTGCAAAAACTAAAAACAACAATTTCCAATCGGAATAATACATGACAATAAATTAACAACAGTTTAAAAATTAACAAATTAACAACAACACAGTTTCACAATAATCGAAATAATACATGACAATAATCAACAACAGTTTACAATCATTATTAAAACAACATAGAAATTCAATTTTCATTAAGCTAAAAGGTGTAGTGTCTTACCACTCCGTCAGCTGCCATCCTAGCCACGTGAACATGATACTTCGTCAGCACCGTCAAGTCGTGTGGGACACCAAGATAGTCGTTAAGCTATTAATAAAATTAATATTTTCATTTTTTAATAGAAAAATGAACAAAAGGATTAACTTGTGCACATTTTAATAGATAACAGATTTAAACGGGACAAAAAAAAAGATAAAGAGTGTTACAGATAAATAAGATAAAGGACCTTTAGTGTAATTTTGACTATTTTTTTTTATTTATTTGTTACCATGTTATTGATAGAATTTTGTAAAAAAATGTTATTGGTAGAAGTTTCCACCTCTATTAATGATGACTAATCTTTGTTGGAGAACTTGTAGGACACACAAGATGTATTCTTCTATCTCAACTAAATTTTTTTCGTACACAAAATCAAGGATCAAACCCATAATCACTTGCTTATAGAGCGCAAGTTCCTTTATCACTTGAACCGATTCATTGTTGGTTCTTATAAAATATAAATATATTTGAAAGAAAAAATAAAAATAGAAATTGATATTAAGTATTATAAATATGTAATATAGCTATTCATTTAAACTAATATAAATATGAATAATTAATTTCAAATATATCTGCCACTTTGTCACAAGGATAATTTTATCATTTTATATAATCTCTCTCTCTCTCTATATATATATATATATTGAAATAAATACAAAACAAATTAATTTTTATTTAAAATTATAAAAGAGTGAAATTTATTTTAATTTATTAATAAATTAAATATAATTTTATCAAAGGATTGTCGACTGATGCTAAAAGTTTGACTTTGAAACTTCAAGTGACACCGTTCAAATCCCACCTAGTCAGTTGTAAAATAGTCTTTAATGTCACTCTTAAAATTTGGGTTATACCTTAACTCATTATTACATAACCAGCTTGTAAGACGATGACTGCTCTACTTATAAACACAACCAGGTCATATCTCATCTAATGTGATACTCTTAATAACGCACATCCCTCACTTTCAGGACCAAACATCTGGAGCGTGGTCCTAATGAATTGAGAGCAAATGACCCAACAAATCTTGGATATACTCTGATACCATTTTAAAAATTTGGGTCGGACTAACTCAACATCACAAAACCAATTTTTAAGGGGATGATTGCCCTACATATAAACACATTCAAATCTTATTTCATCCAATGTGATACTCTTAATCGTGCCATTGTTATTGAAAATAATTTCTTCTTTCCTATATTTTTGAAAAAAATCGCAAGGGAAGTTTTTTCAATATATATATATATATATATATATATATATATATATATATATATATATATATATATATGATTTCTTACAAAGTGTAATAGAACAAGAATTTATTATGTTCATATTTTATCTCCATCTACTTATCTTATTAGTCACTGTCTTATTATTACTATCAAGCAAGTCATCAAGTAAATTCAGAATTGGTTTAACTTTACTATTTAAATAAAAAGGTCATGTTAACAAATGTCTTAAGAGTACTAGTTAAGAAGTCTAAAGGGAAAATAAATGATGAGTTCTATGTAAAAAAATCATTTTTTAAAGTTGGGTTAATTATGTTTCAGGTCCTTATAAATATGCGCGTTTCCAACATTAGTCCCTACTTAAATTTTATTAAATTTTTGGTCCCCAACGTTTTTTTTTCCATTAATGGCTTTGGTCCCTACTGTCCAATTTTGCTGATTGGGCAAACGGAGGATGCCACGTGTAATTTTTTTGTGTGGAAATGCTTATTGTAAGACTAGGCCATTGTAATGGGCCTTTACCTGACCCGGTTATTGTTATGACCCGAACCACCCATTACAATACCCAAAACCATATTCTTCTTCTTCCATCTTCTTCTTCCCCTTTTTCGCTTTCGAAATCCCTAACCTTAAATTCCCCATCCTGATTTTTTGCCTATAATTCGCATCTAAGCTCGAAATTGGAGAACCATGGAGCGACAAGGAAGCATCAATAGCCGAAACAATCGTTCATACTCAAAAAGTGTCGCATCTTCTTCTACAACTCGACCCAGGGGACGAAAATGTCGTTGTGGTATTCCAACCATTCTGATGACAGCGAGAAGAGGGAAATATATTGGAAGACAGTTCTGGAGATGTCCATATTGGATGGTATATTTGAGAAATTTTTTGCCTTTTTCTTCTCATCTCTTATATTTTTCTTTTATGTGTTAATTGTGACATTTGGTAATTGTGTGAAGATGAAGGATACGTGCAACATGTTTATCTTGGCTGATGAAGCAGAAGAGATCGATGACACTGATGAGATTGAGGAGGTTGATGATGCTGGAACTCAAGATGTTGGTGCAATTGCTTTAGGCATTGCTGAAGAAGCTATGAGGAAAAACGTAAAGCTTTACAAGAGGTTTAACCAAGAAAGGCTGAAAGGAAAAGTTATGTTGACATTGCTAATTGTGTCATTGGTTCTCAATCTTGGATTTTTTATGAAGTTAACATTCTAGGATTTTAGGTATTTGTTATGAAGATAAGGTTTTAGGATTTTAGGTATGCTCTATAAGCTTGTGATGTATTAGTGGTTTATTGGTAACAAGTAATGTTATGGTATCAAAATCTTGTAAATTTGAATGTTGTCAATTTATAATGTTAAGAAGTTATGTTTTAAGAAGTTATGTTTATTGGTAAGAAGTAATGTTATGGTATCCAAATTTATAATGAATTGAAGTTAAGTTATGTTATGGTAAAAAGTAATGTAGTTTTATGCAAATTTTGTATTAACTTGATATACTATAATCTGCCTTCTAATAGTCTATAACAGTTTGATATGTCATTCACTGAACATTAAAACATCTCAAAAATAGTGCATTAAAACATCCAAAAGTTGCAATGAAATTCCTAAATGGTACATTAAAAGGTCTCAAACTTGCACACTAGTACATATTAAAAACAACATATGGCATCAAACGGTTCAAAAGGTGCACACCAAAAGGTGCTAGCAAAAAAAAGATGAGACTTAATCAACTTAATACATATAAAAAACCATCATATGGCACCAAAACAGTTCAAAAGATGCTAGCAAAAAAATCAGAACTCCAACTATGTCTATTCATTTGGTTCAGTGTCTTCAACATCATCTCCTTTTCCTTTGTTAACCTTGCCAATGTTCTCATTCCAGTTTAACAAACCAGTCACCAACTCTCTTGTCATATTCTCCAAGTCTTCTGGTGGAAATGCTTTCAGTCCATTCATTAGTGCTTCAACTTGATTGCATCCTGGGTTGCCTACATTTTTGACCTTTTTTCCTTTGATCTTTGAGATATTACTTTGCCAATTCACAAGTCCAGTAATTAAGGTGTTGATTATGTCATCTAGTTGGTTTGGTGGCAGTGTCTTGAAGCCATTTAGTATCATATCAACATGATTGGCATGAGTCTAACATTAAAAAAGAAACAGATTTTTATACATTAATTGTTGCATCAAGTCACATAAATAGTTTAGGTTTAGGTGTAGGTTTAGCTGTACACTTACAATGTTGACAATGTTAGAGCTACTACCCAATTCAATAGTCTTGCTTCTCTTTTTTGTCACTGGACCCCCCTTGGACTGCTTCTTACCAGAACCAACAGGTCTCCCCTAAGTAACAAACAATATGGTATATATGAGTAATAAACAAACATAATAATTTGAACATAAAAACAATTGCTTATACATAGTAGATACCCTTTTCTTAGGTGCAACTGCAGGTTGGCTACTCTGACTTGCCTGAGTTGCTGTTTGTTGGAGTACAACTGCAGGATTGCTTCTATGAGTTTCTTGAGTTGGTGCTTGTTCTTGGACAACAACAGCAGGTGTTTCACTAGTCTGACTTGTTTGAGTTGGAATAACAACAACATGATTTATGCATGTTCTTTGATTGTGCCCATATTGCAAGCATTTCTTGCATCTGTTAGTTGTGTTACCCCTATGCCATCTTCCATTCACCATCCTGTCCTCATCTGGATCTCTTATTCTCAACTTTCTGGGCCTGCCAGGCCCACACTTATACATAAGGGGCAAAACTTCAACATAATCAGTTTTAGGCCACTTATTCTGCCTATTAATAGGTGATATAACTTGATCATAACAAGCCTCATAACAAGTCCTGCTATAGTACCTATGCACATATTGTGCAAGGTCATCTCCCTTAATCACAATAGCTGCAACAACATGCCTACAAGGGATCCCTACCAATTCCCAGAAATTGCAAGAACATGTTTTGTTGTCAATGTCAACTACAAACTTATCATCCATTAGGCTATGTGTAACCTCAAACTTTATCCCACCAACCCAAGTTTCAAACCAATTGCCACTCATCTTTACTTCCCTATCAAGTCTTCTCCTAGGTTTAGGCATGATATCACCCTTATATTTCCCTACTTTTTCTTTCAACATAGCAAACCTACCCATCAAGTAAGTCCTAATCCACTCAAATATAGTTATTACTGGCTTATCCCTTTGTAATATAATGGTTACATTAAAGGACTGTAACATCCCGCCTAAAACTCGAGTATTTATTAATATTTGGACGATGTATCAGAAATGTGTTAAGCAAGGGACAATTTGGTAAATTGTTAGTCAATGGGATTATTTATATGGCAAGTGTAATATTCCGTTTATAAGTATCGATTATTAGTATTGGAACCTGATGAAGCATGCATGGCAAGTTAGTAAATATTTGGAATGGCATAATGGTAATTTAGAAGAGAAGGGAGATTGTTTTAAGAATAAGTGGTAAGAATATCTTACCAACTTTCTACACACTTCCACTCTCTCCCAATTTCAGCACTTCCTCTCCCCTTCTTCCACAACCCTCACGCCCTCATCCTTCTTCCTTCACTCATCAAGATTTCAACCCAAATTCTTGTGGAAGTTTATGCTAGCAAGCTGGGTTTTGGGGAAGTTAGAGCAAGGAGTAGTAAAAGAATAATAAGGAGAATTGAGGAAGAACTCAAGAGAAGTGGAAGCTTGAAGCTAGGGCTTTGGTTTCAGATCATAGCAAGCATCAATTGAGACCTAAGGTGAGTTCCCTAGGGGTTATAGAACCCACCTTTTGAGTATTTCATGAGTTTTAGCATTATGAATAAGTTATGATCATTTGAACCCTAATTCCATTTTGATAGCAATTCTTGATCATTGTATGTTGTATCCTGTTGATAAGCCTTTGAAATTACCATTTAAACTGTTATATTGTTGGGCATGATTGGATAGACCAAAATTGGTGGAAAACATGTTTTAAACTTGCTCTATGCTGTCCAACTGCAGGTAAAATCGTGTCACGATTTTACCAGCGTGTCACGATTTTACAGGCAGAAACCAACACGATTTCTGGGTATGAAATCGTGACACGATTGCCAAATCGTGTCACGATTGCCCAATCGTGTCACGCTTTGACAGCTTACAGGGGACATTTTGTTTTTCATCTTTTCTTGCACCGTTTCGGCTATCCAATACTGCTCCGAACTTAAGGATCGACATGTAATGATTAAGCATTGTTAAAGAGCATATAAAGACCTATCCTTGAGATGTTTAAATCAACATTATAGGGTGAGGATAGACATAAGCATGAGAGGATAGATGACTTAATCCTCAAGTCATTATAGAGAAAATAAGAACTAGTTTTGGGATTATCCCTTACTAAGCAGTTTATCATACACAATTAAGTATAAGCAAGCTCAAGAATGATATAGGCTTTAAGTCTAGAACCTTATATAGGTTAAAGAGAATTAAGATGGTACTTATCATGTACCAAGCACAAGAATGATACCATATATAGTTAAGAACCTCTAGTAGGTTAAGTTTTAAAGGATGCATTAGATATGCACAAGAAAGTGAACGTAATAGATATGTTTATGAATTTAAGTTAAGAATCTAATGATAAAGAATATGATAACGTGTTCATCAGACTCCGGGATACGCCGGATGGGATTTCTCCGAAAGGGCTATCCACACGTAAGTTATAAGACGATATTAAACGTGTTCATCAGACTCCGGATTATGCCGGATGGGACTCTTCCGAGAGGATTGTCCACACGTATGTTAAAAGACTTAAGCATGTCCAGCAGGCTCCGGGATTCGCCGGATGGGACTTCTCCGAGAGGGTTGTCTACATGCAAGATGTGTCCAGCAGGCTCCGGATTATGCCGGATGGGGCTTCACCGAGAGGGTTGCCTACACAAAGATAAGAGGAGTCCGGTGTTAGCCTGATATGATAGGAATTTCACCGGTATTATGGGAGATGTACTTCGGGGTTACTCCACCCGGATACACTCCGTAAAACGAACCAAGATAATGATTGTTTGTTCAACGCTAACTTCTAACTTTATGATATGAAAAGATGAATACGAATATGAAAATGAATATGTATATTTTATATGTAATACGAGACATGATGATTAGTTCCTAGTGAACGCGATGTGATCATAGGATGTCCCCAAGATCACTACGTATAAGACTAAGATAAGAATAGAGTATGAAATGCATAAGATTAGGTATATGACAAGTATAAGAAAGATAAAGACATGACGCGATCCTAGGATTCCCCTTGATCGCGGTAGATGTTAAAGAATGACAGCGATCGTAGGTATCCCCAATATCGCTAAGAGTAGGCACGGCGACCCTAGGTTTCCCCCGTGGTTGCCAACAGTAGGATGGGTTGGAGCTCACTGAGACGTTATGTCTCACCCCAATCCTTCTGGTGCAGGTTCATAGGTTAGCAGGTGATGTCCTTGAAGATGTTCAGGAAGACGCTGGATGGAGTGCAGATGCTCGTCAAGGCAAGCTCAGGAGGTTGACAGATTTTATATATGTGTATGATCATGTATTGTATGATATTTGGATATTTATGTAAACGAGCAAATTGCACTCATTCAGTGGTTGTATATATATTAATTATTGTAAATTTTAATGTATCCGATATCAGATTAACGCACATGCTAATATACTAGTTAAAGTTAGTATGGGTGTTACAATTGGTATCAGAGCAGGTCGATTCAGACCGTGCCTTGGGTCATTAAAGTTTCAATAAAAGTAGTGGGACCATTGGGTTCCGGATATTGTTCTAAAGGTCACATCTAGTTGAGCCTGATCAACTCAATCTAGTATATGACCGTTAGGATAAATGTCTGAGAGCTGAATGTGACCAAGGAGGAATGAAGTGTATGAAAGACGAAGATTAAGGTGTCGGATTTTAAGACGGAATTGGCGAAGAAGTGTTTGTGCCAAATGGTGGCCATCAAATTGAAAAGTGACGAAGCCTGATAGTGGCAAGGTCTTAGAGACATAAAGGATATTTAACAGTGAGGTGAAGCGCCTCAACCCAGTTGGACGGATCGTTGGACGATGCCATGTGTGCGGAAGACATAAGGATTAAGGAATCATGGAATGCTCTAGGATATGACGTGGAACCTTGACGGAAACAGTAGTTTGAGAAGTTAAAGCGAAGTGTGGACTAAGTAACAATTCTGAGTACAGAGTTGAAGTATCGAACTTGAATCGGATGAGAATTTAATGTCCGGACAGTTAAGAGAATTAATTATGGACTAAGAGAGTTATTTGAATAGATGAAACTATCCACTCAAGTGTGGTTATTGAGTATGAATCACAAGTAAGTTTGACCCCATCAGATCAGCCACGTCTACTGAACCAGATTTGTGAAATAAGAGGAGGAGATGATATACAGCTTAAGAACTAAGATGGATGAATAAGTGGTAACAATAAGATTTGTTGCATATCAAAGTGTGAATCAATTTTTGGATGTATCCTAATGGTAAGAAGATTAGAAGTAAGAGAAGCTGGGCTGGAATTATTATGTTGATGGACGAATTAAGTTGAACACTTTTGATTAGACGAACAGTATTGAATTTCCCTGATTGGTTAAAGAAGGTGAGTTCAAGATAACACAAGGATTATAGTAGACCAATGTTGAAGGATGATCGGGATTTCAGCCGAGAATTATGTTGAGATTTTAATATACGACGGACCGTCTTGAACATGAAAGTTTAGGATTGAGGTTAATGCTAAGAAGTTGTATGCTCCCCATTGAAGAGGTTCCTTCCACAAATTATAGAATAGAAAGAGATTACCCGTGTTGATAAGTTTCCAAGGGCAGTAATGAGGTATAGACTTGAATTGTAAATACAATAACGAGCTACTGGAGGAATCCAATGGATTATGATAATGTGTAAAGAGTTTAAGATTGATTAATCGGGCACTCGAAGAAACGCAACCTATGTTGGGCGTTCTAGAGAACCGGTAAGAATTTGGAACTTTTCAGGACGGATTGTTCTGTAGGAACTCAAGGGCAATTTAAGGGACATGATAGAGTTAAGGAGACCAAAGTTGTCCCGGAAGTAATGTGGATATGAAATCATTACGGATGAAGAAAGAGAGAATAGTAACAAGACTCAAATGAAAGGTATGAACCGTCAGAAGCTATAAGTGTTTTTAGAAGTTGCCACAAAGGGATGTACATGAATTTAAGCTGCCTCAGATATATTTCCAATCGGGTTACTGCAATGTTTAATGATTCTACATGAAGAGCTGACCTAGAGAAATGGTAACGTCAGACAAATTTGCTACAGTGATTACAAAGTGATAGAGTAAAAGGATTGATCGATGGAATTTTATGTGACAATAGTGAAGTATTCCTCCGATGCTAACTCGAGTGATAAAAAATCAGAGTGGCGCAGCGGAGTGGTAATCCAAGAATGATATAATGAACAATGATAAGCTGAGGCTTAGAGTATGAGAAGGTGTTAAGTGCTTAATTCCTATTATACGGGATAGTAATGAGTGTAAGCGATTTGGATATATCATGAGTTCTAATAGAAAGTCATGGAAGTTAAGTTGATGAATACCTTAAACCTCGAAATCCATGAGGAATGAAATATTTGAATTTGAGGCTTTGATCAGAGACGACAATGCAGTGGCGAATGAGTTTAATTTCATGATGTACCCATGTCATGTTAACCTATCTTAGCTGAAGATTTTGGAAAGTCTTAAACTTAATGTTCACCAGTAAAGGAAGGAGAACTTTTACGTAGATTAAAAAGTTATTCGTAGTCCACGGTAAAGGGCTGCGTAATTTCAGGTCATGATCAAAGGAATAAGACTGAGTGTGCTTTTGGGTAGCAATCGAGTAGAGTTTTCCGTGGGAAATAAGAATATTGAATTTGACGTCCAGGACGAGAAATAAGTTTGTGATGTCAGTGGATTGTAACCATAAATTTACATTATAAGTTATTGTATACTTAAGAATAAACATGAGTAACATTGGCGGGGCAAACCTGGCAAGCCAGTTGAAAGGCAAATCCCGGATGTTACGAAATGAGTTAAGAGTAAGAAAAGATTTCCAATTGATGTGGTAGTGTCTCAAATATGATAAGATTAAGAATGATGTCCCGTTAGTCGGACAAAGATGAGGTAATGTAGAGTGTACACGTGCTCACTTATGTATGTAAGATATATGCTATGATAAATATTATATAATGATATGTGAAATGATTTAAGCCACTCATCACTTGGACTAAATTCCTATAAGTTTGGGATTATCGGTGTAGAAAACACTTATGCTATGATTAGAAAAACGAGAATAAGTAGTGACAAGAACGAGGGGAGATTGGCAAACTCCTAGTATGAAAATGATTTCTAAGTTATTGAGATAAGTAACGACATAGATCCATCGAAGCAGAACGCGGATAATCAGTAAGATTTCGCGAGTCCTTGAGGAATTTCGTAGTGGAAGCAATGATTAAGACTATGGAAAGTAGCACACCTAGATGCCTCCTCCTTGTATTTGTATAATGGAGGTAGCGCGGTAGTTTTACCCTCATTAAAGGATGGTATAATTATGGTAAAACCATAAATGTAGGATGCCGTTGCATAAGGCAAAGATTGAATATAAGAATTCAATGGAATCGTCATGGATAATAAGAAAGTTCAATGTCGTCGAAGTAGGATTACGCGGACTACGACGAGATTATAAGATTCAACACAAGTGTTAAGATTGAATAACTCTAGTTGAGGTTTATGAGAAGTGTATGAACAAGGATATAGTCGGCAAGTTGGATGCAATGATTCAAATAACCTCATATTCTTCTACGCAAGGAATGTGTAATACATATCAGTCGCTCAGATAACGAAAAGATTGTCGAATACCTTCGACTTATAGAATTGAAATCTAAGGGATTCCGATAAGTAAGATGAACTGGAGTTTTGGCTAATGAAGAAGTAATAGGAGAGATTAATTCATCTATGATAAGTAGATTCTAAATTTCGAGGACGAAATTTCTTTAAGGGGGGTAGATTGTAACATCCCGCCTAAAACTCGAGTATTTATTAATATTTGGACGATGTATCAGAAATGTGTTAAGCAAGGGACAATTTGGTAAATTGTTAGTCAATGGGATTATTTATATGGCAAGTGTAATATTCCGTTTATAAGTATCGATTATTAGTATTGGAACCTGATGAAGCATGCATGGCAAGTTAGTAAATATTTGGAATGGCATAATGGTAATTTAGAAGAGAAGGGAGATTGTTTTAAGAATAAGTGGTAAGAATATCTTACCAACTTTCTACACACTTCCACTCTCTCCCAATTTCAGCACTTCCTCTCCCCTTCTTCCACAACCCTCACGCCCTCATCCTTCTTCCTTCACTCATCAAGATTTCAACCCAAATTCTTGTGGAAGTTTATGCTAGCAAGCTGGGTTTTGGGGAAGTTAGAGCAAGGAGTAGTAAAAGAATAATAAGGAGAATTGAGGAAGAACTCAAGAGAAGTGGAAGCTTGAAGCTAGGGCTTTGGTTTCAGATCATAGCAAGCATCAATTGAGACCTAAGGTGAGTTCCCTAGGGGTTATAGAACCCACCTTTTGAGTATTTCATGAGTTTTAGCATTATGAATAAGTTATGATCATTTGAACCCTAATTCCATTTTGATAGCAATTCTTGATCATTGTATGTTGTATCCTGTTGATAAGCCTTTGAAATTACCATTTAAACTGTTATATTGTTGGGCATGATTGGATAGACCAAAATTGGTGGAAAACATGTTTTAAACTTGCTCTATGCTGTCCAACTGCAGGTAAAATCGTGTCACGATTTTACCAGCGTGTCACGATTTTACAGGCAGAAACCAACACGATTTCTGGGTATGAAATCGTGACACGATTGCCAAATCGTGTCACGATTGCCCAATCGTGTCACGCTTTGACAGCTTACAGGGGACATTTTGTTTTTCATCTTTTCTTGCACCGTTTCGGCTATCCAATACTGCTCCGAACTTAAGGATCGACATGTAATGATTAAGCATTGTTAAAGAGCATATAAAGACCTATCCTTGAGATGTTTAAATCAACATTATAGGGTGAGGATAGACATAAGCATGAGAGGATAGATGACTTAATCCTCAAGTCATTATAGAGAAAATAAGAACTAGTTTTGGGATTATCCCTTACTAAGCAGTTTATCATACACAATTAAGTATAAGCAAGCTCAAGAATGATATAGGCTTTAAGTCTAGAACCTTATATAGGTTAAAGAGAATTAAGATGGTACTTATCATGTACCAAGCACAAGAATGATACCATATATAGTTAAGAACCTCTAGTAGGTTAAGTTTTAAAGGATGCATTAGATATGCACAAGAAAGTGAACGTAATAGATATGTTTATGAATTTAAGTTAAGAATCTAATGATAAAGAATATGATAACGTGTTCATCAGACTCCGGGATACGCCGGATGGGATTTCTCCGAAAGGGCTATCCACACGTAAGTTATAAGACGATATTAAACGTGTTCATCAGACTCCGGATTATGCCGGATGGGACTCTTCCGAGAGGATTGTCCACACGTATGTTAAAAGACTTAAGCATGTCCAGCAGGCTCCGGGATTCGCCGGATGGGACTTCTCCGAGAGGGTTGTCTACATGCAAGATGTGTCCAGCAGGCTCCGGATTATGCCGGATGGGGCTTCACCGAGAGGGTTGCCTACACAAAGATAAGAGGAGTCCGGTGTTAGCCTGATATGATAGGAATTTCACCGGTATTATGGGAGATGTACTTCGGGGTTACTCCACCCGGATACACTCCGTAAAACGAACCAAGATAATGATTGTTTGTTCAACGCTAACTTCTAACTTTATGATATGAAAAGATGAATACGAATATGAAAATGAATATGTATATTTTATATGTAATACGAGACATGATGATTAGTTCCTAGTGAACGCGATGTGATCATAGGATGTCCCCAAGATCACTACGTATAAGACTAAGATAAGAATAGAGTATGAAATGCATAAGATTAGGTATATGACAAGTATAAGAAAGATAAAGACATGACGCGATCCTAGGATTCCCCTTGATCGCGGTAGATGTTAAAGAATGACAGCGATCGTAGGTATCCCCAATATCGCTAAGAGTAGGCACGGCGACCCTAGGTTTCCCCCGTGGTTGCCAACAGTAGGATGGGTTGGAGCTCACTGAGACGTTATGTCTCACCCCAATCCTTCTGGTGCAGGTTCATAGGTTAGCAGGTGATGTCCTTGAAGATGTTCAGGAAGACGCTGGATGGAGTGCAGATGCTCGTCAAGGCAAGCTCAGGAGGTTGACAGATTTTATATATGTGTATGATCATGTATTGTATGATATTTGGATATTTATGTAAACGAGCAAATTGCACTCATTCAGTGGTTGTATATATATTAATTATTGTAAATTTTAATGTATCCGATATCAGATTAACGCACATGCTAATATACTAGTTAAAGTTAGTATGGGTGTTACAAGGACCCACTAAGATTGTTCATCAAAACATCACATTTAGTATGAAAAGAAAAAGCATGCTTACATCATCCCTTTTTATCTACAACAACTAACCAATCATGTGCCTTTGGATCAACTTCCTTCAACAACTTCATCTTTTCTTCCCAAGCTTCTACATAAGTAGCCTTTGCAGCACCCATCATCAAGTCCCTGATTAGTGTGCCTCCTCCAAACTTCTTCTTGAAGTTTGCATAGAGATGCCTTAGGCAAAATTTGTGCTCCAGCCCACCACACAGTTCATCAAAAGTTTGGAGTAAACCCTGTCATAACTAGAAAATAAAAATAGTGAAAAAAATGTTCACAATTAAAAACATATGAACTTAAATTTTTATTAAAAATACCTTATGTTGATCAGAAATGAAGGTCCACCTAGAATCACCAATGTCTTCTAAGAGCAAGGTCAAAAACCATCTCCAAGTCTCCTTTGTTTCACTTTCTACAACTGCAAATGCCACTGGTACATACTGATCATTGGGATCTCTCCCTACTGCAATTAGCAACTGCCCACCATATTTGTTTTTTAAGTGACAACCATCAACCCCTATGAAAGGCCTACAAGTTGTCCTTAAAGCTCTCTTGCAACCATCAAAACATACATAAAACCTACCAAATCTGGGTAGCAAAGTCTGTGGTGGTCTTTCCAAATGCAACTTACAAGTGTTCCCAGCACATGCTCTTTGCAACTTAACACTATAAGACCAAATCATTGAGTATTGTTTTTCAATATCCCCATCCATTATCTTCCTTGCCATCTTCCTAACGTCCATCATTCTCCACCACACCAAAAGCTTGTATCAACTCTTCCTCTTCAAAGCCATCTTCTTCAGCAAACATCATTTCCTCTTCACTATCATCAAAGTGAATCTCATCAGCAATATAGTCGTTGTCTGAACTCTCATTTTCCGAAACATCTTCACCCTCAAGAGCAATTCCTTTCCCTTTGTAGTCAGGTTTGCTTGCTCCAGCACCATAAAGTTCAACACCCTCAACACACCTTGGAGACTCATCATTAACTAAATCAGATGTGATGTTGTAGTCCACATATATGTCAACATTTTCTTGGTTTTCAATAGCAAACTTAGCCAACTCCAATGCATGAACATCAATGGTTAGTTTCTTCAGAGACTTATCCAATGCCATGTTGCTTGGTTTCCACCATAGTTTGACACTTTCAGCTTTACTTTTCAATTGTTTGTCCAAATCTTTTGCATAACCAAGTGCCTCGAAATATGACCATTTCTCTGGATCCAATCCCTTAAATACTCCAACCTCACCACCAAAATACTATAGCTGAGGGTTTCTTACAAAAAAAAACCCTTGGTAAAAAAGACTGCAGTAAATCCTCCACCTAACATATGTCATGTGAGTACAATAAGTAATGGGGGTAAAAGGAAAACAATAATGCACATGCAAACAAACATCATCATTATAAAATGTCAATAAATTTATGATTTAAGACACACCAACCCACTTGCCTTCAAATTATTCCATAAAAGTCATTCTAATTCCTATACCTCACATGCTTAAATCGAAATAGAAAAGCAAAACCCCAATGCCCTAATACTAAACAATAACCCACATGCTTATAATCCCAATACTGTATTATTTTACATGTTTTCAATAACAAAAAGACAACAAAACTCACATCAAATAACAGAAAAGTAACTTACCATGAGAATCTTCTTCTTCAACCGCAGCACCACCACGCAAAGTGCCACCACAAAAACGAACCATCACGCACGCACGGTTTTGGACCACAAACAAAGATTCCCTAACAGTAGAAGACAACGATTTCGAAAATGGCGAAGGGGATCGAGCGGCTAGGGTTTGTCTGGGTAGAGATAAGTGAAAGAATCTGAAAAATTAGGGTTTTGTGGCTTTTATATTGGAATTTTTAAGGGTTCTTTTAATTAAAATTAATTATTAATCCCTATTATTATTTACTAAATAAAAAACAATTCTCTTATTTTAAAATTAACCAATCACGTGTAAAATAATGACATCCACGTGGCATCCTCCGTTTGCCCAATCAACCAAATTTGACAGTAGGGACCAAAGCCTTTAACGGAAATAAAAACGTTGGGGACCAAAAATTTAATAAAATTTAAGTAGGGACTAATATTGGAAACGCGCATATTTATAGGAACCTGAAACATAATTAACCCTTTAAAGTTTTAAAGTATTAAATGCATTATTTTCAAATAAATTTTTTAAACTTCTTAACAAATACATTTAAGACACTTTTTTAACATTTCCGAGAATAAAAATATAAGTAGATTTGATTGAGTAGACTTTATAACTATCCTCCCTCCAAAATTCAATAATCACTGCCTCTCTTGACTAAGGGAATAAAATTAACCAAATTTATACGGCCACAAAAAATCCTCCTTACATAGAAAATTCCTTCTCCACAAAAAATCCTCCTTAGATAGAAAATGTCTTATACTTTTCCCCTGTATCTAAAATTCCTTATCTCCTGATAGCTGGTAGTGCTTGAAAAAAATTAATCACTTACATATGCTTCTGGAGGAGCCAAACCAAGGGCTCATGCTCAAATTTATAAAACTTGCAAAATAATTAATAATTAATATAAATCCAACAAGAGTCCTAACAAACTGGACAAAGGATACATTATCTTTCTGGTTGGTTAATTTTTATTCCACTTAGTAATCTCTTTCTGGTTGTTTTTGAACTAAGAATACGTTTGGTCTAACTTAATTTAGCAAAATAAACATCTTTAAAATTAAAACTAAAAACAAGAGTCTTAAAAGTAAGGCCTAACCACCATTTAGATTCCTTGAAGTGTAATTCCCTATCATAATAGTCATTGATTCATACGAAAATATATAATAATCTCTGACTTTTCAATTTGTTAGTGGCTTTCATCTATGTCTTTAGTTTGAGACGTTAACTTTGTAAAAGCCCTAATTTCTTCTTGTTCCTTCTCTTTTATTTTCTATCAAATGCTAACTGAAAAACAACATTAAATTATATGACAATTTTTGTAGCGAATTTCAAGATTGGTTAGTTTATCATTTGCTTCAATAATTTTCTTGCCATCTTCAACCTTCTAAGCTAGAGTGACCTTCCATAAAGATCTTCAACTTCTCCAAACTGCCATGAATTCGTTGGAGTGACGGTGAGTTCAATTTTTTGACAACAAAACAAAAGGAAAGAAATTAGTAAAAGCAACCACAAAAATTATAACTTGGGGGTTGAAATAACTATTGTTATATGTAAACCAATTTCATTTGAAAAAGACTCCCACCCTTGTCTCTGCGTAGTGGAATTTTAAAGGGGAAACACCACCAAAGAAAGTAAGAAAAAAAAATACAATGAAATAAAGTACCAAAAAAAAATCCAGCATCAAATTAATGACCAAATTATACTTGATTGAGCACTAGAAAACAATTAAACATGAACAATCTCAATCAACAGCAAACATTAGCTCCACAATCAAACATGCTCCTAGTCAAATTAGCTCAAGCCGTGATTAATTTATTCACAACCTCAACATGCCCATTGAGACACGTCCAATGAAGAGGTGTATTATTTTCCTCATTCGCTGATTTAGATTCACTCCTCTACCAAAAATAAAAAGCATTCATTTGAATGTCCTTTTTTCATTTAGCATTTGATAAAAAATAAAAGAGAAGATACCGGAAGAATTAGGGTTTCTATCTCATTTAAGATTGGGAATTTTAAAATACACAAGACACATCATTTAGTCCCCGAAGCCACATCATCAAGCCATTTCTCCCTAAAAAGTGTCACATCAGCTCTTTTAACAAGTTAATGTCCCAAAGTAGACGAAAATGGCTAACTAATTGAAGAGTCAAAGATTATTTTGTGTTTTCGTGCGAGTCAGAGACAAGTGACCACTATGACATTACACTTCTAAAGACCAAAATGATGATTTATACTAAAATAAAGTTAGAGTTGTTTCAGCTAACCGGTCTAAGATTCTAAATATGTCACTATGAAGAAATAAACTCATCCTCCTGTAGTAGTCAAGACGTGAACAATTATCACAAAAGTAATAATAAATTTATTTGGATAGATATTGTAGTGGCAATATATATAAACATGAAACGTCCAGAAAAATCACCCAAAGATACTTTAAGAAAATTGAATAAGAACAACAATAGATAAAAATGGAGTGACATCACATGCATTTAAAATGTTTAGGCTTTGTATTTTGCTCGTGTTTCATATTTGATGCGACCATAATGCATTATGCACGTACTTGAGGAATTTTGTGGAGCTAATTAATTTCAAACTACTTTTTCTGTTTTGACAAAATCTAATTAATAATCTATTGCGCCGTATTCTCTCATACTACAGTGTCATTCACTCATTTATGCAAGTATGAATCATTTGCACAGTCTGTGAAGAAATTAATTAAGTCACATGCATTATACAAGTTCAAAGGAGGGTTCAAAACTTTGAATCCATGAATTCATCATCAGCCAATTCTCTTTCTTTTCTTCCAACAGTCAGATTTAATTAATTGATTAATTTCAGTTTTAGGTGATCATCAAATAGTGATTGTTGATTATATGTCAACATAGCTACGCATCTAGTAATTACAGTGCATATAAACAGTTAAACAGCTAGCACAGGCTCTGCGGGACATGCATGCAGAAATTAAGAGATGTCAAATCTTTATTATTCGGTGTTGAAAGTATAGGGTATATATATGTAGTGATTCATGGTGAATAACAGTTCAAATTTGGCTGTAAAATAAAAAAAAAAACAGTTTAAATTTGGTTAAACATTAGGTATACTGTTCTAATTAGACTTTCTACATTGGTAACTCAATTTGAATTTCGGCCTTTTATGGTTCATTTCATTTGGGTGTCAAAAAATAATCTTTTTATGTATTCTTATTTATTGCATATATGGTTAGAGATGACAAAGTGGACCGGTCTGCTTTATTTGGACCAAACGTGCGATTAACACGTCTAATTACGGGACACACCAACTTAGATAGATGGTCGAAACTACCATATATCCCGCCTCGCCCTACGGTGGGCCAGGGGGTTGACCTATCAAGAAAAAAATGCAATTAATAACGGTAGCGACCTAACAAGTAACAACCATCATGAATTTCAACAAAAATTCGATTCTAATTTGTTCTTTTCTGAATGTTGTATGAACAAATATAAAAAATCTGTAATCCATAAAACAAAAGAATTGCAATGTATACTTGTAGCAAAGATGAAAAGAAGGATATATATATATATATATATATATATATATATATATATATATATATATATATATATATATATATATATGTTTTTTTACAAAAAAAAAGATATATATGTTATGAATCATATATACTTACAATTTTACTAATTTGCAAATAAAAAACGAAAAAAGAAAAGTATGATTTGGCAAAAAAAACTAAGTTTTTTAAATTGGCCTTGACGAGCCAACCCACCGTCCCGCCATCACGTCGTTTTTCCATTGGGGGTAGACCAATTTAAATAGTCAAGTTTAAAACCTTAATTTGTTCCGCCCAAAATAGCAAAGTTAAAACTGGTCGGACCGACGAGCTCAATATGTTTTGACACCATTACATCTTCTTTCTTCAGACTACTTACTCTTGAAATCATTTTGGTTTATGCATATATGATAAACCAATATGTTGTACTGAGTGGTAAGGGACTCGAGTATCTTAAAAAAGCAATCAAGGGTTCAATTCTTTCATATAAGAAAAACGCAATTGAAATTGAAAGGGGAAAATCCGCTTTTAAAAACTAATAATACATAAAAGTTGTTAGATTGAAAAATGTACCGGTCCTTTAAATACATATTCACATAAAAATTGTTTGCAATCCACAATGAAATTCTAATATAAAACCTAGCAAGACATAAACGCAATCCACAATAAAATCCTAGTATAAAACCCAAGGAAAGACTTTGTGATAATTTGAGAGAGGGTGGCAAGTTATTTGAGGTACACAATTTTGTATTTGTCACTCCAACTACGTATAGGGAAGAAAGGAGTTGGGCCATGTAGTGAGAGAGGGATGCATAACCTAATACAATTTTATTTTTTAATAAGTTGATATTAAATAATGAGTTGGACAAACCGAACATACAAGCAACTATAATTGAGACAACCGCAAAATTCAATAATGTATGAATGACTAAACTTCAGAACACAAACAAATATTTTGACTCGTCTCGTGAGGTAATGCATATGCATATGAGTTGCTGAATTTGTCCTATTCAGAGAAGTTAGCGTAAAGACAAGATATAAATAAAAATCTAAGAAGATTTAGTTCAGGAATACTATGCATTAAACAGCATTGGCTTCTCCCTTTCAAAAAAAAAAAAAATAGTTGGCTTCTTCTCATATTGCTTGCATCATATATTCTTAAAACTAAGGTGAGCGAGACTCATTTTTTATTTATTTAAACTGATATTCTTTATGCGCATCTGCAAATAAATCATTCAAACCGGATAAAACGCTAAGGGTGACAAATTTTTTGCTCAAAAAGTTTAACTTGTTGCATTATGAGAGTTGGATTCAAGATATATACTTGAAAATATTTTATTTAATTTGCTTTTAATTGTAAATATGTAATCTCTCGATCTCAGCCCACACTGTTGCAAAAAAGATTGAATAAAAAAATGAGCGACTACAGGATCAATTGATCAAACCTGTAATATGTTTGACAAATTATGCTTTACTCTTCTTAATTTGTCTTTTGATCTTTAATTATAGTTACATTGAACTATGGCATTAACATGATTACATTTAATATATAGAAATTAGTAATAATTACTGGCTACAATGTCTAAGAAGTTTTCCTAAAAAAATGTCTAAGAAGTTGAATTAAAACTGATTATAATTGTTTTTTTTTTGAGGGGCTGATCATAATTGTATTTAATTAGTATCTACCAGTGTACTATATTGTTAGAGAAACTATAGAATATTTATATCTCTATACGTCCTTCAAAAAAAATTTAATATCTCTATACTTCAAAAAAAAATATTAATATCTCTATACATACATGTTTTTTTTATCGAACTCTATTATTTTTTATTACGAGTCCCTCTGTAAATATTATAATATTTTTTTCTATACATGTATATAAATTATGATACGATTCTTAAAAAAAAATGATATTATTATTATTATTATTATTATTATTATTATTTCGAAAAGTGAAATACTATAAAGCGTATTTTAATAGAAAAGGGAAAGAACTACGTTCTAATAAAAGACACTTCAATTAGGATCGGTCCTAAGATTTCTGATGTCCTGGGAGAATCAATAAAGTTGTGCATTTTTAATTATTCAAATGTCTTTCTTTTTAGATTTTTTTGTTGCAAAAGATTGACTCATAATCAAAATTCTCTAAAAATATATCTTTAATAGAGTTAATCAAAACGAATTAAAAAGAAATATATCTTTTTTTAAACAAAAAAAGAAAAAATAATAATTTTGATGCCCCTAAAAAAATGATGTTTTGGGTAGCCGCCCCTCCCATCCACACGACCACACATACGGGCTACGACCACCCCTGACTTCAATAGTGTTGTCAGATAATAAAGTTGAGAAAAGATACGAGGGTGACTGGTGGATCATAACTTAGGTATGCATTTGATCAACCCTCAACTAGGGGTGGACAATGGCCGGTTCCGGTCGAGGTTCGGTCTCAAAATCCAGAACCGACCAGACCGACAGTTTGAGACTTACAATCCAATGCCGTCCATTGAGAGGCTTCGGTTAAGGCGGTGGCGGGTTTTCGGTTTTAACGGTCGAGCGGGTGGTTTTATCGGGTTAAAGAAAAACCAATTTCAACTGAGGAGAAGAATTATAATTCATCCACAAATTAACCAATTAAACTATGATGATGACAAAACGATGAAGATGATGATCTAGTATGATAAAACCCATATTCAACAAAGAGGAGATGAAACATTATGCATCCACAAATAAACCCAGATTTGAAAGAGAAGAAAAGGAAAGATTATGATACAACAATGAAGATGATGATGTAGTCTGATAATGATGCATAGAATGATGACGATGAACTGTGATGAACAGTGAACATTCATGAAACGGCGGTGCAGCTGAACAGAGAGAAGTATGTGTATGTTGTTTGTGTTGGGTTGGGTAGAAAAAGTTTGAAATCATTTAGGCTCAAGGGTGTTAAACTATCTTGGCCCAATGGTATGTGTATGCTGAGTGTGAGTGAAACTAGTGGGCTTAAGAGTGTATATGCGGGTCGGTTACGGTTACTCACGGTGGTAATTATCAAACCTGTGACCGACCGTTCAAACCCACCCTTAACCGAACCACCAAACCCGCCGAACCACCAAACCCGGTTCACCCCACCCGTTGCCCTTTTTTGCTCGCGTTAACGGCGCGTGTCCATAGTTTTCAAATGCACCATGTGAAGTGAATTAAAGTAGCAAATGACCTTTCGAATACCATCTTACAAAGAGAATGAGACCAACAAGAAAAGTCTAGATCTTTGCATGAAGAACGTTCAATCAACCTATACTTCCATAAAAACCACATTACTTTTGACATGTTTTATTTATCTCAGACCAAAATTGATTCTAACTTGAAGTTAAAAATTGGAAGTTTTGATTTTATAATTGATTTTTATTGTTCAAATTTATTATTTTTTGAAAGAATATTCAAATTTATTATTCAATTCTTTTTTTACACTAATGTATCTAAACAAAAATTCTTCTACTCTCGACTTACTTTTAGCATGAATAACTTTAACATAATTAATTCATTAAAAATCTATCTTTATCAACATATAATAAAATGCACCATTAGTGCATGTTTGGTATAACAAAAAACTTATTAAAATCACAATAAGTTATTGTAATTTTATAAAAACTATAAACCATAGCTTTTGTAAAATCATGATCGTGATACCAAACATATACTTTGACCCACATTATAGAAACGTTTTTTTTTTATTTTTTAGTTAAAATGACTTTTTATTTTTTTATCCTAAAAAATGTTAATGACATTTTGTGTAAAGTAGCCTAATTATTAAAATTTAAGAAACGTTAACGAGTGTCCTAAGGGCACTCTTTAACAACCTTAAATAATAAATTTTTAATATAAAGTGATAGAATTCAATACATTAAAATTGAACTATTTAACTTTTTCAATAAACTTCTTTTAATTAGGAATCTTTAAAGAGTGTATTTAGAAAATTCGTTAACATCTGGGTTCTTAGACCATCTCCAATGGCGGTCTCAAACTTTTAAGACCTAGTACCTATTAGGTACTCCCATTAGGAAGAAATTTTTTTGGGGTCTTATCAGACCCAATGTAACACGTAAGACCCCAATCTTTTTTTTAGAAGAAGTAAAATAGATAATTAAATAAATACCGGAGAAAAAAGAGACCAAGTTAAGCACAATGTTTAGGCTTGACCTATTTATTAAAAGGGTTAGGCCAAGACTTTTTTAAAAAGCATATTTGATCAAATAGGTCAGATTTAGGCTTTTAAAAAAAAACATGTTAAGCCTAATAGACCGACCTATTTATACCCATATATTAAAAGTATTTTTTATATTATTATTATATATTGACGAGTACTCATGAAGCACTATTATTAACTCTAAATTCAATGTGATTTGTTGTTATAGACTTTTAAGTATGCTTTAATGTTAAAATTTGTTTGCAGTGAAATAGACTTTTAAGTAGGTTTTAAGACCTGTTTAGCCTATTTAGCAGGTCAAATGAACTATTTGATGACCTTATTGTAAAGTAGGCCGGGAAGTAGGCTCTCAGGCCAGTCCAAGCTTTTAAATAGGCCAGGTCAGGCCAAGGAAAACAGCCTATGATAGGTCATAGGTCAAGTTTAGCCTTGTAAATTTTTTTGTAGGCCAGACTCATGTCTTTCAAAGTTTGGCCTGACCTGGCCTATTCTCACCCTACTTATTAGTTATTACTATTAAAAAATTATAAATGAATGATGTGTACACGTGAGACCCATTTAAGTATAAAAAAATTAGTGTCTTCATGGAGTTAAGATCATTTCCATTTATAATCTTCTCTATTTCTTTCATTTGGAAAGATAAAGATACAAAAAATTTGAAAAAAGTAAAAAAAAAATTAATTAATGATGACGAGACCCACTTAATGATAAGACTCACTGTCTACTTTATACGTATATCCCTCTTTAAATTATATATTTCATTTATTTTGTCATACTCGTCTCTATTGTGGATACTTTTGAGGCCGTCAATTGGACACCCATTTTTGAATACTTAAATGAGTGTCACATGTACACATCACTCATTTATAATTTTTTAATAGTAGTATTTAATGAGTACTCAATCCCTCCAACCCATCATCTCACATAAATTTCTTAAATGAGATTCACTAATAAACTATTAATAACTTTATATAATTACATTTTAATTTTTTAATATTAAAAGAGTATGGATCTCGCTTAAGATTGGAGGTGTGAAACATTGAGTTTTATAAGACCGTGAAAAAATTTCCACTCAATAAAAGTATATACTACCTCCGTCCCAAATTGTATGACGTTTTGGGCATTTCACACGTATTAAGAAATACAATTAATTTTGTGTGGGAAAGAGATATTATGAGTTGTTTTACAAAATTGTCCTTAATAAATGGTATGGGAAAGATAAATTAAAGAATTGAAAAAATATAGAGTAATAAATAGTTAAGGATATAATAGGAAAAATAACATTAATGTTTCATTGGTATTGTAAAGCGACATATAATTTGGGACAATTTTTTTTCTCTAAAGCGACATACAATTTGGGACGGAGGGAGTAATAGATATCAGATCTTAAATGTTGAAGACACTCCGATTAAAGATAATCACGTTAACAAAAACGATTAAGTGATTTGAGTGTATGACCCACCAAAGATACGGTCCAGGAGACCAGACCGATGCCCGAGCCGCCCAATCCGGAGGGGAGAGAGACCAGGATTTAGACTGATTCATCCACTCCATTACCCCACGCGCTCTTAACAGTTCTGTTTAACAAGCTCCGTTAGATCAGTTTCAAGATCTTGAAGGTCGCGCCACGTGGGCTCAAGTAAAGCGCGTGAAGATAAAGAGCGTGGGAGTAATTGGCGCAGCAACCCCGCAATTCGTGCGGTACATTGTTGTAGATCTGCGTTTACTTTCTTTGTGTACAAGGAACACGAGGTAGAAGAAGAACCCTTCTACATTGTCTGATTTTTTTAAGGGAAATTCTTGTTTACCCATCAATAAAAGGTGGGTAATACTACCCATGTTGAGTTGGACCAATCAAAACAATGTATTTATATAACATTAAAAATAATAGAAAACAAACAAATAACTTTGATTGGTGCCAACTCAACATGGGTTGTGTTACCCACCTTTTATTGATGGGTACCCAAGTTGTCACCTTTTTTTAAATAAAAAATATATACTCCCCCGTCCCAAAATATAAGCAAAAATTGATCAACAAAAATTAATGTATTTGGTTCAAAATTTGTACCAAATACATCAACTTATGTTGACTCATTTTTACTTATATTTTAGGACAGAGTAGTATTTTGAAAGAGAAACACGGGTACTCTACGGTTGAGTCTACATAAACCCTTCGATTTCTCTGTTTTGTTAATAATAATAACAATTAAAAAAAAATGTTTGACCCTAAGCCCACGTTCCAATGTCATCAACATATTAAACCAATTCATTAATATTGAACCATTTGTATTGGAATTTGCTTCTATCCATAAAATTGGTCCAGCTATACTGACAAAAAAAGTTAGGCTTTTGGTTACATTTATATTTATTTATTTATTTATGAAAAAACAAATTTAAAGAGAGAGAGAGTCATCTGCTTCCTCTTATTTTTCTTTTTGCGTGATTTTTACAGCAGTTTATGTGAACCGATGCACCGACTCACTGCAACGGCACGTGTGCACGTGACACCTTAATCTCACACTTTCATTATTTTTATTTTTCATCATCTACTTTGCTTTCTTAACGACCCTTGTTAAAGAAACAAAAAAATGATAAGTTTGTATTTGATTCAACGATATTTTAACTTTTAAAAAATTAAATTTATCACTTTTACTATTTTTCAATGTAATATTACATTTTTATCCCCTTAACAAATGTCCTAAGAACACTTTTTAGCATTTCTTATTAAAATATACAATGCCTGCGTTTTCTCAGTGACTTGTGTTGCATCTAGATTATGACTTTTTGGGGGCAACCCCTTTCTTTGGTTTTGGGTTTTGATGATCACTAATGTTACATTACTATATTGCACTTATGTAGGTATACCACTTTTAAATGTCTAAAAAGTAATTTTTTTATTAAAAAGTAATGTAATTATTACTTGATGAAAAATGACCGTTTTATATTTCAAAGACAGAAATTCTATTTATAAATTCCTTAACCGGAAATTCTATGTTGTGTGAATGAGGTTGCTTTAGCTACCCCAATTTTTATTTTTTATATGAATATGTTGATATATTTAGTAAATAGCTACCCCAATAATATATGTTTACCTACCATAAATGAGTTTATTTGTCGAAATTTAGTATAAATAAAAATGTTAATAAATATTCAAATGATTTACATATGTATTTCGTCTTATTTTGACACTTTTGATATCTTAAACAATTACAAAAAGAGTTTTACTAACCGTAAAAATTATCAAGAAAACACTTAATATATTTTTATCTTATTTCTTTATATTTGACCCGTCGTATAAAGATGACTAACTTTGTCGTTGATTAGATGGACCTCTAACACACACATATTAATCTTCATCTTCTACCACTAATGAACATTTCCAAAATATACATAAGAGTCAAATGACATTGTATTCGAAATTAATATTTTGATGTCAAACAGTTATTTCTATATAGAGTACATGTGTATGCTATTGCATATCACAACCATGTTACGAGATATTTTTCAAGTGAAGCTTTTAAAAACCCTACTAAACTGAAAAAGCTAAGCTATATGCCACAAAATATTCTTTTAAAACAATCTACTTACGTAAATATAGTATTAAAAAAACTTAAGTAGATACAAATAATATTTTTTTATCACTGCAATCTAATGTGGTCTTAAAATAATGATGTTGCAAACCCAAGCTTCCGAGTCCACCCCTATCACTTTTGACCGGTCAAGATTCTCTGCCATTGCAAACTTAATTTGTCATAGTTATCCATTTCCTTTGGTATTAGAAAAATCTTAAAGGTATGTTGTTGTCTTTTATAAATAAAATAACTGCAATATTATTGAGGCAAAATTACAACAGTGATCCTTTAAGGATGATCTTTTTTTCGATTGGTCTTTATAGTTTTTATTTTTTTAAATTGATCATTTACGTTACATTATACTTTCATGGTTAGTTTTTTTAACAGGTTTTGTTTAAATTTAATATCAAGAAAACTTACATGGACATGTCTGATATGTTCGAATCCATTCTCCTCTAACTTCTTCTTAATTGAATCTTAATGTTCAAACCCAAAAACTTTAAAACCAAGGTATCTCATTGTTCACAACAATGTCTTCATTTAGCATAAATGGTTAAAATTTATGAACCTAAAACAATGAGTCATTTTTTTTTAGCAAAAAACAATGAATCATTTATCTCTAGTGTGATACGTGACAAATGAACATTTGGATGTTGTTCATCTATAATTGTACAACAAAATTATGGTTTCCATATTCTTAAAATATAACATAAAAGACTACAATGTAACAAGAAGATAACTTAAAGTTAACGGTGCAAACAAAATATATCATAAAGGATTAATTCGAGAAAAATAAAACTTAAAGGAACAATCTAAAATAAAAGTTAAACCGAAAGGATCATATGTATAATTATTCCTATTTTTTTAAAAAAAATTGTGTAAGAAAAGTATATTATTAATAACAACAACACTATTTTCGAATTTGTTGATAAATCAAGTATGAGTAAAAATCTTATATTGGATAAAAAATGGATCTGAGTAATATACAAGTATCTTTAAATCCAATATCTTAAAACGTTTGGTAAAGATGTGTTGTTAAATTCTCCTTAAATAGTTTTTCTTGACTCAATGTGATAATCACTGAGCTCAATAACCCAACAATGATATCATAGTGGATGGTTCAACAAACTTCTTCTACCAAAAGTCTTCTTGATCATGGTGTACATGTGACGTGTTTCGTTGAGAGCAAGCAACAACGGTGCAAGTGTATATGAATGAAAAAACTTCCAGGGAGATTGTTGGTATATCAAGTGCAAGTAATTAAGAGTTTAACATTTGATAAAAATGAATGTTGAACAATATAAGCGAGATGACTCATAAACATAATATTTTAAAGTTTTGAGTAAAAATGTGTTTCGGACTCAATGTAATGATCTCTGAACTTCCCTCATAGTTTGACATAAATTACAAAGTCAAATTGTTATTTCTGAGCTAACATCTCATTAACAATAAGGGATAATCTTAATAAAATAATGTTAAAGTTTGTTTTTTTAAATATTTTATCGATGAACTCTATCAATTTGAATAAATGAATACAATTTATTTTTGTCAAAAAAAACTTATTGCACTTTTTTTAACCTACGATATAAGCAAAACCATCACATGTATCTGGACAAATATACTTTTTTATGTTATATTTACTGCTGGAAGAAATACCATAAGACTTAGTTTATGAGTTTGGAGGAGAAGAGATGGAGGAGTTTGGAAAAAAAATGAAGAAGCAAATGGAAGAAATAGATGACATTGAGATGAGAAGGTTTTGAGAGGTTAATTTTTCTTCATAATACAAAATCCTTTTCATTTGGGGGAACTCAAAAATTGTATTAGATGAGGGTTTTAGGGGGTTTACATGAATTTTTCAAATTTAATCTATGTATTTATAATATTCTTAAAGTTCAAAATATATTAATCGTAAGCATTAACTTAACATTTTTTGAAAAATCACTCTTTCAAAAAATGTGAAAGATTTTACAATTTTCCCCTATATTTCCAACCCTTCAAATCATTCTCTTTCCCTCCCCTCCAAACTCCCAAACAAAATCTAATAGATTTGTACCGAAAATCTCCTAAAAAAAGAATTGTACCAAAAAAAGAATAGAAATACAATAATAAATGAATATACGACATACAAATATGGTGTAAATTATCTATCCTCTCGTTTGAAAGACAATTAATTCACAAAGCTACAGCGGGAGTCGACCTATGTTATTGGTGTAAAAATGTTTTATAATGTCCGATCATAACTCATAATATTTTGCTTATATAAGAACAAACTAATAATATTGTGACGTAAATCTATTTTATAACCACAATTTTAAAAAAATGCTAGATTTGATTGAACATCAATGTAAAAACTAATTTATATTAGATTGAAAAAAATGAATATCGTGTAATTTCGAGCAAATGATAGTCCATGATTTATGCTCGGTTTGAATCGAAGAAAAAAAAAATACTCCTGTCTTATACAATTACGTGCCAATTAATCATTAAAGGTAGCACTCAGCCATAATATCTTGGCTCAAGGATTACAAGTCAAAGAATTGGTTTAAACTTCAATTTTAAGAATCAACGTACGAAGATATACAAATCTATTGCTATATATATATATATATTCAAACAATGATTTTCAAATGATAAACCATAAAGAAACTCCGTATTATTCTTTTCAAATTGGTGTGTGAATTCGGTAAGATACCTAGGTGCTAACTAGCTAATATAACTTATGAAATATAATTCTAAACTCTTGTATATGTTTTTGATTTGTACTATGTTAGTTAGTAACAACTTGTAACTACTTCCCTAGTTTTTAGCAAGTTAGTTATGGCTTAAGGCTTAGCTTGTACCGTAAGCAATATAGAAAGCTATGTGTATATATACTTGATTCATATGAATAAAAGTCTATGTCTCATTCTATTACTTTCAATCTCTTTCTCTCTTAATCAATCTATCATCTTTCTCCTCCAATTAACAAAACCAAAAGTTCAGTTTGTTCACCAACAAATTGGTATCTAGAGCTTGATCAAATACGATCCAAGAAGAAGTGATAATTAACCATGAATGCTAATGGTAATATCTCTGCACATCTACCAGTTCTTGATGGGAAAAACTGGGATAGATTGGTGAAGCAAATGAAGGTGATCTTTGGGTTTCAAGAAGTGCTTGAAGTTGTTAACAATGAAGTTGAAGCCCTCCTTGCAAATCCCAAAGAAGTTCAAAGAACTGCACATAGAGAAGCCAAGAAGAAAGATTGCAAGGCTCTCGTTTACATTCATCAATGTGTAGACAACAAGGTGTTTGAAAAGATCTTTGAAGCAGAAAGTTCCAAGGAAGCCTGGGACATACTTGTGAAGTATTTCAGTGGTGATGATAAGGTTGCAAACACTAAGAAGACAATATTAGTTGTTACAAATGAAGAAGGAAGAGAAAATTGAAGATTACTTCTCAACAATCCAAACCATCATCAATCAGATGAAGTTACGTGGTGAAGCTCTATCTGATAAGATAATCATGGAAAAGATCCTTAGAACATTGCCCTCTCAATTTGATCACTTGGTGATAACCATAGAAGAAACAAAGGATCCGAATGATGTAAAGATTGAAGAACTTCAAGGAACACTTGAAGCCTATGAGTTGAAAATTACTGGAAGGAAAGAGAAAAAAGAAGAAGAACAAGCACTACTTGCAAGATTCAACAAAGAAGACTCCAAGAAGGAGTTCTGGAAAAATAAAAAGGGAAAGAGCCAATACAAAGACAAGCAGAAGCATAGTGATAAGCCTGAAACTTCCAAGAATGGAAGAAAATCTTCCAAGAATCAAGGGAAAAAGTTTGATAAAAAGAAGGTACAATGTTTTAACTGTGACAAGTATGGCCACATTGCTTCTGAGTGCTGATTCAATAAAGATAGGAAAGGAAAGAACAAGGAGCAAGAAGCTAATGTAGCTCAAGAAGATTCAGACTCTGATTCAGATACAGTCATGCTAATGGCTACTACTGGTGACAAGGAATCAGAAGAAGTGTCAGATACTAGGTATCTTGACACTGGATGCTCAAATCATATGACTGGTAAGAAGGAACGACTAAGTGAATTTGATGATAGCAAGAAGACTAATGTGAGACTGGCTGATAGTAAAAGTATGAATGCACAAGGTATTGTGAATGTGACCATACAAGGGAAAGATGGAAAGAAAGCAATGATAGAGAATATGTTCTATGTTCTAGGGATGAAGTGCAATCTAATGAGTGTTGGTCAACTCATAGAAAAAGGATATTCAGTTACCATGGAGAATGATACCTTAAAGTTGTACAATCCAAAAAAGAAGCTCATACTGAAGTCAGGCTTAACCAAGAATAGAACCTTCAAAACCAGCATAATGATAAGAGAAGAAAAATGCTATCAAGCTTCAGTCAAGGACTAGGAATCTGAATTATGACACAAAAGGTATGGACACTTGAAATATAGAAGCTTATGTTAATTGAAGACAAAGAATATGGTGATAGGTGAACTCAATGTGAAGATTCCTGATAGTTCATGTAACATCTGCTTAGTAGGAAAGCACTCCAGGTCATCCTTTAATTCAAACTTGCAGATGAGAGCAAAGCATGTTTTGAATGTTGTTCATTCAGATATATGTGGACATATAGAAGTACCTACCTATAGTGGTAACAGATACTTCATTACCTTTGTGGATGAATACTCCAGGATGCTATGGCTATATCTGATAAAAGCTAAGAATAATGCTTTGTATATCTTTCAAAAATTCGAAGCATTAGATGAGAAACAAAGTGGCAAACAGCTAAAAATTCTTAGAACAGATGTAGGAGGTGAATATACTTCAAAGGAATTTGAAACTTATTGCAAAAGTCAGGGAATCATTCATGAAGTCACAGCTCCCCACACTCCTCAACACAATGGGCTAGCTGAAAGGAGGAATAAGATTCTGCTAGATATGGCCAGGAGTATGATGAAAGAAAAGAAGCTACCTCATGAGTTTTGGGGTGAAGCAGTTAATACTGCAGCTTAAATCTTGAATAGATGTCCCACTAAGAAGCTAAAGACTCAAGTTCCTGAAGAATTCTGGTCAGGAAGAAAGCCATCAGTTAATCATCTCAGAGTTTTTGGTTCTATATACTATAAACATATCTCTAATGCTAGAAGGAAGAAGTTAGAGGACAAAAGTGAAGCTATGATTCTAGTTGGCTATCACAATACTGGAGCATATAGACTACTTGATCCAAAATCTAAGAAAATTGCTATCAGTAGAGATGTGAAGGTTGTGAAGGATGAGCATTGGGAATGGAACTCAGACAAATGCAGTGCTTCTGAGAAACATGTGACAGTTAAAGAGAGTAAAGAAGCTGAAGAGCTTACCCTTACTGAAGATGTTAATGAAGAAGGAAACTCAGATGAGGAACCAAACACTACAACTAGGCCACAAAGAAATAGACAGATACCAAGAAGATTGGAAGACTGTCAGCTAACTCCTGATGATGAAGTAGGAAATGATGGTGAACTGGTGCATTTTGCTATGCTAGCAGATACTGAACCACTAGATTACAAAGCTGCGTTGTGTGATAAAGCATGGAAATAAGCTATGATAGATGGACTAAAGTCTATTGAGAAGATTCATACATGGGAACTGATCAAGCTTCCTAGTGGAACAAAAACAATTGATGTCAAATGGGTTTTTAAGCTGAAATTGAATCCTGAAGGAAATATTGTGAAACACAAAGCCATACTTGTAGCTAAAGGTTTCTTACATAAAGAAGGTTTTGATTACACTGAAGTATTCTCACCAGTTGCAAGAATGAAACCAGCATGTTAGTCATTGCAGTAGCAACTAGCAAAGCATGACCTCTATATCACTTAGATGTAAAATCTGCTTTCCTGAATAGTATCTTAGATGAAATTGTTTATGTGACTTAACCACCTGGCTTCTCAATCAAAGGGAAGGAAGATAAAGTGTTCAAGCTGAGCAAGGCTCTATATGGCTTGAAACAAGCACCTAGAGCCTGGAATAAAAGAATTGACAAATTCTTTATGGAACAAGGCTTTAAGAAATGTATAGATTAGCATAGAGTGTATGTAAAAGGAGAAGAAGAAACTAGTTTGCTAATCATATGCTTGTATGTGGACGATCTTATGCTGGCTGGTAGCAACATACAAGATATTGAAGAATTCAAATCAGTCATGAAGTCAGAATTTGAAATGACTGATCTAGGAAAGCTTGCCTACTTCATAGGAATGGAAATTCTCAGAACTTCAAAAGGATTGATACTCCATCAGACCAAGTATGCCACTGAGGTTCTGAAGAAGTTCAACATGTTAGATTGCAATTCATCTATCACTCCTGCATATGCTAACATCAGAAATGAAGTAAAAGAGGAAGAAGATAATACTGATCTAACACTTTTCAGGAAGCTTATTGGATCACTAAGGCATCTATGTCAAAGCAGACCAGACATTAGCTATTCAATTGGAATAGTGAGCAGGTTCATGAGTAACCCTCTTAAAACTCATTAGCTATTCTGCAATATGGCATTCTATTTCCTATTGGAAAAACATCTGAGCAATTCAACATGGTAGGTTACTCAGATGCTGATTGTAACAACCCGATTTTTAGGATTTATTTATTTAATTGTTTTTGTGTATTTAATTGTTTAATTTGGTGATTTATTGAATTTTGGGAGCTTGAGGGTATTTTAGTAATTTGAGAGTTAGTGGCATAATTGAAATATGTTAAGAAGTTTAGAATTTGAAATAGTGGTGTATAAGTAATAGGGTGGGGGTTTAAGTGAAGTAAAAGTGTAGAGAAAATAATTTTGAGTTAGTTATGACTAAGTCCATTAGTGAGAGTAACCTAGAAACTTATTATAAATACATTAGTTAGTGGTGTTGGTGAATTAGGTTAACATTATTATCAAAACATTTTGAGAGAGGCTAGAGAGAGAGAAAGGGAGAAGAAGCTTGAAGGAGAGGAAAAGCTAGAGCATCAAGAAAAGAGGGGAAGATTTCATTAGAAGTAGCAAGAAAAGTGAAAAAATTAAGGTAAGAGGGGATATTATGATTAACATATGGGTTTAAGAAGCAATTGAGTGTTTGGGAGCTTTTAACTTATAGCTTAATTTCATGAATTATGATTAATTGTGTTGATTTTCGTGCTCTTTGTTGATGACTGAATTGAGTATATGTTAAGTTGTTGATTCCATGCTTTTACTTCATCAAAACTCATGGTTGATTATGTTATTTGTGACTTTGTGAAATTTGGTAAAATTGATGAGAAGCATGATAATTGGTGTTGTTTATGATTAATTGATTGATTATAAGTATGATTATGTGTTTGGTTTATGAAATAATGAAGTTATATTGTTTGAGTTAAGTTGAGATTGTGGTTGTTGTTGTTTATGTAAAAATTGCTTAAATTGGTGAATTTGAGTGAATTGTTGATTTAATCAATTTTAAGTTGGTTCATGTTGTTAGTTAAGTGATTATGAGCATGTTGATATAATTAGAAAGTTGGAATTGTTGCTGTAAAGTTCTGTTTGGGATTTTAAGTTGTTTTGGGAGAAAATGGGGTTTTGAGACGAACTTTGATTTAATCCGATTAAGTTGAGTTTAAGTGATTAAGATTAAGTTGTTTTAAGCCATGTTAAGTGGTAGGTAATATGGTGTGTCTTGTTTAAGATGTTGGGACGAATTTGGTGCGAATTGGATCGAAAACGATATTGAAAAACGATATTTTCGCAAAAATGGAATGAAAAATCTGTCACCTCTGACCTGCATAGGTGACACGATCGTGCGCCTATATGGCACGGCCGTGCGTGTTTCTGCTGCCTGGGAGGGCACGACCGTGCGCTTTTTGGTACAACCGTGCCATCCTTCCTGAGTTTCGAAACCCTATTTTTATGACTTTTTGAGATATCCAATGACCCTAAATGGTTCCCAAACCTTTAAACTTGATTAACAAGAGTTTAATAAAGATGTTTATGATTGATTAACTTGGATGTAAGTATAAGAGGACTTAGAGGTTAATTAATTACAATTGGACTTGTGAATTGTCTTGAAATTGAGTTATGATGATATTTATGATGCTATTAATGATGACATTGCTGATGCTATTGATGATGATATTGAATGATATGTGATAATGATACATGTTATGTATTAAGTGACGATGTTTGAGTAAATGGTGATGATACATGTTATGTATTAAGTGATGATGTTTTAGTAAATGATGATGATACATGTTATGTATTAGGTGACGATGTTTGAATACTTGACTTGATGTGTGGCCTTAGTGATTTGATAATGCGTTAGGTGACGATTTGGTGATGATACATTATATGATGGTGTGAATCGTATAACAAATGATGAGTATATTTGGTGAGCATTGTCGAGTCTCTATGTGGGTCCATGCATTCATAAGTCAGTCTGGAGATGGTATGGTGATTTCATGGCAGGGTTAAGCCTCGGGGATTTCATCGGTGATTGTATGGTGAATTCATTGCGGGGTTTTAGATCTCGAGGAGTTCATCGGTGGCGGTACCGTAAAACATATAGTCGTGTTAGGTGCATTACATTCACAAGAGTCGTGTTTGGTAATGTTTTGGTGTGAACTTGTGCATTTATGTGGTAAATGCTTAATTGATGAGTTCTTGTGATTGTGATTAAATCGTAAATGAATTGATGCTACTTGATGAAATCTTGAGTGTTTGATATATGACCGAAGTTGCGATTGAGATTATAATTGTATATGAATGAGATATGTATGTTGAGTTATGTTACCAAGAATGTTAATTAAATGTTTATGTGATGATTATTGATGTTGCTTGCCTTACATACATGTGTTTATTATCCTCTTATGTTAAGCATATATCTTACCCTCCAGTGGCTTTATTGTCGCCTCATCCTTGGGTGAATCTCTCATGGATGTAGACGTGCAGGTTCAGGAGTAGCTTTTTCCGCGAGTATGTCGAGGACGACTTTGCCTACTCAAGTTTATCTGCTTTGGAGTCTAGCTTAGGAGCTCTGATTAAGACTTGAGGTTATGTTTATGTTATGCCATGTGATATTAGGATTAAACTTGTTGAGATATTATTTTGATTTGTGTGTTATGACCGAGACATCACACTTATGAGTTGTATGATTACATTATATTATTCCGCTGTGCTATGTTTGAAGGTGAGAAAAACACACACACACAAGAGGGGGGGTTGAATTGTGTGACTCAAAAACTTGTTCTTTTCTTTTCAAAACCTTAACACAAGTTCAGAACCAGGTTCTGCACTGTGATCAGAAGTTAATGCAGCGGATAACAAGTTAAAAGGATAATGAAAGAGAGAGACACACAAGATTTATACTGGTTCCTTCTCAATGTGAGAAGTAGTCCAGTCCCCTTGTTTTCCAATAAGAGAGTTACACTATAATCAGTTCTGATTACAATTTGCTCAACCACTAAGGAAGAGACTTCCAGTTGCTCAATCACAAAGAAAGAGGCTTCTATGCTCAACCACCAAGGAAGAGGCTTCCAATGCTCAAGTCACTAAGACAAGAGACTTCCAAATGCTCAAGACACTAAGTCAAGAGACTTCTGACTCAGACCACAAAGGAATGAGGTTACAAATGCTCAGTATACAGACTGAGACTTTAAGGACCAAACTGGTTTACAAGTAAAGGAGTTTGGGATGAACACTTGATAAAATATCAGAGGTGTTCTCTAAATACAACACAGGTTAAGACTCTTAACCTTAAGAAATTCTAAGTTACAAGACTGAAGAATTTCTAAGAGTTTTTGAATTTGACAGTAAAACAGAGTACTGGTTCAGCAATTTGATTTCAAGAGTCTTAGACAAATTTCTTCTTCAAATCTTCTTCCTTTTATAGATGAAATATAGCTGTTGAAGATTTGCTTGATTTGAGGAAAGAGCCGTTGCAATTGAGCTAGGATTTCTGCAAATGTGTGCTGCACTTTTTCAAACAAAACAGAGCAGCAGCCATTTTTGAAATGGCCTACCTTAAAAGCTGGAGAATGTTTGGGTCAGGGAGACAACTATTCCATTGAGTTGTTCTGACACAACCAGGCATTAAATGCGCACAGTACTGGTCACTTTCCATGCCACATCAGCTTCAGAAGCTTCTGTGTGAACAGTGCATCAGAAGCTGCCTTGTACGGATCAGAAGCTGGCTTCAGGAGTTGACTCTGCGTTGACTTCTTCAGAAGCACCCAGACTTCAGAAGCTGCCTTTAGCCTCAGAAGCTGCACTTCAGGAGTACCACTTTAGGACCACTTCAGAAGCTCTCAGTTCAGTACCACTACTTCAGGAGCACTTCTTCAGACCCAGTTTCCTTCTAGCTTTGCAACATTGCTTCTTAGCTTTCCTTCCTTGCTCTAAGCTTGTTCTTCCATAACCATTCTCAATAAATAATCATAAAGCACATGGTTCTGAAAACACTTGAACAAAGCATTAGCAAATGACCAATTTTCTATTTAACACTTTGTTATCATCAAAACCATAAAGAGAGATATGTTTACACATAAATGTTTCAACAATCTCCCCTTAATTCATAAGAGACTTGTTAAACACATTTTGTTCCAACAATCTCCCCCTTTTTGATGATGACAAACATAAGTATTAAATTAGAAAATTGTTGTTAACTTAATTAACAAGTTAACTGCAGGGTGTGAGGTTTGTAAGCTCCCCCTGAGTTTGATCCAAGTTAATTAAATTCAGTTAAAACACAAAATGTGAAAATTTCAGAATTGTTGTTAAGTTTAATTAACAATCTGACTTCAGGAGAGGTTTGTAAGCTCCCCCTAGGTCTGACAGTCCTCAAGGTTAGGTTTGTAAGCTCCCCTTGATTCTTATCCATGTTAATTAAGCTTAACTTAAAACAATATAATGAAATTAACACTCAGAATTCAAAATGACTTGTTGACTTCAGGTTCTGAGGTTTGTAAGCTCTCCCCCTAAGTCTGATAATCCACAGGATGAGTTTTGTAAACTCCCTGAGTCTTATCCAAGTTATTTTAAATTCAATTTACTCACTAAGAGTTGTATATCTCACAGAATGATATCAGAGCCAGATTTACACTTCAGAGGCTAAGAGTTAAAAAACAGTTCTCATAAGTTAGATTCAATCAGTATCAGAGCTTTAACTAATCAGATCTTAACTGATCAGTATCAGAGCTTTTAACTGCTTTAACTTATGTTCAGAGCCTCAGGCTTTAATACCTTGTGTTCCCCTTTCATAAGTTAATATACTGACAGAATTTTAACTTATATTTGAGCTCAGGTGCTTTAATACTTGTTTTACTTTCTCCCCCTTTTGTCATCAACAAAAAGTTTTACTTACTCCCCTAACACAAAATTTCTCCCCTTTTTCAAAAGAGTTTGAAAACATCTGTATCAGAGCAGAAAAGAGTTTTAAAAGAGTTTGAAAACATGTATCAGAGCAGTTCAATCTCCCCTTTTTGAAAGAGTTTGAAAAACATTTCAAAGAAAAAGGTTCAGAGCATATAGGAGAGGGTTGAACAAAAAAAAAATTGTGAGATATTTATGCAATCATATGGATAATCAAGCAGCAAGGATAATCATCAGAGCCTACTTGATTTTCAATGAGTATATGACTTGCATTCAAATTAGAATGTTGTTCAGAAGCAGAAAAGGTTTAGAGCTTCTGATCAGGTCATTCTGTGTTCAGACATGACTTGTTCAGTACAAATGGTTCAGTATCAGACCAAAACAACCAAATAGTGTTCAGTATCAGAGCAAATTATGCAAGAAGGTATCAGAGCAAGTCTTGCAAGAGGTATCAGAGCAAATCTGAGCTGGTTTAAAGAAAATAGTTCAGATCAGAGCAGGTCTAACTCATTTTTAAAGCAAAATTTTTCAGATTAAAGACCAACTGATAGGTTATATCAGATCCTAATACCAATTGAGGATTTTATCTCAGAGTCTGATACCAAAAATATAGTTTTAATGATGCTGAACTTGTATCAGAACCTGATTTCAAAATATGAAGGTTTATCTCAGAGTCTGATACCAATTTAGCATTTCAGTACTGATACCAAGATAAAATAAGTTCTAAAAGCTGAACATTGTCTGAAACACTTTGAGCATTTGAAAAATGTGTCTGTGCTAAATAGTTTGAAAACAGACTGATACCACTGAAAATTGTTTGTCAAGCAATTTTAACATTGAATATCAGAGCAAAAAATCACATTTTTAAATTGATGACTTTGGGAGGATTAGAGTATAAACTTTCAAAGCTTTAATCATCATTGCCCATAGCTATACTTATCAGATTCTGACCAATCATTAGATTTTTATCAGATTCAGAAGTCAGAAAATCCAGGTTCTGATCCTTCAGACTCTGAAGTTTTTCAGGCTTAACTTTCTTCAAACTCTTAGAAGGTGAGTGTTTGATAAGTCTTAGCTTATGATAAACTCAGAATCAAGGATTTCATTCAGATTCAAGCACTTTTTCAAGAGATGAAATGCATGTTCAGATTCTTTTTAATAAAATTGAATCTTTCTTCTGTTAGGGGTTTTGTGAATATGTCAGCCCATTGATGATCAGTATCAATGAACTGAATATCTAAAACACCCTTCTGAACATAATCTCTTATTAAATGATGTTTTATTTCTATGTGTTTGGCTCTAGAATGCAGAATTGGATTTTTAGACAGACATATAGCAGCAGTATTATCACAATAAATAGGAATATTGTCTGCATGAATCTGATAATCCTCTAATTGATGTTTCATCCAGAGCAGTTGTGTGCTACAACTTGCAGCTGAGATGTATTCTGCTTCTGCTGTTGACAAAGCAATGGTTGCTTGTCTCTTGCTGGCCCAGGATATCATATTCTCACCAAGAAAATGACAGTTTCCACTGGTGGATTTTCTTTCAATCCTGTCCCCAACATAGTCAGCATCACAGAATCCAACTAGCTTATAATTTAGAGATTTCTTGTACAGAAGTCCCAAATTAGTTGTTCCTTTCAGATACCTAAAGATTCTCTTGACAGCAGTCATATGAGATTCTCTAGGATCTGATTGGAATCTGGCACACAGACATACACTAAATAAAATATCTGGCCTAGTAACAGTTAAGTATAGGAGAGAACCTATCATACCTCTGTACAGCTTCTGATCTACTTTAGAGCCATTGTCCTCTTTGCTTAAGGTGCAGGTGGGATGCATAGGTGTTGTCATTAGCTTGCAATCATCCAACTGGAACTTCTTCAGAAGCTCCTTGGTATATTTTGACTGATGAACATAGACACCATCTTTGCATTGGTTGATTTGAATTCCCAAGAAGAATTTCAGCTCAGCCATCATGCTCATTTCAAATTCATCCTGCATTAACTTTGAAAATTCCTTGCAAAGGGAGGCATTAGTAGAACCAAATATGATATCATCCACATATATTTGCACAATTAAGATTTCTTTCTTAGCAGTTTTCCTGAAAAGTGTATTGTCAACTTGACCTCTTACAAAATTATTTTTAATTAAGAAGTTGCTTAGCCTTTCATACCAAACTCTGGGAGCTTGTTTCAGACCATACAAAGACTTCTTAAGTTTAAAAACATGATTTGGATATTTAACATCTTCAAAACCAGGAGGTTGTTTTACATACACTTCTTCAGAAATTACACCATTTAAGAAAACACTCTTAACATCCATTTGGTATAAGATGATATCATGATTAATAGCATAAGAAAGAAGTAACCTGATTGCTTCCAGTCTTGCTACTGGAGCAAAAGTTTCTGTGTAATCAATTCCTTCTTGCTGGCTGTACCCTTGAGCTACTAATCTAGCCTTGTTTCTGATCACTTCTCCTTGTTCATTGAGCTTGTTCCTGAACACCCATTTTGTTCCAATGATGTTCTTCTGATCAGGTTTTGCAACAAGATCCCATACATCATTCCTTTGAAACTGGTTCAGCTCTTCTTGCATTGCTACAATCCAACCATCATCAGCAAGTGCTTCATCAGCAGTTGTAGGCTCAATCATGGACAGCAGGCCAAGCATAGACTCATTCTGAGTGAATGCTGATCTTGTCTTCCTTGGACTGTTTTTGTTTCCAATGATCAACTCCTCAGGATGTGAAGACTTGTATTTGAATGAGGTTCTGGGAGGATTAGCTTCTGAAGAACCATCAGGGATTTGTTCAGAACCATGTTGGTCTTGATTAGCATCAGGAGTAGTGTCATTCTCAGAGAGTTTCTCAGAGTCTTCATTGTTTTCAGCTTCTGAACCTTCATCAGAACCTGAACTGGGTTCAGCTTCTGAAGGTTCTTCTGAGATTCTGACATCTGCAAAACTCTCAACCAGTTCTGGTATTTCATTACCAGGCTTCTTATCATCAAACCTAATGTGTATAGCTTATTCAACAACATGTGTTTCAGAATTATACACCCTGTATGCCTTAGATCTCTCTGAGTATCCTAAAAAGGTACCCTTTTGAGCCTTGGCATCAAATTTCTTTAGGTAGACCTTATTGTTTAGTATGTAACATGTACAACCAAACTGATGAAAATAAGAAATACTTGGTTTTCTTCCTTTAAATAATTCATATGTTGTTTTATTCAGAATGGGTCTGATATAGATCATGTTCTGAATATAACATGCTGTGTTTACAGCTTCTGCCCAGAAGTACTTAGCAATTTTAGATTCATGGATCATGGTTCTTGCCATTTCTTGTAAAGACCTGTTCTTTCTCTCTACAACTCCATTTTGTTGTGGAGTTCTAGGAGATGAGAACTCATGGAGAATTCCATGATCTTCACAAAAGTTTTCAAAAGGTTCATTTTCAAATTCCCCACCATGATCACTTCTGATTTTCAAAATTTTCAAATCAGTTTCAGTTTGTACTTGTTTGTAGAATTTGAAAAACACATCATATGTTTCATTTTTTGTTCTGAAGAATTTAACCCAAGTCCACCTACTATAATCATCAACAATTACAAGTCCATACTTCTTCCCATTGATTGAAGCTGTTCCAACAGGACCAAACAAATCAATGTGAAGGAGTTCTAGAGGTTTAGAGGTGGAAACAATGTTCTTTGATTTAAAAGAAGTTTTAGAAAATTTTCCTATTTGGCATGCTGAGCACAAAGCATCTGAGTGATAATCAATACTGGGTAAGCCTCTGACCAGCTGTAACTTGCTAAGCTTGGAGATGAGTCTCCAGTTAGCATGTCCCAGCCTTTTGTGCCTGACCCACTTCTCATCACTCACAGACAGAAGGCAAACTACCTTCTGCTGAACCAATTCAAAAAAATTAATTTTGTAAACATTGTTTTTCCTGCTGCCTCTGAACACTACAGACTTATCTTTGCTACTGATTACAATGCATGTGTTCTTATTGAACATGACTTCATAATCATTATCACATAATTGACTTATGCTAAGTAGATTATGTCTAAGTCCATCTACCAGCCAAACATTATCAATGTACAGGGAAGAATTACCTATCTTACCAGTACCAATGATCTTTCCTTTCTGACTTCCTCCAAACCCCACAGTTCCTCCCTCTTTCAGAGTCAGGGTTTGGAACATAGACTTGTCCCCTGTCATATGATGCGAGCATCCACTGTCCAGGTACCAGGACCTTTCCTTTTCTTTGGATGTTAAGCATATCTGCAATTGAAATTATCTCAGACTTAGGTACCCAGATTTTCATGGGTCCTTTGGGGTTAGTCCTGAAAGGTTTTGGCTTCTTGTTTCTGAAGTTATGATATTCAGACTTGTTCTGATACTTTGGATATGAATCCTTGTATCTTGAATAAGTCTGAGTTTCAGAACCTGAGTACTTCAGAACCTGAGTTCTCAAAGGTTTGGACTCAGATTTCTTCAGAACCTTAGACTTGAAGGTCTTTGGTTCTGAGTTCTTTAGAGTTTGAACCATTGAGCACTTTGGTTCTGATCTCTTCAGAATTTTAACTTTGTTTACTTCAGGCACAAGGCAAGCTTCAGTTTTGTCTTTCTTAAAACAATCAGAAGCATAAAACTGATTGGTTTGCTTTTGCTTGCTTTTCTTAACATTCTGAGATTGAAAATGTTTTGTGTTGATTGGTTTAATAGATTTTGAAGTTTTAATAAACTCAGTCTTTGAAATTTGTGAATCATTCAGATTCTGAGACTTACTAGTTCCAGGTTCTAAACACTTCAGATTCTGAACAGGTTTAGGTTCAGAGTCTGATTTCCTCTTACTCTTAGGCTTAGGACCTTTTGGCTTAGATTTAGGCAAGGTTTTAATATTTGCCTTCATCTTACCCTTAGGTTCAGAAGCTTCAGAGTCTGAGTTGTTCAGAACTTCAGACTTAGTCTCAGATTCTGATATTTTCAACTTCTCAGAGTTATCAGAAGCAGACACAAAGCATATACCATTGCCTTTTAAAATATTTTCAGAACATGAAGGTGAGTTTAATTCATTTGAAGGTTTGAATGCATCATAGCCAATGCCTTCACCTTTGTTTCTGATCATATTATACATCATGGAGGCAATTTTAGTTCTATTGAACCCAGTTAACATGAAATCCTGAAGAGCTATTTCCTGTTCATTAGGAACCTCTTCAGATTTCTTATGAGCCTCTTTTCTGAGTTCTTCAACTTCTTCATCATATTCAAAAATTTGATTCTGAAGTTTAAGGTTTTCCTCAGACAGCAAGTTAGTTTGATTTTTCAAAGATTTAATTTCTTTTAACTTGCTTTTAAGATGACTCATAAGATCATTAACTGTTTCAATCAATTCAGATCTAGAGAGTTCAGAGTATACCTCATCTTCTTCATCAGAATCTGAGCATGATTCAGCATCAGAAGATGCAGTTGTCATCAGGGCCAGGTTTGCTTCTTCTTCATCAGATTCTGACTCATTATCCAGATCATCCCATGTTGCCATGAGACTCTTCTTAAGCTTGTTTCTGAAACTGCTGGACTTTGAGCTGGACTTCTTTGCTTTTTCCTTCTGAAGATCAGGACAATCAGCAATGAAGTGCCCAGGCTTCTTGCAATTGTAACAGCTTTCCTTCTGGATATCCCTCTTTGAACCAGAACCAGATCCTCTAAAGTTACTGCTTCTGTTAGAGAATTTTTTCTTTCTATTCATCAGATACTGAAGTCTTTTAGACAGCATTGCAAGCTCATCAGCATCTGAATCTTCATCAGAATTTCCCTCAGGAAACTCTTCTTCAGATTCAATAGCCTTCAAAGCTTTAGCAGGCTTTCTTTTAGACTTCAGAGCTAATGTTTTTGATTCTCTAACAGACTCATCCTCATTGAGTCCCAGTTCATGCACTTTGAGGGAGCTTATCAGATCCTCAATACTCAAGGTATTCAGATCCTTAGCTTCCTCAATAGCAGTCACTTTAGGTCTCCATTTGGATGGCAGACTTCTTAAGAGTTTGTTCACATGGTCAGCTGTGGTATAACTCTTCTTCAGAATCTGAAGTCCAGAAACCAGAGTCTGAAATCTTGAGAACATAGTCTCAATATTTTCATCCTCTTTCATTCTGAACAGTTCATATTGCTGAACAAGAATGTTTGCCTTAGCTTCTCTAACTTTCTTATTACCTTCATAGTTAGAGCAGAGGGATGTGAAGATGGCCTTTGCTGTGGATTTGTCACTCAGCTTCTAATACTCAGTGTGAGGTAATGAATCCACAATGATACCTCTGACATGGTGATGCTTCTATAGATCTTTCTTTCTGCATCACTTAGAGCTCTTCTGTTGACAACAACACCTTCTTCATCCACTGGAATTGTGATTCCATCTTCTATGATGTCCCATAGTGAATCATCAACCCCAATAATGTGACTGTACATTTTACTCTTCCACCAAGAGAATTTTTCTGGGTCACCAGTAAACATAGGAGGTTTATTGTGTGACCTAGACTTCTTTTCTTCAGTACCATAGTCATATTGTACATTTCTTTGATTTCTGGGAGAGGGTGGATGTGAACCACTAGTTGAGGTCATGTTTTTCTCAGGATCAAGACTGACACACTGTTAAGTGTTAATATCAGAACCGGAGCTCTGATACCAACTGAAGGTGAGAAAAACACACACACAAGAAGGGGGGGGGTTGAATTGTGTGACTCAAAAACTTGTTCTTTTCTTTTCAAAACCTTAACACAAGTTCAGAACCAGGTTCTGAACTATGATCAGAAGTTAATGCAGCGGATAACAAGTTAAAAGGATAATGAAAGAGAGAGACACACAAGATTTATACTGGTTCCTTCTCAATGTGAGAAGTAGTCCAGTCCCCTTGTTTTCCAACAAGAGAGTTCCACTATAATCAGTTCTGATTACAATTTGCTCAACCACTAAGGAAGAGACTTCCAGTTGCTCAATCATAAAGAAAGAGGCTTCTATGCTCAACCACCAAGGAAGAGGCTTCCAATGCTCAAGTCACTAAGACAAGAGACTTCCAAATGCTCAAGACACTAAGTCAAGAGACTTCTGACTCAGACCACAAAGGAATGATGTTACAAATGCTCAGTATACAGACTGAGACTTTAAGGACCAAACTGGTTTACAAGTAAAGGAGTTTGGGATGAACACTTGATAAAATATCAGAGGTGTTCTCTAAATACAAAACAGGTTAAGACTCTTAACCTTAAGAAATTCTAAGTTACAAGACTGAAGAATTTATAAGAGTTTTTGAACTTGACAGTAAAACAGAGTACTGGTTCAGCAATTTGATTTCAAGAGTCTTAGACAAATTTCTTCTTCAAATCTTCTTCCTTTTATAGATGAAATATAGCTGTTGAAGATTTGCTTGATTTGAGGAAAGAGCCGTTGCAATTGAGCTAGGATTTCTGCAAATGTGTGCTGCACTTTTTCAAACAAAACAGAGCAGCAACCATTTTTGAAATGGCCTACCTTAAAAGTTGGAGAATGTTTGGGTCAGGGAGACAACTGTTCCATTGAGTTGTTCTGACACAACCAGGCATTAAATGCGCACAGTACTGGTCACTTTCCATGCCACATCAGCTTCAGAAGCTTCTGTGTGAACAGTGCATCAGAAGCTGCTGCATCAGAAGCTGCCTTGTACGGATCAGAAGCTGGCTTCAGGAGTTGACTCTGCGTTGACTTCTTCAGAAGCACCCAGACTTCAGAAGCTGCCTTTAGCCTCAGAAGCTGCACTTCAGGAGTACCACTTTAGGACCACTTCAGAAGCTCTCAGTTCAGTACCACTACTTCAGGAGCACTTCTTCAGACCCAGTTTCCTTCTAGCTTTGCAACATTGCTTCTTAGCTTTCCTTCCTTGCTCTAAGCTTGTTCTTCCATAACCATTCTCAATAAATAATCATAAAGCACATGGTTCTGAAAACACTTGAACAAAGCATTAGCAAATGACCAATTTTCTATTTAACACTTTGTTATCATCAAAACCATAAAGAGAGATATGTTTACACATAAATGTTTCAACAATCTCCCCTTAATTCATAAGAGACTTGTTAAACACATTTTGTTCCAACAATGTTATATCGGAGTTGACATTCATATTATGTTATATGATGAGCTGTTTGTTGAAATAATAATGTCCCGATGTGTGAAATATGCATGTTTTGTCTGTTTAATTTTGTTCTCGGGATCGGGGCGTTATATTGATTGGTGTGGGGGATAAAATTGACAGAAGAAGCACATCAAGTTTTGTATTCATTTTACAAGGAGCACCTACCTCCTGGTCATCTAAGAAACAATCAATTTTAGCACTCTCAAGCTGTGAGGCTGAATATGTTGCAGGTTTATCAGCAGCATGCCAAGCTAACTGGCTGCAGAATGTGTTTGAAGATCTAATGATTAAGCTGAAGCATCCTATCAAACTACTAATTGATAACAAGTTTGCAATTAATCTTGGTAAAAATCCTATTGCTCATGGGAAAAGTAAGCACATTGAAACTAGATTTCACTGCCTAAGGGACCAGGTGAATAAAGACAAGATAATGGTTGAACACTGCTCAACAAATGATCAGATTGCTAATGTTTTTACCAAACCAGTCAAGAGAGCTCAATTTCTGAAGTTAAGAAGAGAATTGAGAGTTGTTTCTTTTGAGAGTTTGAATTAAGGAGGAATGTTGAAACATAATTCTAAACTCTTGTATATGTTTTTGATTTGTACTATGTTAGTTAGTTAGTAACAACTTGTAACTACTTATCTAGTTTTTAGCAAGTTAATTATGGCTTAAGGCTTAGCTTGTAGCGCAAGCAATATAGAAAGCTATTTGTATATATAACTGATTCATATGAATAAAAGTTTATGCCTCATTCTATTAACAAAACCAAAAGTTCAGTCTGTTCACCAACAATAACATGTAACGAGTAAGTATATCTTAGAGCAATGTTATTTGAAAAGACCCTAAAGGTGCGAACCCTTTCACTGTGGTTTCTAATTAATGGAGTCATTGGATATTTCAATTAATAAAGAGATTAAAGAAGTTTTTTTAAGCAAAAGTGATGCAAGAGCACCACTAATAATCAATATATAAACAAAAAAAAAAAGAGTACAAGAAAGAAAAGGGGACCGAACCAAAACCTCTTTAGAAAGTGACAATTCTTAAGTTAGGTAATCCCAACCTATTCATAATGTATTCAGGTCTAATAACTATAGGAAGTTCATTCCAAATATCCACATTGTAAAGGGTCATAAAAAGACCAATAAAAGTTAATATATTTGCACAAAAATTCCTCTCTCTATAGATGTGTGTAACTATAAAGCGCATTTATTGAGTGAGAAGTAAGCAGTTCAGCCATCTGTTTCTTATAGCCCAAGGAACCATAAATGAATTAGAAAGAACTAATAGGACAAGCTTTGAGTGAGTTTCTGGAATCATTAGGTTCAAACTTTTATTGAATTCCAAGATGGTCTAATGCCTAATTATAAGGTTGTTTAGGTTGGAGATGCATTAGGTGAGATTAATGCAGAGTAAAAAAAAACTTATATAAATTTTGACCTAAAATATTTAACAATTATCTATGTTTGAAATCATGACTATTTGCAGAAATCACGCGGTTATCGTGATTTTGCAAAACTCACCTTAATTTTGTTAAAATCAGCGAGTATCCAAATATGCATTGAGATACAAAATCAGCGAGTATTTAAATATGCATTGAGATACCGATTCCACTTTTATCAATTTGGTACCAAAATGTGGAATTCCCTCCACGCAAAAGATCAAAGGAAAACAAGTGTATTTATCATGGCTCAATTTAAAATATTTTCAAATATCTTTTAACTCAAACCATAAAACATTACTACTACAAAAGAAACTATGAAACTAAATTAAAATAATGATGAGAAAATCAATTGATCATGTAATTCAACAATAGTAAAAATTAGTTAGCATCTGAGATGAATCATGAATTATTCACTTTTGAGCAATCAAATACTTTTTTTTTACAGCAATCAAGTACTTTTAAAACATCCATTGAATTTTGATTTTGAATCGGTAGTGTATCCTTGTCCAAAATTGATTCACTTTTTTGCTTTTCACTTTTTCTTCTTTGCTTTGCAGTTTGTAAGAAAAATAAAAACCATAGAAAAAGACACAAAAAGAAGATAAAAGCTGCCCCCACAGTTTTTCATGGTTAAAAACGTACCAAACTATTCCAATTTTGTTTTTTTTTATGAAAAAACTCTTTAGTAAAGCACTTCTCCTTCACTCTTTTTACCATCTTCTCTCAAAGTAAACAAACAAACCTCCTTTGATTCAAACAAATGGCAGAGAGAGAAAGAGAGTAAGTCTAGTAGCCAAACAAATAAATAAAGATGAAGTTTTATTGTTCATGTATCCATCATCCAATTGTTATGTTATATTTTAATATTTAATCATTTTGAATTTAATTTAAATTTTGAATTTACTTTGCCCACTTAATATTAATATCCAACAAAATTTCAAGATATCAACACAAAAATTCATAAATAAAAGGTTTGTTATGACTCATTTCTCAATATCGACTATGTGTGAAATACATATGATTTCATCACTTAAGGGAGGTCATTTTTAAAATAGCTGAGACCTACATATATTAAAAGAGATTGTTAAACCTCCCCAATGAAAGACAGAAAGCCTTATAAGACTCGATATCTTTTAAGTTCTCCTTTGAAAGAAAAAAATTAAAGTATTGTTTGTGAGAAGTGTTACTTTAAGCACTTTCTATCTTGCAGGTCTCATTTCTTTTTAATGTTAAAATAATACTTCATTCGGTCTTTATTATAACAAACAATTTATTTTTAAAATTTATTGAATAACTGATATATTTAGTCTACAATATAGGTCAGACACATCAATTTTTCAACAAATACAAAAAATGAATTATTTCTTATAATAGTGATCGTAAAAATATAATGATATAAAATTATTGATAAGCAGTATGAAGTTATAAGTGAGAGTATATTGAGTTGAAAAAATTCAGTGATTATTAAATACTATTATTAAAAAATTAAATAAATAACCCAAGTACATATGATTCATTCAAGGGTCATGCTAACTACCCGTGACATTAGTTAAAGAAACATAAAAGAAAAATTTTGCATTAAAATAAACATTTTTATACCTTAAAAGTTTGACTACACATCTTTTAAATTTTTTTACCATATTTACTTCCTTAACTAATGTCTCAAAACACTAGTTATCATTTTTTTCGTTTAAATATGAATGCTCTTGACTTAGAGTGAGTGTTTTCACCTCTACTCAATAAATAAATAAATAAATTAGCAACTTTGAGAAGGATGGAGAACTGGTCTACTATGTGGTAGTTAAGCATTGTCGAGTAGCTAAGATAGAAAAAGAGAAAATTTTGAAAACAAAAAAAGACAAATATAAAAAAGAGTGTAAATAAAAAGAGTTGAATAGATACATGCACTGTATGAGAAGAAAGAAGAGTGAAAAAAAAGGTATATAGTGAGAGAGAAATTAGAGAAAGAGCAGAAAGAGATGGTGGGCTCAGGAGCAACATCAGATAGGAGCAAAGAAGCTGTTGGGATGATGGCCCTTCATGAGGCCCTCAGAACCGTCTGTCTTAACTCAGACTGGACTTACTCTGTCTTCTGGACTATTCGTCCTCGCCCGTATAACTCTCTCTCTCTCTCTCTCTCTACAAGTTTCTATATATTTTCTTATCTTTGTGTTTATATGTCTGTTTCCTCAACTGGGTCTTGTCCATTTCTTGCAGAAGAGTTAGAGGTGGTAATGGCTGCAAGGTTGGTGATGATAACGGCAGCTTGTAAGTGTTTGTGTGCTATTGACTCCTATCTCGAATATAAGCAAAACAAGTCGAACAAAGTTGATGTATTTGGTCCATAAGCAAAGCAAATGAAACAAAGTTGATGTATCTGGTTAAAAATGACCGGAGTAATATCTATGTTTTTGTATTTTTGTGCATAAATGATGTGAATTTGATGAATATGGGTAGTTTATGATAATGGGCTATATTGGTTAGTTTATAGTAATTTTTTTTTTTTATGATTTAACACTTAACATGCATTTTTTGTTTTTGTTAAGGATGTTGATGTGGGAAGATGGATTTTGCCGAGGAAGAAGTGGTGTTGAAGAAATTGATGGAGAAGATCCTGTGAGAAAAGCCTTCAGCAAAATGTCCATTCAATTGTATAATTATGGAGAAGGGTGGGTACTGGGTAGGTGTTTGTTTGTTTGTTTGTTACTATGTTGTGCTTTTATTCTCTCTCCTTCTCTTTCTATCTGATTCTTGTTGTCTCCAATAGCATGTGAAGGGAGTTACTGTTTAAGTGTTAACTGTATACACAACAACAACAACAACAACAAGCACAACCTCAAACACAAACTCTTGTTCTTTGTACTATGTTATGATTGGGTGGATTTTGTTTTGGAACAGGTTGATGGGGAAAGTTGCATCTGATAAGTGTCACAAGTGGGTCTTTAAAGAGCCAACAGAATGTGAACCCAATATCTCTAACTACTGGCAGAGTTCATTTGATGCTGTATGCATTTTTCAACTCTTTTCTACTTCTCTTTCATCTTTCACTTGTCTATGTCTAACTGCTTGATAAGAATCATGGCGAGTTTTGCAAAATCATGGTGTTACCGTTCATTTATTGAAGTTTGAAAGTTTAATTTTTATCTAAATTACGATGACTCATTGTGATTCTGATTCTGATTCTGTCCGACTCAACATCTATCTAAATATCAACTTATTAGTATCTTTTATTTATTTTAGACAAAATATATATAGATGGAGACTTTACATTGTTATTACATTCCAATCAAGTATTAAATTTTGTTTTTTTGTTTTGTTTTTCTATTGATTATTATGATGAGAAGTTATTTTGATGTTGATTGATTTCATCCTCTTTTGGTATTAATTGCAGCTTCCTCCTGAATGGACTGACCAGTTTGAATCAGGCATTCAGGTCAGAAAACAGAATCATTATTACAAGCTTTGGTTTTTTTTGCTATTATTATTGGTCTCACAAGGATTAATTGATTTCTTAAGATTTTTCAACTCATTTTATTTGTTTCCATGAGCAGACCATAGCTGTAATTCAAGCCGGACATGGTCTTCTTCAACTTGGTTCATGCAAGATTGTAAGTCCATTTCTATCATTTTTCTTTCTTCTTTCCACTCAATTTTAGTTTTTTCATATTTCGAAATTGCGGCTCTTGTCTACATCTACTCTCAACCCTATCCCACGCGAGTCTCGTGTACTAGTCCGCCCTTTTAATCTCCTTATATGTGATTTTTAAACTTACTTTCACCATTTCTACTTACTTTGTATGAAAATGGATTCTCTAAAGTTGGGATGTCCCTGCCTTTACGCAGTCAAAGTATCAGTGACGGTTGGATTCAGATTAGACACTTCACAAACTAAATTTTAATGAAAATTCAAAATCTGAACTTAAAACCCAAACCGTTTAATCTTGATCTGACACTCACTGATGTGTTGATTGCACTACAAGGAATCTTGATGCAATTTGTATTGGTTCCACTATTCATCAGGTCAAAGAATCTCATAAAAAATGAAACAAATAATGTTTGATATTTTATTATTCTATTTTTCAGATTCCTGAAGACCTTCATTTTGTCCTAAGAATGAGACACACATTTGAATCATTAGGCTACCAATCTGGCTTCTACCTCTCACAACTCTTCTCTTCAACAAGGAACACATCCTCATCAACTTCACTTCCTTCAAAACCATCTTCCACCATTCCAATTAGGCCACCTCCACCACTCTTCAACTGGGGTCAGAGACCACTATCTTCTCCTTCCTCAATGCTATCCTCACCCAATTTTCAACAACATGCAGCTAGGCTTGGTTTTCCACAAACCAAAGATGAAACACACATGTTTCTCATGCCTCATGCATCATCACATGAAACTCCAAGAATTGAAGACATGATGGGAGAACATCATGAAAGTGACATTAAATGGCCAAATGGTTTGTCTTTCTTTAATGCTTTAACCGGAAGAGCTGATGATGCTAAACTTTTGTTTAATCCGGAGAGCTTAGGAGGAAAACAAGGTGATCATGATCATAATCAACATCATCACACTCTTAATCAAAATCCTAATTCAGATGGCTCAAACCCAAATGAGTTTTTGAGCTTGGATAGTCACCATGAAGGTGGAAGAAAAATGGACAAGTTTAAGAGGAGCTTCACTTTACCTACAAGAGTGGCTTCATCATCTTCATCTACTTCAATGGATCATCATCAACAACAAGGTGTGGAGTATAGGAATTCAGAAGGAGGTATGTACTCAGATGTTATGGAGACCTTTATGGAGTGAATGTTTGGAAGAAAAATTAGAATTTGTATCTAGGAAGAAAAGCTAGCTATGTTCCTTTTTTATGTGTTTGTTTTTTTCACTATTGTATCTTTGTGTTTTCTTCTGTATTCCTCTTAATGAGACTTTATTAATGATCATTTGTTTCTCTTTTAGTTCATAGACTAACATTAGTGGTTAATTTGGTAAGGGAATGAGACTCTATTTGCAGTAGATGGAACTCTGAATCTCATTCAATGTCTCAATGCATGAGAAACAAAACCCATGCATATCTCTAATCAAAACTCTATGTTTGGTAATTAAACTCTCTCATGCTATGACACTATAATAAGTAAACTCACTATTTTCAATGAATTTTTACTCATCAAAACTGCAATATAACTCAGTAGGGTAATATGGCATTGGATATTATACAAGAATGGTTACATATCATGTCTACGTAAGAATAATTTTGACTAAAGCAGAAACAATTGTAGTTGGTGTTTTAAGTTAAAAAAAATCATTTTTGGAAAAGAAATAAATTAATTTATCAGAGATACCCTAATAAAACTAAGCAAACTGCCCAATTCAATCCACTGAATTGTGTGACATGTACAACTTATTCCTGTGCTTGGAACTGACTATATATAACTTACGTTCTTTGTTTTATATAGTCAATTATCATAATATGTTTGATTTTTTATGCCATTTTTATAATTATGCCTCTTGGGCTATATGTTAATTGTAAAGATCACTTTAAAGTCTCCAATCATGAATTTTATATATGTGGGTGAATCATTCAGCATTTTTCACTGTGTTTATATAGTGTTCAATAGTAAAAGTCAAAGAAAGTTCGATTAATGAAGCTAACTATTTTGCTTAATTTGAAAAATCTTTTGTTTTCCAATAAGATTTCAAGGGTCAAATCCATTTTTGTCGCATTGCATCTCTCATATCAAGGGTTAAAGAGAGAATTGATTATAGTCTCATGTTATTGCTTGTGTGACAAGCAACCTGAGTCTTCTAACCTTATTTTCTTTCGGTGTGATTTTGTAGGTGCTTTATAGTATTGGTTTACTAATGTTCTATAAGCCCCGTTTGGTTTGAGCTTATTTTGAGCTTATGAAAAATAGCTTATGTAAATAAATTAGCTTTTATTTTAATTTATAAGCTCTCACTAACGAAAATTGAATCTTCATAATCTGTTTTTTCATAAACTATCTTAAAAACTTATAAATAATACATAAAAACTTATTTATTTACATAAGTTGTTTTATATAAGCTCTAAAATAAGCTAATCCAAACGGACTTTGAGCTCCATTAATAGATTCTCACTATTTGTAACTAGAATTGGAGCAATCTTTTCCTTTCTTTTAGGAATCTTATTAGATTTGAAGACACGGTTATTTTCATGCAACAAGTGATTAACATCATAAGAAGTGGTGTATCATTCTCATCTAATCATTCTAAAAGTAACATGTATTCATCAATTCGTGGGTTTAAAATTCTCAAGGATTTGATGTCAAATGTCACCCTCATTACGCTCCCAAAATAATTTAAGTGAATTGTTCTTGCCCTCCTTTAACTTGGGTTAAATGTAATATTGATGGAGTATCTAGAGATTGTCTTGGGCTTTCAATTTGTGGTGGAATTTTCAAGATCATTGTGAGAATTTTCTTTGCGGTTTTTTAGAGTCCTCAGTCGAAGTTGAAACTAAAGGTGCTATGTTTGCTATATAATTTGCTTCTAGCATGGGTTAGACTAATTTTTAGCTTGAAGGTGACTCCTCTTTGACAATTCAAATTTTTAGTAAACCTTCTTTGGTTTCTTGGAGATTATTGAACCGGTGAATTAGTTGTCTCGATATCATTCAAGGATTTTGTTTTCAAGTTTACACATATCTTTAGAGAAGGCAATAATTGTGCAGACAAATTGGCTACTATTAGTTTCCAGATCAATGGTGTTAAGTGGCGGGACTTTGTTTCAGCTTTCATCTATGATGATTTTTCATTTTTTTAAGGAAATCTATGATGATTTTTCTTGTAACCATAATGGTCTTACTTTTTTTTTTCCCTTCCCGTTTTTTGTTGATGCATTTTTTGGTATTGTTTATTTACTGAAAGTTGACATTTGCAAAACGAAACTTCTTCAAGGAAATTGTGGGATTTGTGGAATGCAAATTTGCATAAACCTCATTGAGTAATTGATTAATGATGAAAATGTACTCATTGAAGATGGATCTAGACTTATGAAGAGTGGTTCGTCTACGAATAAAGTTGGTCATGAGAAATAAATGGTCTTCTACACATTAATTAACTACTATAAACTTGGGTATTTTTCCATGTTTAGGAGGTAGATGTATAGTTTGGATGAATACGTCAATTTAGTGAAAGTATATTGAACGATTATTTTTCATAAATGCAATACATATTTAAAAATCTTCATGCAAGTTGTTAATTGACTGTTGGTTTTATTAATCTTTTTTTATTCCAAGTACATCGAATCAAACAATAATCTTAATCAACTTGCCTTTTCTTATTATAGTAAAGGACAGAGTCCCAAATATACCCACCCTGAGTATATAAACAAAGTAAAAAAAGGTAGAAAGAGGGACAAAATAATAAAGTAGGAAGAGAGAAGACCAAGCATGCAGTAGCAACTAGCAAGAATAATAGTAAAGGGTTTTACTTTTACCATCTTATCTACTTCTCACTAGCCTTACAATTTTTACAAAAATATTCATGAAATTTTAGATTCTAAAAACCGAATACATTCAAACTAAGTTTGGATTTTATAATCCGAAATATGCTTATGTATAATGAACAATCAGAATCTCTCTCATTTCAGCAGTTTTCAATTTTGCTTTTAAAAACAACCAAAAAACAAAGTAAAAAAAATGATAAAAACCTGTCAAATAAAATCATAAACATACCACCAAAAAATTTTAAAAATCAAATAAACCTAATGCAAATTTGTTCAGATTTTTATGAGAATATGAAAAATTAAAAAAAATAAAAAATAAGTCTAAACGATGGAATTTTAGATTTTGATGGGCGGAGTCCCGCAAGAAGTGAATGTGTGCACGTGACATCTTAATCTCACACTTTTATTATTTTTATTTTTCATCATCTACTTTGCTTTCTTGATTCCTTGCACCACTAATTAAAATATACAATGTCTGTGTTTTCTCACTGACCTGTGTTGCATCTCGATGATGACTTTTTGGGGGCAACCCCTTTCTTTGGTTTTGGGTTTTGATGATCACTAATGTTACATTACTATATTGCATTTATGTAGGTATACCACTTTTAAATGTCTAAAGTGTCTGTGTATATATATATATATATATATATATATATATATATATATATATATGAGATTTGCTAATATACACCCACTAGTTTTTATGTGGGAGTATTTTAGCAACATGCATCTTTAGGTGTATTTAACCACTTTTTAGTTATCACTTGCTAAAATACTTCTTCTAAAAAATAAGTGGGTGTATTCTAGCAAATGCTTATAGGAGTTGCTAACATACACCCACTTATTTTATAGAAGGTGTGTTATAGCAACATACACCTCAAGGTGTATTTATCAACTTTTTAGTTATAACTTGCTAAAATACTCCCACATAAAAACTAGTGGGTGTATATTAGCAAATCCCTATATATATATATATATATATATATATATATATATATATATATATATGTGGGAAGGTGTTAGCCCATATTTTTTATAAACTTAAAATATGCTCTCAACACGCATTAAATGCTGAAGGGAATCTTGTAAGATTCTATCGAATCGAAGAGCAGAAAGGCTCTTGGAATTGTTCACATGTTCAAGGGAATATTTACAAATACAAGGCTAAGACAAGAAAGAGGACTTCGAACCGTAAGGCAAATCGACCTAGCATATGATCTAATCGAAGCAACAGATTTCTGGACTTAGCACAATTCTGACAAACTTCACAAAACTCAGTTCGACTTCGAGCGATACAACCGTTCTAAGGAGCAGTTAAGTGCATGCAGGGTGTACGTGGCAGGACATTTGGCAGTAGGATAGTGTTCGACCGTTAGGGCAGTTTATTTTCGAAAGTCTATATATAGTAGTTTTTTAGTCAGAAACGAGGTCACAATTCATTTATACGAAAATCCTTGTAAAACTCAAAGTACCCATGCTATCGAGAGAAACGAGTGAAATGGGATCCAAGTATGAATCTGTGAACCATCCTTTTCTGTAAAGCACATTTACAATTCTATGCAATTTACTTTTCATGTAAATTTATCTTTCAAGCATTTTAAACTTCATGCAAAGTTTATTGTCTTTCATTTAAATTCTTGTCATTTACCTGTTTCGATCGAAGCAAAGCATTCGTTTATTAAGAATTTATTTTCCTTGTTGCTTGCAATCCAAGTGACTTGTACATTTAATTCTCCAAAAACTATAATAAATGTTTATGCGTGATGAACATTCAAACAATTTAAAGAATTCAAACAAAGCACTATGCTCCTAAGATTCACTAGTTGATCTCGCAAGCAATTAACCCAGACTAGCGGTTGTTTACCAAATTTCAGCGTAAACAAATTGGCACGCCCGGTGGGACGTGTGCTTTAATTGAATCTTTTCTATTAAAAAACATTTTCGTTTGGATTTGCAAGTTTCTATTTGTGCATTCTGTCTGGAAATTGTGTTAGTGCATATTCTTGAGGAGTGGGAAAATACTCCCGGAAATGGTTAGACCACCACCCAGAAATACAAACACAAATAATATGGAAAATGCAAATATGAATGATAACAACAATGTGTCAGCGCCTTTGAGTGCATTAAACACTTCGAGTGAAGTTACTGCGAATGTGACTGGAGCAACCATATCCGCTCCCAGTTCTTCGACAATGGGCGTTACCATGCCTATCAATGTGTCAACAACGATGCCTTTCACCACCGCAGGCCCTGCAGTTTCGATACCCCAAAATGTAGGGAGCCAGTCATCCCCAGTAAGAGGGGGAGGCACAATTGGCTTTACGTTCAGTATGCCTTTTTCACAATATATGAATCAAGGCAACAGTAGGAATGTGCCATATGGTATGCCTACAGCACTGATGCAAGGGTTACAAACTAGCCCTTCATTATATTCAGAAACTGTGCCTGGCATTTACTCGCCTACAAACCAACGTTTGGCCTCCAGTTCTGTTAATCGAAATGCAGTGCCACCATTAACTAATACATCCTTGATGTCTTTAAGGCAACAAATGGATGAAAGTAATCATGATATGGTTAATATGTTGACACAACAAATTGGTACAATGTTTAATCCTTTGATACAAAATACTAACCAGTCTTATCAATTGTTAGCCACCCAGATGGGTAGGATGGCTGATTTCTTTGGGGCTCCACATGTTCCTAATCAACCAGTCCCCCAGATCCAGAATCTAGCACCCATACAAAACATCCAAATACCAAATAATGCTATGGTGCCTATGCCCAATAACATAGTGGTACAGCCTAATCAAGGACAATTACAAGTGGGTCCAATCGAACCACAGGTTCAACCACAAGTCCAACCACAAATCGAACCAAATCCAGGGATAGTCTTAGTAAATCGAAATCAAAATGCTGATGAAGTGGTTAGAAATGTCCAACAAAATAACTTAGGGGCACAAAATAACATAGCAAATTTGGTCGAAGCTATCTTAGTCCAAAATGGTTTGAATGTAGGTTTACATAGACCAAATTTTGTTTCTGTCTTGTCAGAATATGTGTTTCAAACTGAACTACCAAGGGGTGTCAAAATCCCAAAATTCACTAAGTTCGCTGGTGACACTAGCGAATCAACTGTTGAGCACATTGCAAGATTTCTGACAGAAGCAGGAGACATAGCAAACAATGAAAATTTAAGGATGAAGTACTTCCCAAATTCTCTGACAAAAAATGTTTTTACATGGTTTACAACCCTCCCTCCACATTCCATACATAATTGGAATCAATTAGAGAGAGTTTTCCATGAACAGTTTTACATGGGACAATCAAAAATAAGCCTTAAAGAATTGGCAAGTGTTCGACGTAAAGCGCCTGAATCAATTGACGATTATCTGAATAGATTCAGACTTTTAAAGGCAAGGTGCTTCACCCAAGTCCCTGAACATGAATTAGTCGAAATGGCTGCTGGTGGCCTAGACTATTCGATTAGAAAGAAATTAGATACTCAGTATTTGAGGGACATGGCTCAGTTGGCTGATAGAGTTCGACAAGTCGAACGGCTAAAAGCTGAAAAGGCTAGAAATTCTAAATTTCATAAGAGGGAAAAGGTTGCATATGTCGAAGCAAATGACAGTGACCAAGAGTTCGATATCACTTATGAAGATATCGAAGACAATGAGGTTGATTTAGCAGAATTAAAACCTGGACCTCCTTATGTCTGTAAACTCCTTAGACCTTCGAATGGGAAAAATCCTGTTTAGCCTAAAAATGATAAATTTGTGTCTAAAACTTATACATTTGACATAACCAAATGTGATGAAATATTTGATTTATTAGTCACAGATGGCCAGATTATTGTTCCTAAGGGCTTAAAAGAACCCCCAATCGAACAACAGAAGAAAAGGGGTTATTGTAAATTTCATAATTTCCTTGGCCATAAAACCTCACGTTGTATTCTTTTCAGGGATTTGGTCCAGAAGGCTCTCAATGAAGGGAGACTCAAGTTTGGTGAGAAACCAAAGGCCACTCAGGCGAATGTTGAAACACCTAAAGCTGTTGAAACTCTCTATGCGGAGCCTCAAGGAATAATGATGGTCGAAGCAATGGACGTGTCTCAGGTGCAAGTTCAAGACATATCTGAAGAAGACTACAATGAAAAGATGAAAGTTGTGTATCCTCAGACTGAAGAGGATTTGATCGATTTCTTGAACAGATGCAAACTCGAAAACAAGAGCGTAATGCTGTGTCCTCGCTGCAGTGCAGTATGTGATAGAGAGGCTACTGAGGGCCTCAAGAAGTACCAAGTTGTCAACAAGGGGGCAAAGCAAAACCAGCGTTTCGATAAAGGCAAGAGGGTTATGGTGCAGTCGAACCACAACCAAAAATCTGGTCGAAAGAATACCTTTGTTCCTCCTGGTTCGATTCCTGTCGAAAAATGGATGCACCAGGGGCTCATAAGGTTCAACAAAGGAGCTTTGGAAGTAGGTGGTTCCAGTGGAATGAACCAAGTTGGCCCACAGGAGGCTAATAAGTATTCTTATAGGAACAATTACAAGGGTAAGAATCCTATGACAAGGACCCAATGGCGCAGGTTTCAGCGTCAAAAGAAATTGGCCCAACAGAATCTGCAGACTGGCCAATATAAAGAAGTGTCTAGGAGGCCAGCAAAAGAAAGACTCTTTCCTCCAGTGGATGAAGATAAGATGGAAGACGAGGATTTGCTGGATTCCGAACCTGATTTCGATGTCATCTGCGTGGTATCCATCTTGCCATCTGAGTATGATGTCCAATCCGAGGTTACTGAGATCGAAGCGGAATTCGATCATCTTGATATGGCTGACCCAAAGCCAGTATGTTACTATGTGATGAACAATGGCTGCGTTGAAGAGCAATTAGCCTCTTTCGAGAAGCCAAGTCTTGGGATGAAAAGTCATCTCAAACCCCTTTTCATCAGAGCAAAGGTTGAAAATGTTGGGATCAACAAAGTGCTCATAGATGGGGGAGCAGCTGTCAACTTGATGCCTCAATCTATGCTCTACAAGATTGGGAAATATGACACTGATCTATCTGCCCACAACATTGTGCTCTCTAATTATGAGGGCAAAACTGGCTATTCGTTGGGAGCCATACAAGTTGATGTTGCTGTAGGCAGTATAGTTCGACCAACTCTATTCCTGGTGGTACAATCCAAGGCTAACTTTAACTTGCTGTTAGGAAGGGAATGGATCCACGGAGTTGGGGCTGTACCATCTACTCTCCACCAGAAACTTATTATTTGGAGGGAGGATGGGATTGTTGAAAACATAGAGGCAGATCAAAGCTTCTATAGGTCAGAGGTTGACATTGTTACTCCACAAACCTTTGACAAAAATTTGGCTAATATAGCACCTTGTGGGGACAAGGACTCTGCTTTCGAGCCAAGTGACAGTGTTATCCATTCTGTCAAGCTCCATCCTACCCATGGCTTTATATGGGAGATGGAAGAAATTGGTACTGTTCCCTCTGAAGATGGAGTCATTCCACCAACTGGGTGGAATATATATGAAGATTACTATGACTGAGGCCACTGCATGGGCCAGGATTACGGCTTATATGGCCGAAAATAGATTAAATACGGCCCTTGAGGCTGAGTTTCAACAAAATATGGCAGTTGAAGCCAAGATCGAAGATCAGAAAATCAAAGAAACAAAGGATCGAAGACTTGACTGCATTTATGACGATGAGCCATTGGGGTTCGAGAAGGATCCTATGAGTGAGGCGCCAAAGATGCAAGCACAAGATCCTTTGGAGGAGATCGATATTGGAGATGGCTCGATCAAAAGGCCAACTTATATCAGTGCCAATATCACTTCAGGCCTAAAAGAAAAGCTGGTGCTTCTTCTTAAAGAGTTCAAAGACTGTTTTGCTTGGGATTACAACGAAATGCCTGGGTTAAGCAGAGAAATGGTCGAACTGAAATTACCTATTAAAGAAGGAAAGAGGCCAGTAAAACAATTACCAAGAAGGTTCGCACCAGAAATCATGTCCAAGATCAAGGAGGAGATCGAGAGGCTGCTGAGGTGTAAATTCATCAGAGCTGCCAGGTATGTCGAATGGTTAGCAAATATAGTCCCTGTTATTAAAAAGAATGGAACTCTTAGAGTATGCATAGATTTTAGGGATTTAAATAATGCTACACCTAAAGATGAATATGCTATGCCAGTAGCAGAAATGTTAGTAGATTCAGCAGCTGGCTTTGAATTTTTAAGTATGTTAGATGGTTATTCTGGTTATAACCAAATATTTATTGCTGAAAATGATGTGTCAAAAACAGCATTTCGATGCCCTGGTGCATTAGGCACTTATGAATGCGTTGTTATGCCTTTTGGTTTGAAAAATGCGGGGGCCACTTATCAAAGGGCCATGAATTCTATGTTCCATGATTTTATAGACACATTCATGCAAGTTTATATAGATGATATAATCATCAAATCCTCGTCTGAAGATAGCCATTTGGATTACCTTAGGCAGTCTTTCGAACGAATGAGGAAACATGGATTAAAAATGAATCCATTAAAGTGTGCTTTTTGTGTGCATGCAGGAGATTTCCTTGGTTTTGTGGTGCATAAAAAAGGCATCGAGATAAACCAGAACAAGACAAAGGCTATTCTTGAGACAAAGCCTCCTTCGACCAAGAAACAGCTTCAATCTTTGCTAGGGAAAATCAACTTCTTGAGAAGATTCATTTCGAATCTAAGTGGCAAAGCTCAAACTTTTTCGCCATTGCTTCGACTCAAGAAAGATGAACCATTCCAATGGAGTGAAGAGCATCAAAAGGCTTTCGATGAAATTAAAGAGTATTTGATTAAGCCTCCTGTACTAATGCCTCCTAGTCGAAACAAAGCTATGAAGTTGTACATTGCTGCGTCTGACAAGACCATTGGGAGCATGTTGGCTCAGGAAGATGAAAATGGCGTGGAGCATGCAATTTATTATCTTAGTCGTGTATTAAATGATGCAGAAACTAGATATACTGCCATAGAAAAACTTTGTCTTTGTTTGTATTTCTCTTGTATTAAACTTAAGCAATATATAAAGCCTGTTGATGTCTATGTGTATTCTCATTATGATATTATTAAACACATGTTATCGAAGCCTATTTTGCACAGTAGAATTGGAAAGTGGGCTTTAGCATTAACAGAATATTCTTTAACTTACAAGCCCTTGAAATCTGTTAAGGGTCAAATTGTGGCAGATTTTATTGTAGATCACTCAGTGATCGAAATGCCTCAAAACTATGTAGATACTGAACCTTGGATTTTGTATTTCGATGGTTCTAAACATAAACATGGAACTGGGATTGGAATTTTAATAATATCCCCCACAAAAATCCCAACTAAGTTCAAGTATAAGATTAAAGGTCTTTGCTCAAATAATGAGGTTGAATATGAAGCTTTAATCACAGGCCTTGAAATTTTAATTAGCTTGGGGGCAAGAAATGTTAACATAAGGGGTGATTCAGAGTTAGTGTTGAGACAATTAACACAAGAATACAAATGTGTAAAAGAACACTTAGCAAAATATTTTGTTATAGCAAGTTCTCTTCTGAATCATTTCGATTATATTAATATTGAACATGTACCTCGACTAGAAAACCAAGAAGCAAATGATTTAGCCCAAATAGCTTCAGGGTACAAATTGTCGAAGGAAAAGTTAACTCAGTTGATCGAAATAAAAGATAAACTGGTGTTACAAGAGCCATTGAGCACTACATTGTCAATGCCAAAACTTGTGGGGGCAAGTACACCACAAGATAGTGAAGATGAAAACGTGGATGATCTTCAGGAAAAAATTCAAATTTTTGCCATTGACAATATGTTGGATAATGATTGGAGAAAATCCATTGTTGAATATTTGGAAAATCCAACAGGTAATGTGGCTCGAAAGATCAAATATAGGGCTTTGAACTACGTGATTATGGGAAATGAATTATTTAAAAAGACTGCAGAAGGAATTTTATTAAAATGCCTAAGTGAATCAGAAGCATACTTAGCAGTTTCCCATGTTCATAGTGGTGCCTGTGGGTCACATCAAGCAGGACATAAAATGAAATGGCTTTTATTTCGACAAGGTTTATATTGGCCGTCTATGTTAAAAGACTGCATAGAATTTGCTAAAGGCTGTCAAGAATGCCAAAAGCATGCAGGGATACAGCATGTACCTGCTAGTGAGTTACACTCCATAATCAAACCTTGGCCTTTCAGAGGATGGGCTCTGGATTTAATTGGTGAGGTTAAGCCTGCTTCGTCTAAAAACCAACGATATATTTTAGTTGGAATAGATTATTTTACTAAATGGATTGAAGCAGTGCCTTTACCAAATGTCGATCAGGAGGCAGTAATTAGTTTCATTCAAAACCATATTATTTATAGATATGGTATTCCTGAAACAATTACCACTGATCAAGGTTCAGTTTTTACTGGACGAAAGATGCAAGAATTTGCTCAAGAAACTGGCTTTCGATTATTAACCTCAACACCATATTACGCGCAAGCAAATGGTCAAGTCGAAGCAGCCAATAAAATCATCATTAACTTGATTAAAAAACATATTGCCCAAAAACCAAGAAATTGGAATAAAACGTTGGATCAAGTTTTATGGGCATGTAGAAATTCTCCTAGGGAATCAACTGGCACTACCCCATTTCGACTGACGTTTGGTCATGATGCTGTACTTCCAGTCGAAATACATTTGCAATCAGCCAGAATACAAAAACAAATGGACATACCAATTGATCATTATTGGGAAATGATGTCAGACGAGTTGGTTGATTTAGATGAGGAGAGATTAAGAGCATTAGAAGTCTTGACTAGGCAAAAGGAAAGAGTTGCAAAAGCTTATAACAAGAAAGTAAAGTCAAAAACTTTTAATGTTGGAGACTTGGTGTGGAAAGTCATTCTGCCCATGGATAGAAAAGATCGAACCCTGGGCAAGTGGTCCCCAAATTGGGAAGGACCATTTAAGATAGTTCAGATTTATTCGAACGGTGCTTATGAGTTAGAGGAATTAACTCCTGATCAACGTACCTTGAGTATAAATGGTAAGTATTTGAAAAGATATAGACCAGCGCTGCAAGAGATTCGAATAAATCAAGAATAGTTCGAAAAAATAAATAACTAAAGTGGCAACTAGCGAAAATGCCAATAAAATCAAATATTCGAATTAAAAATGGTGGGTTTTATCCCTCATCATACAAAGATCTTATCTTGGATTTTTTACCCATCATAAAGTGCTAAGATTTTATTCGAATTACAAAAGAAAAAGTGGCACGTTAATCTTGAATGGGCCTTCATCTAAAAGAAAAGTGACACGTTGATCTTGAAGGGGCCTTCATTTCGAATCCACTTCTGAGTCTGATGAACGAAGATATTCCCTGTTCTCATCATAGGTCGAAAGGAATTCTGCCCAATCAGGGTCCGTACTATCAGACTCTGAGGAGGAAATCTCTGGTTGAGCCTTTGAAGGTGTTTTCCCTTCAGGAGGAGAGGGAGCTCTGCAGGTTCTTGAGCTTTCGCCCTTGGAAGAAGGTTTCTTGGTCTTCTTTGAGGAATCAGCAGTTTTTTTGTTGTCCTTCTTTGCAGACGTTGCTTTCTTTTTATCGGTGTCCTTCGCAATTTGTTTGCCTTTACCCATGTTTTCAGAGGATAGGCTCTGGTTTTAATTGGTGAGGTTAAGCATGCTTTGTCTAAAAACCAACGATATCTTTCAAAAATGGGTGATGGTGGCTATGCTATTATGACTTGCAGAATAGAGTGAGTAAAACGGATAGAGAATGACCATATATATAATGGTAAGACCATTAATAACTCTTCAACCGTTTCCTAATTTTTCTCGGAATTCACGCCACTTCAGTTTGACTATTTTGGAAACGGATGTTTGATTTATTTTGAAACTAGATCCAGTCAGAGATATGGCTTAGTAGTTACGCGTTTCGTTTTAGGCACAATCTTATCCGTTACTAAAAAAGAGGAGTTCAGAGTGTATCACGAAAACCAAGTAAATCTTCGATATCTGGCGTTTTCAAATGCTAAAATAGTCAAAGTGACTCGAAGTAAAAATAAGCGCATAATAAAACTTCAAAGAGATTCGAAATGATAGTTAAAGAAACTGCCACAAACTGGGCATGTCTTGAACATTACAATCAAAATATGCCAAAAAATGTTCGAAATTCATAAGATAATTAAGGTATTACAAATGCTTTACAGACTCCCAGTACAATTTGGTTAAGCTGTTGATCTCTTTATCGAAGACCTGGCGGGCACTTTCCAAGCTCTTAACCTCTTCAAGGATTACTGCAGAAGCACTGTAAGCCTTAAGACCCTCTCGTCCCTTCTCATCAATTCGAGCCTTATCGAATTGTTAACGTCCTCTTCGAGTTGGTTGCGTTTGGCTTCCTCTTCAGCAATTTTCTGCCTATAGTTGTCAATCTGCGACTGCAACACGATGATATGATTTTCCCAATCAGAGATGTTGTCATTGCAAACCTTGATATCAGGGTGCGCTTCTTTGGCGAGATTTGCTAATCGATCAACTTCAGCTTGTGCAGTTTTCGCCCTTTCGAGCAAATGGTCATGTGTTCGTTTCTGAGCAACAAGCCTCATGGCACTGTCCTCATCATGCTGCACAGTTTTGGCCAGTTGATCAATAATTGATTCGATTTGAATAACCTTCCCTAAGGTTTCGTCAGTAGTCAAAGGATTGTGGAGTTTCTTCAAAAAGTTGAGATGTCCAAAAGCAGTGGAGGGATTTGCTTTGATTATGCTAGGCACATCTTTCATTACAAAATCTGTAGTCAGTTTTAACAGAAGTGAGTCTTGACGCACAGATGGCAGAACATCTCCTTTTTATAAGCTTCAGCAATCAGCATTGATTTGAACCCAGTCTTCTGAATTGATATGTTTCTGAATTATGCAAGGCTCAATTAGGAAACATATAATTCAGCATTGTATCTTTGTAAAGATTCTTCAGTAAAATATGAACTTCATAAACATGAGCCAAATCTTCATTAGATCTTCACTAATTCAAACAGCATTCTAGAACAATTCATCCATGATTAAACCTTGACAAATCTCGCAAAGATTCGCGCAGAAAGAACTTAAAAAATACTCAGCTTCTGAAGAAGTCAACGAAAGTCAACTGTTGAATAGTGCGTCTGATGCACTGTTCCTGCGTCTGAAGCATTTTAGCGTCTGATGTACTGTAGCTGCGTCTGAAGGAGCATTCAGCTTCTGAAGGGCAAAAGTGCTTCTGAACTTCTTCAAAACCGTTTTCTTGCAACTGAAGACTTGTTATACACATGGAGACGCTACCCTTGAACACATTGCATTTGCCAAAACATGCAGCCAACTTCAAAATACTCAACAAATTAAATCAAGCACACACAACTCTTTACAGATCAAAACTGCATGTTTTCATTAAATTAATTATTGCCAAAAATAGTTCAAAAAAACATAGATAACTATTCTATAAGGAAATGCACAAAATAATTCAAAGATAGTTGGAATCCAAATCACATTAAAAAAATGAGATTACCTTAATTTTCCTAATTTCTATGTAGCTTTTTAAAATTCAGTACCATGTCCTTGGAAACCTTAATATCAATATTACATTGTGGTTGTGCATAAAACCATCAGCCACTCAACATTTTAACTAATTGTTTCAGATGTAGCCAGTGTTGTCTAGGAAAAACTAATTAGGAAAAGACCTCAAAATAACCCATGCTCAAGCAGCCAAAGCCAAACACGTAATTGAATCAAAAATTTCTGAAGTTTTGTGGTCTCAACATGATGCATATCATAAAAAGAAGGTAAAGAGTATACACTTATTAGAGCGTGATTGCAGGACCAGGTACATGTAAGTTGGTAACACCGTAATAATAAATTGCTATTCTTTGAAAATAAAAACACAACAACCCATTATCAGGATTAACTAATCCAAATAAAAAAAAAAATTGAACCTATCATGGTCACAACATGATGCTTAAGAAATAATTGCAACACTCCATCGCCACAACAATTGAAGATAGACCCAACGCATCTCATTGCCCTATCTTGCTGCAAAATATACATAAAAGAACTTATATAATCTTAGAACTTTCATCCCAAAACTGCACCAAACTACATATAGTTAACATTAGAACAACTAAACATTATTTTCAACAAAACAAAATAAAATCTAAATGCTAATAACCTGATTGTATTTACACTATTCAAGCTATGCTTGTAAATTATATACAAATCATTGTAAACCATATTAGAGTACTTACCATCCTTGTAGCCATCCCTCAAGTTCAAAACCAATTGAGCTTTTGAAACTGTAACAACTCGATTTTTAGCATTAGATTTATATGTTATTATTAATTAGTATTATTTATTTAATTATATTTGTCAACTGATTATTTATGTGTGATTGGTGGGTTAGAGGAATTTTAAGTGATGGAGGGTATTTTAGTCATTTTATGGGTGAGTGGCATGTTTGTAAATATGTTAGAACTAGAAATTTGAATTTTAGAGAATAGTGATGTATAAGTAATATGGGGGGTTTAAGTGAAGTAAAAGTGTAGAGAAAATAATTGTGAGACAATTGTGACTAAGCACATTAGTGGGAGTAACCCTAAAACCATATTATAAATACACTAGTAGTGAGTGGGGGTGAATTATTTGAGAGGCAAGTGAGAGAAGAGGCTTGGAGAAGAGGAAACTAGAAGAGCTCAAGGGGAAGAGGGGAATTCTACTAGAAGTAGCAAGAGAAGTGAAGAATTAAGGCAAGAGGGGAGATTACTTTCATCAAGTGGGTTAAATAAGCACTTATGGGGTTTGGGTGTTTTAGCTTATGATTAAATGCATGATAATTGTTGCTGTTTTTGATGAATTTTCGTGTTCCTTTTTGTTGATTAAATTAAGCATGTTAAACTTTGATGAAATTGCATTTTCTTCATGTCAAAATTCATGTTTCATTACGATTAATTGATACCTTTGTGAATTTTGATGATCTTGATGATTAACATGATAATTAAATGATGTTTGTTAGTTGTGAACTTGATTATGAGCATGAATATGTGTTTTGTTAGAGAAATCATTAAGTTATGTTAAATAAGTTGTAATTTAAGTGATTTTGAGGAAATTGATTAATTGAGTGAATTTGCTTAAGTTGCTACTGTTTTGATTATGTTACTACCATATGATGAAAAACATGTAAATGTTATGTTGGGTGTGTAGCTTTGACGAGAATTAAGTTGTTGTTGTTGTTGGTGGTGTTTTGCTAAAAATGACTTAATTAAGTGAAAATGAGTAAGTTGCTGCTTAAATAAATAAGTTGATGTTGGAATAGTTTGAATAAGTGATTATGATAATGTTGAACTTGATGAAATACTGTTGGTGTTGTTATACAAGCTTAATTGATGATTTGTTGGTGAAAATGTGAAATTGAGACGAAGTTTGATTTTAAGTGAAAAACGTGATGATTGTTCAAGAGAACTGATTATGATTAAGTTGCTTAGATTGTGATTAAGGTGTTATTGAGTGAGTATTGATGGATAAATGATTTGAATTAAGTTTGGTGCGTTTGGGATCGAATGGTGTCGTTTAAACGGGATTTTCCGCGCGAAAACAAGAAAAACCAATTTTTGTTGTACTGAGAGGGTCACACGACCGTGCGCCCTATCGCACGGACCATGCGTGAATCTCGACGTAGGGGAGCACGACCGTGCGTGCTAGGAGCACGACCGTGCGCCCCCTGATTTGGCCCGAAACCTCATTTTTCGCATTTTTAAAGGTTCCTAAGGCATGTGTTGGGTCTCAAACCCCTAAACTTGATCAATGAGTGTTTAATTATGATTTACAAGGTTGATTAACATGATGAATGATTAAAGATAACTTAGGATTAGAAAGTTGTGAATTAAACTTGGAAATCTATCTTTAATTGAGCCGTGAAATGTTTTGCGATCATGATAGCTGGTTATAGAAGTGTGAATGATGCTGTACCATGTTTATAAGGTGAATTAATGATGGATTAATGTAACTAGTTTAATTTAATAATGAAATGCTTACTATGTGAATGTTGAAGAATGCAAGCATGATGACGATGATTAAACTTGTTGAATGCATTAATATGAGATGATGATGATAGTTGTGGCTTAATGCATAATAGTTGTGATTTAAATGGTGATGTGGTGTTGTTATGTTTTGTGTGGAATGTATTGATTTGATAATGCAAATAAAATGGTGATGAAATGTAGCATGATTTAAAATCATGATTTTTGGTGATGTGCATTGTCGAGTCTTTACGTGAACATTCTGATAATAACTTAGCAAGTGTACTATTTATATCGAAGTAATAAAATTTATAAGATTCGTATCCACACTTCTACTCGGTAGTGTCGTTATTATTAAGGATGTTTGTAAAATGGGGGGTGCACTGAAGCAATTGGTTTGGTTTGCGAGATAAAATAAATACCAAATTAATTATAAAATTGGTAATGAATTTATAGGAAATATGATCAGGTCTTTCGAATCATTTGTTCATCACGAATTGGTAATCTAAACCTACACCGTTTAACTGTTCCTCTAGTTTACGATAATTAACAAAATAGCTCAGATCAATCCCCTGACTCAGAGCCCTCTTTTCTAATTATAATCCCCTAATCCCTTAGGTGAACCTATAATCATCAAAGGTTTTAAGTCCGTTAATCTAAAGTCACAACATAACAACGTTCCATTCCTAGATTGTCCGTTAAGTTGAACAGTATAAATGGGTCAAAGTTATAAGCTGGTGTCAACAGTCATATAATCTCTAATTTCAATTATATTTGGTCAGAATCTTAAAAGCATTACGCACAATTTATACTGAATAAACTAGAATAGAAATTATAACGGATGTTGGGTTTACAGGTTACATGGCCAAAAAGCTAGAACAGAATCATCTCAGACCTAATCAATTGGAACTTAGCTACTCACGGCTAATGCACAAATAACTAGATTAAAAGAAAACAACATTACATGAATTTGGGACTGACTTTGAGTTGGATGGCAAGCCACCACGAAATCTGCAATCCTCGACTCTAAATGTGTCTTCAATCTCCCAATCAGAACCCTTGCTTCAGAAAATGTTTTGGCTTTTATAGGAAAAATTCAGAAACGCACACATTGTGCTCCGATGCTAAGAAATTGTGCTCCGATTTCTTCAATAAATTCAAATTAAAGCCTGACGCGCCTCCTAATCGTAGCAAAATGACAAGCCATCGTAGTCCGATATTTTACGAACCAAAACCCTTCAAATCTGCTCCAAATCATGCTCCGATGCTACAGATCGTGGCACGATTATTTTGATCCCAGGAATCATGAAAATTGTTCTTTTGTGGCTCATTACTCACGCAAAATCATCTGAACTCCACTAAATTGAACAAAAACTACTAATAAAATGGTATATGACCTAGTGTCATCACATTCCATGCATTCATAGTCAGTTATTGGTGCTTGATTTAAGATCAAGAATAAACTTTGCTGCTCGGCTTAAGATCGAGAATAAACTTTGGTGCTTGATTTAAGATCAAGAATAAATTGGTGGGTGATCACTATGGTACCACATGCATGTAGAGTCGTATTAGGCGCATTACATTCACATGAGCAGTGTTTGTTAATGTTTTGGTGTGAACTTGTGCATTTATGTGGTAAATGTTATTTGTTGGCGTGTGAAAATTATGGAATGATTCATAGTTGTGTTGTTGATGATTTATAATTGAAATTATGACTTAATTGTTGACGATGTATAATTGAGTTGGTAATTATACAATGATGAGGGTATACTATGATTTATGCATGAGTAATAACCAGACTTTTAGTGTTGATGAATATTTGAATGATAAATGATGTTGTTGCCTGAAACTTATGTGTGTTTATTGTATTCATTTGTTGAATGTATATCTTACCCTCTAGTGGCTTTATTGTCGCCTCATCCGTGGGTTCAACCCTTGTGGATGTAGACTTGCAGGTTGAGGATTAGTGCTCGGTGAGTTATGCTGAGGAATGACGTCACGCCTATTCTCCATTTTTGACGCTTTTATTGTCGAGGATGTCTGAATTAGGTGCTCTGATCTAGGAGTCTGAGATTTATTCTATTTGTTGAAATTGTCGAGGATGTCTGGATTAGGTGCTCTGATTTAGGAGTTTGAGATTTATTCTATTTGTTGAATTCATGAGGATTGTATTTATGTTGTGATATTTATATGTTGAAACCCGAGATGATGTTTATGTTGAGACGATTCATTTCTGCTGTGCTGTGATGATTTTTGTTGATGAGATTTTCTTTATGAGAAATTATGAGTTATTTGGAGATTTGTTAGATTCCGATTACTGTGTTGCATGGATTATCACTTAATAGTAGTCTCGGGGATCGGGGTCTTACAGAAACCACTTAGTTATGTGTTTTTAAATGCATTAGAATGTAATTTTAAATACATGGAGCATGTTCCTAATAAGCATAAATAATATTCAAATCTATGTGTCTTGAGTCCTGTACCATATGTTCAAATAGATGTGTCTTGAGTCCTGTACCGTATGTTCAAATAGATGTGTCTTAGGTCATTTATCGAATCAAGGTGCTTCATTTAAAAATTCCATCTTATGAACACTTAAAACCTAAAAAAAAGTGAGGAAAAAATAAAAAAAATACTATTGTGCTTGTAACGAAAACTTCAATAAGCCAAAAATAAGAGTACGCAACTCAACAAAATAACTAATAAGATCACGAATTTCAATTTGAGTTTCTAGACAATCAATTTAAAAGTACTCCCAATTCATTTTCAATTTCAATTCTAAGAATCTGCAAAATCTAACTGGTTGAATGAATGTGAGTATGAGTGAATAATAGAAGGAGAAGAGAGAGTACCGATGTTAAGCGAAGAGGAGACAATTGGGCAAGACTTCCGATATACATGATTTTCGTCTTCGAAGAACTAATCTTCCATCATCAGATCAGCTTCCAATATATTGCCCTTCTAAGTCAAAGCTAAGATCATCAACAACAATATCATGAGTAGAGAATTATTTAATCTGTCATGTAACAAAGTCACTTAATTAGAAGCAAGAGATTGGGCATGACATGACAACAACTACAATCATTTAGTAATATATAAATTATGGCTTTTATAAAGCATTGGTTATATAATGTAATAAATTCCAACTTTTATAACAGTAACTCATTTGAAGAACATGTAAAGCAGTTCAAAATATTTTAAAGCAAAAGAAATTTTCAATGTCATCTCCAAACCTTATACTTCATACAAATAACCTTATGTACAAAATATCAATCAAAAACACTAAACCGAAATAGAATAGAAAGGTTAACCAATTGTGTAACCAACTTTGTTATTATACTTGAAAGAAATGGAAATAGTTCAAAAATTTAAAAACTAAAAATGACATGTGGAGTATTGTGAATCCATAAAAATGATTTGTCGAGAAAGAAAAATATGGAAACAAATCGTCACCAAAATGCTTCCCAAGATGTAGAAGAATCCAAAGGCTCTGTAATCACCTCAATCATTGTAGAAGAATAACCATGTGTATCGTATTAGGTTCCCTCACTATAATTAACTGTCACAACTCAAAGCCATGGATCGGTCGTCGAGTTCAACACCATTGGAGTTGAAAAAAGGAGAAGCATAAGAAGAGTAAGAGCATGACATTAACTTTCTGGAGGTGAGGGACAAACCGAAGGAGTAGGGAATGGCAGTTTTGTAGTGAGGAGGTGTAGAAATTAGTAGAAGATAGGGGAGGAGAATCTAGAAGGTATGGGATGATGAAGGAAGAAGATAGATAGGAACAAAATTCAGAGAAGAAAAGGGAGATGGAACAATATATGAAAGTTAGATTGAAGTTGAGGAGATGGCAAAGATAAATTTTGCTTTTTGGAAAATGAAACAAATTCACGTGGGAGACAACCATAAATGCACCTTGGGGTCTTGCAAAATTTGTATGTCTTGAGCAATGTGCAACACATTTTTCATTTTATCAGGGTATTAAAGGATTCCATTTACCGATGAGTCAGGTATCAAGGAGGGGAGTTAAGATCCTCTCCATTTGTAATCTTCTCAATTTCTTCAATTTGGAGAGATAAAGACACAAAAAATCTTAAAAATAATTAATGATGGTGGAACCCATTTAATAATAGGACCCACCACCTATTTTTTGTGTCTATCTCTTTCCTAATGGCAATCACCATTTATTTTTATAAATGGAGAGAATCTCAACTCCAAGGAGGGTGGTTAGATGAAATGGTGGGATTAGAACCTTAATTGAAGGCCATTTTAGTAATTTTTGAACATTAGGGTTAGGTTTAAGGTTATGAAAGTAGCTAGGGTTTGCATTGTACATTAGGATTATATATTAAGGATATTTTGGATAAACTATGTGTATGTTTGATTGTTTTTTAATGAGTTAAAATTCGTTTTAAAGATGTATAATTGATTTTAAAAGTTTGAACAAACTATGTGTGTTTGATTATTTTTAGGATGGGCTAAAATTTATTTTTAAGATTTATAATTGATTTTAAATGTTTGACTGTTTTCGAATTGTAATGTTAAAGTTGTGTTTGGTTTAGCTTGTGGTTATTACTTGCGTTTGGATGCCACTCCTTCGTGAAAAAAGAGAAGTTAAAAATAACTACTTCTATCAAAATGCGCGTTTAACGCGACATAAAAAAAATATAATGTGAGTTAAAAAATGTAGTTTTTACCTTCAATAACTGTTTTCACCATTGAATTCATTTTTAAATCCACTTTTTCATGAATATATATTCAAACATCAAACAAAAATTACAATCAACTCACATTTTCCTGTAACCAGTCTTCCAAAATCAATTTATTTGACCGCAAAATCATACATTTAAGTGTATTTTTGGATTCAGGAATTTAAATGCATCTTTGGATAGAGAGGAGTTAGAAAAAATTATGAGTGACATATTAATCTTATGACGTGTAATATTTTACTAAAATTATGGTATGTGATAACTTTTTCAATCACTAAAAATCATATTTCAAATTAAAATATTTATTTTACGTTATTTTATCACATAAAGTAATTATATTTTAATAGATAACAATATTTCAATGATGATTAGTTTTTTTATGAGCAAAGATTAATTAGAGAGAGTATTAGAGGTACTCTAACCTATTATCTCAAATGAATTTATACATTTTGTAACAATGAATAGGGTTATTCATCTATTTCAACAATGATTAGATGCAGGGGCGAAGCTATGTTGTGTGAATGGGGTAGCTAGCTTTAGCTACCGCAATTTTTATTTTTTATATGAATATGTTGGTATATTTAGTAAATAGCTACCCCAATAATATATATTTACCTACCATAAATAAGTTTATTTGTCGAAATTTAGTATAAATAAAAATGTTAATAAATATTCACATGTTTTATATATGTATTTCGTCTTATTTTGACATTTTTGATATCTTAAACAATTGCAAAAAAAAGTTTTACCAACCGTAAAAATTATCAAGAAAACACTCAATATATTTTTATCTTATTTCTTTATATTTGACCCCTTCGTATAAAAATGACTAACTTTGCTGCTGATTAGATGGACCTCTGACACACACATCTTAATATACATAAGAGTCAAATGGCATTGTATTCGAAATTAATATTTTGATGTCAAACGGTTATTTCTATATAGAGTACATGTGTATGCTATTGCATATGACAACCATGTTACGAGGTATTTTCCAAGTGAAGCTTTTAAAACCCCTACTAAACTGAAAAAGCTAAGCTATTTGCTACAAAAAATTCTTTTAAAACAATCTACTTAAGTAAATATAGTATTAAAAAAAACTTAAGTAGATACAAATAATATTTTTTTATCACTACGATTACTATGAAATTAGATATTGTACTTTGTACTAAATTATAAATTTATCATCCTTTTAGTAAAATATGACATTATATATAGTTAAATTTTCTAAAATTTCATGTTAAATATCAAAATAAAATTTATTACATTTGTTATTTTTTTGTTGACAAATTGTTAGTTTATTTAAAGATAGCTCATATTTAATTAAAAACATTAATATAAAATAAACATTTAATTAGACTAGTAAAGAATAACATCAGACTTTGAAAAATGTAGGCCAAAAAAATCTATGACCGATAACATGCTAGACCTAAGTCTAGAACATTTTGACTAAGCCAAACTTTGGCATTCTTAAACTTAGTTCATTGCAACCTATTTTTTACCCCTACTCACAAATATAAGATGGAAGCCTAGCATTTTTTTTTTCATTTACCCCTTCTTTTTATTCCTTTTCTAATTTTCCCATCAACTCCATTTCTTATCCAAAATGAGTTATAAACCATAAAAGTGCTCAAAGGAGAAGCTTATCTTTTACATGGTTGACGTAAGAAATGCATTATTCCAGCCTTTATTGAGTGTTTTACATTCGTGACATCCAAGGATTATTTGGAAACACCGTGACCACATTGATCCAAAATATACATTTCATATTATTCTAGCCACTAGCTACTTCTTTCATTACCCAAAAAAAGTGGCAGAAATAAAAAATAATCAGTTATAAAGAATAACCACTGTACCCTATAAGGATAGTATAGGGTTTTCATTTGCCTTAGTTGGGAAGAAATATATTGTTTTGGCAACGTACAAGATGCAAGAAATGGTGACAATCTTTTAATCTTTTCAGTTCCAACCGTACAATAATACTTCAATAATAAAAACCTAAAGTTGGTTGTCAGGATCCACACTGTAAATATTGTAGATCACCAACATACTATTAATTTGTCCTTCATCCATCCGAGCCATTAAGTTTAAAGCTAATAGATCAATGGTGAAAAAAGCATTTGGGTATGATACACAAAAACTATCACTTGTGTACCTTATATGCCACCTTAAAATAATGATGTTGCAAACCCAAGTTTTCGAGTCCACCCCTATCCTCACTTTTGACCGGTAAAGATTCTCTGCCATTGCAAACTTAATTTGTCATAGTTATCCTTTCCTAAAGGTGTGTTGTTGTCTTTTACAAATAAAATAACCGCAATATTATCAAGGCAAAATTACGACCGTGATCCTTTTAAGTATGATCTTTTTTTCGATTGGTCTTTATAGTTATATATTTTTTTTAAATTGATCATTTATGTTACATTATACTTTTATTGTTAGTCTTTTTAACAAGTTCTGTTGAAATAAAACACGTGTGATATTTAAATTTAATATCGAGAAAATTTACATAGACATGTCAGATATGTTCGAAACATTCTCCTCTAACTTCTTCTTAATTGAATCTTAATTCTCAAACTCAAAAACTTTAAAACCAAGGTATCTCATTGTTCACACAATGTCTTCATTTAATAGAAATGGTTAAAATTTATGAACCAAAAACAAAGAGTCAATTTTTTTAGCAAAAAACAATGAGTCATTTATCTCTAGTGTGATACGTGACAAATGAACATTTGAATGTTGTTCATCTATAATTGTACAACAAAATTATAGTTTCCATATTCATAAAATATAACATAAAAGACTACAATGTACCAAGAAGATAACTTAAAGCCAACGTTGCAAACAAAATATATCATAAAGGATTAATTTGGAAAAAATAAAATTTAAAGGAACAATCTAAAATAAAAGTTAAACTTAAAGGATCATATGTATAATTATGCCTATTTTTTTTAAAAAAATTGTGTTAAGAAAAGTATATTATTAATAACAACAACACTATTTTCGAAGTTGTTGATAAATCAAGTATGAGTAAAAATCTTATATTGGATAAAAAATGGATCTGAGTAATATATAAGTATCTTTAAATCCAATATCTTAAAACATTTGGTAAAGATGTGATGTTAAATTCTCTTTGAATAGTTTATCTTGACTCAATGTGATAATCAGTGAGCTCAATAATCCAACAATGATATCATAGTGGATGGTTCATCAAACTTCTTCTACCAAAAGTCTTCTTGATCATGGTGTACATATGACGTGTTTCGTTGAGAGCAAGCAACAACGGTGCAAGTGTATATGAATGAAAAAACTTCCGGGGAGATTGTTGGTATATCAAGTGCAAGTAATTAAGAGTTTCACATTTGATAAAACATGAATGTTGAACAATATAAGCGAGATGACTCATAAACATAATATTTTAAAGTTTTGAGTAAAAATGTGTTTTTGACTCAATGTAATGATCTCTGAACTTCCCTCATAGTCTGACATAAATTACAATGTCAAACTGCTATTTCTGAGCTAACATCTCATTAACAATAAGAGACCATCTTAATAAAATAATGTTAAAGTTTGTTTTTTTAAAATATTTTATCGATGTAGTCTATCAATTTAAATCAATGAATATCATTTATTTTTGTAAAAAAAAAAGCTTATTGTACTTTTTCTAACCTTCAATATAAGCAAAACCATCACATGTATCTGGACAAATTTGGTCTAAATACACTTTTTGTTATATTTACGGCAGGAAGAAATACAATAAGGCTTTGTTTATGAGTTTGGAGGAGAAAAGAGGGAGGGGTTTGGAAAAAAAACAAGAAGCAAATGGAAGAAATAGATGACATTGAGAGGGGAAGGTTTTGAGGGGTTAATTTTTTTTCATAATACAAAATCATTTTCATTTGGGAAACCAAAAAATTATATTAGAGGAGGTTTTTAGGGTGTTTACATGAATTCTTCAAATTTAATCTATGTATTTATAATATTCTTAAAGTTAAAAATATATTAATCATAAGCATTAATTTATGATTTTATAAAAAGTCACTCTTTTAAAAAATGTGAAAGATTTTACAATTTTTCCCTATATTTCCAAACCTTTAAAGCATTCTATTCTCCTCCCCTCCAAACTCCCAAACAAAACCTAATAGATTTGTACCTAAAAACTCCTAAAAAAAAGAATTGTACCAAAAAAAGAATAGAAATACAATAATATATGAATACACGACACACAAATATGGTGTAAATTATCTTTCCTCTCGTTTGAAAGACATTTAATTCACAAAGCTGCAGTGGGAGTCGACCTATGTTATTGGTGTAAAAAAGTTTTATAATGTCCGATCATAACTCATAATATTTGGCTTATATAAGAACAAACTAATAATATTGTGACGTAAATCTATTTTATAACCACAATTTTAAAAAAAAATGCTAGATTTGACTGAACATCAATGTAAAAAAATCAAGGAAACTTCCCGTTTTTTTGTTGATGCCTTTTTTTGGTATTGTTTATTTACTGAAAGTTGACATTTGCAAAACGAAACTTCTTCAAGGAAATTGTGGGATTTGTGGAATGCAAATTTGCATAAACCTCATTGAGTAATTGATTAACGATGAAAATGTACTCATTGAAGATGGATCTAGACTTATGAAGAATGGTTTGTCTACGAATAAAGTTGGTCATGAGAAATGAATGGTCTTATAGACATTAATTAACTACTATAAACTTGGGTATTTTTCCATGTTTAGGAGGTAGATGTATAATTTGGATGAATACGTCAATTTAGTAAAAGTATATTGAATGATAATCTTTCATAAATGCAATACATATTTAAAAATCTTCATGCAAGTTGTTAATTAACTGTTGGTTTGATTAATCTTTTTTATTCCAAGTACATTGAATCAAACAATAATCTTAATCAACTTGCCTTTTGTTATTGACTTATTGTAGTAAAGCACAGAGTCCCAAATATACCCACCCTGAGTATATAAACAAAGTAAAAAAAGGTAGAAAGAGGGTCAAAATAATAAAGTAGGAAGAGAGAATAATATTAATGGGTTTTACTTTGCCACCCTATTTACTTTTCACGCGTTCTATAATTTTTACCAAAATATTTATGGAATTTTAGATTTTAAAATCCGAACACATTTAAACTAAGTTCAGATTTTATAATCTGAAATATGTTTATGTATAATGAGCAATCAGAATCTCTTTCAGTTCAGCAGTTTTGAAATTTGTTTTTAAAAACAACCAAAAACTAAGTAAAAAATGATAAAAATCAGTCAAATAAAATCATAAAAATACCAAAAAAAAATTTAAAAATCAAATAAAACTAATGCAAATTTTTTTTTCGAATTTTTCTGAGAATATGAAAAAATAAAAATAAAAATAAAAAATGGGTCTAAACGATGAAATTTTGGATTTTGATAGGCGGAGTCCCATAAGAAGTCCCTTCTACGGGAGTCATGATCCTTGATTTTTTGTGTGATTTTCTAGGGAAGTTTCGGAGCAATCTGATCAAGCAGGCCGAAAACTGGATCAGGGCGAAAGAGACCTTGATGGTCAACCTTGCACCCAGACAGACCGTTCTTCTTTGCAGCGCGTCACCATCTCCATTGACCGTTCATACAATCCCTGCATTTCCAAAGTAGCCTCTTTTTATGAAAGGACAACGATGAAAACACATTGTTGTAGAAGGAAGAGGAGGAGAGTCTGAGATGATGGTGAAGGTTTGAAGGGTATTTATAGGGGGAATTTGTGAAGAATGAGTGCATAGAGTGCACAACTCATAATGGTGAGTCAAAAAACGTGTTCAAAGGGTTTTACCAGCCATTACAGCAGATAAAAACCTTTGAAAAACGTGTTTCATGAGTTATTCAACACCGTCCAGAACTCTGACTTTGTCTGGATTATATAATCTGGAATATATTAAAGCTTTCCGGGTTATATAATCCGAAATGCTTCAATACTGGGTGAAAATTGAGAGAAACTTCGTATTTTGTAGGGCGAGGGACGGTTCGGGTTATATAATTCGAAAATTTTATGTACAAGATTTTTTTGAGTGGTCCACATTGCACCGACAATTTCTGTGGTCCACGACATCTATAAAATTCTATAAATAGGTCTCCCTGTTTTCATAACCAGTAAACCACACAAAAAAAAAACCATGGAAATTTCTATCATTGATCCGAACACCAAGCTAGCTGCAGTTTACTACAACGGGGGAAAACCACCCCATCTGTTCAGGATTCGTACTGATGTCACACTCTCTGAGTTGAAGGATCAACTGGATCAAATCAACCGTCAACTCAACCACAGAGACACAAGGAGGGTGGACGGTGTTGAATATCGACGTCCATCGATCGACTCAGCCGAAACTGTGGGGTTCATCCGGATGAAGCTCATGAACGACGACGACGTGAGAACCATGTTCTCGATCTTTGGTCAGTACAATACTAAAGGACCGATCGAGTTGGACGCTTCGTTGGTCAGATCTGTTGAAGAGATCAGGGCTTTGCTGAATGGACCAGACGAAGACATTGGTTTAGCTGATCCGTGATCTGTTATGTTTTATTTTATTACATGTTTTGTGTTGTTGAATTATGTTGTTAATATAAATATATATATGGTGTGTTTTATGTTGTTGAATTATGTTGTTAAAATAAATATATTTAGATATATTATGAGGATCCTCATCTTCCTGAGGATTTTCATCATGCTGTAAAACAAAGATAGATAGATAGATGCTGAAAATCTTCATCATGCTGTCAAATATAGATAGATAGATAAATTCTGAAGGTCTTCATCATGCTGTCAAATCTTTGTACATTTTTTAAATTTTTTCCTATGTCATTGACCATGAAAACCTATCAAAAATGAAACTTAAACACAGTCAGGTTCTGTTCGGATTATAAAATACGAAACTATTTATACAAGTTTCAATTTTATAATCCGAACCCCCTCAGACTAGTTGGACGGTGGCGTTTCACCAAAGGTTTGGACGGTTTGTGGTGTGTTTAATGCATTTTTGGTCGGTTCGACCATGGAAAACGTTTCCTTTGGCTGTAGGTATGGTCTAGGACTGGTTTAAGGCTATAAATAGCCTTGCATGCTTCATCAATTTCATTCATTCTTCACTTCCCATCTTTTCTTACTTTTTCTAAAACATTTTTTAGTTTTTAGGAGTGTTTATGGTGTCATGGTCATTCCTGACCGTTCATAGAATCCCTGCAATTGCTTTGCAGTTTATGCGGGGATTCTACGACGGTCAGCAGAGACCTTGGATATCAAATACAACACAAAAAATACAGTTCGGATTTTCTTGGAAAATATAACCTGAAATACCCTAACAATCTAGTTCGGATTTTAAAATCCAAACAAAGGATATTTTTGAAAAAAAAATAGGACGCATGAATATATCATAGCGTGGGAAAAGTAAAAGCCTAAGGAAATAATGCCAAAGGAACAACTAGAACTTTTTTTGGGGGTCCAAACATAGTACAAGAAGAACTTGGAATTTGGAAAAATAATTTGATAAGTATACCCTCACAATTATGGCGTACAAATTGAAAATTTTGTTCACTATAAAATGTCATTTACTGTGTACGAGATTGAAAATTGCGTTCAACATAAATAAAAGACATTTGCAATGAAAATTATGAAAGACAAAATTAAAAAAAGTAAAAACTAGAAGTATGAAAGACAAAAAAAAAAAAGCGAGGGTGTACTTTTTAATTGTCAAGTATACCCATCAAAATTATTGAGAAAAAAAAATCCCTATTATGTGGTTTAGGAGTTTGTGGCAGGACCTGGGCCAATCCAGCTAATTGTGTCTGAAATTTGTTGTTTAGGCCCCCCATCTTACTCACAGGCTCCTCTAAAATACTAAAAATGCCCCTTTTTTCATCTATGAGAGGATATTCGTCGGCCATCTCGAAAGATATCTTCCGCTCCTTAACTTTCGGTAGGTTCCATACACACACACATATATAAATATATATATATATATATATATATATATATATATATATATATATATATATATATATATATATATATATATATGTTAGAAAATACTTTTGTTATACTTTTTTTCTTCCACACTCCACCTTCAAAACCTTGCAGAAGTTCATTTTTTTTTCAAAAGTTTGTGTCTCATATCACTTTCCTTTCATTCATAATCTCTATCTACACTAATTTGGTATAAAAAAAAAGGTAATGCATCTTTTGAACAATCCACATTTTCATTTTACGTTTATTTTTTAAAATGTACTGCAAGGTATCAAAACGTATCTTTCAATGTGTTTTTTTTCCTGTTATGTTTAGTTGTTTGGGTTTTAACTTATTGTTTATAATTTTATTTTGTGATATATTTGTAGTTATATATATGGTTGAACCTCTTGTTGATTCAAAATCGGGTATTGTTGTACCTGAGGTTCACGTTGTTGGTTATTTGAAGGTTGGCTAAATGTTTGGTAAAATCAAAGTATGCAAGCAAGCGTCCTCAGATGTTAATTTGGTCCTTCAGAAGCTGGAAATTGGTTTTGAGAAGTATCAGAAGCTGAAAACTGGATTTACTGTTCATCAGAAGCTGAAATGGCCTTCAGACGCAGAACTGGCCTTCAGACGCAGAACTGTTCATCAGACGCTGAACAGGTCCTCAGACGCACTATTCAGACGTTGACCAGCGTTGACCTTCAGAAGCTGCCTTCAGACGTTGACCAGCGTTGACCTTCAGAAGCTGAACTTCAGAAGCTGTTTTCAGAAGCTGGATTTCTGTATTCTTTGTGATTAGTTCTGTGCGTATCTCTTGAAGATTTACTGAAGTTTTATCCAGGCTATTGTTTTCTAGAAGACTGATTATTTTGGTGAAGATCTTATTGAAAGATTGGCTTCGTGTTTATTGATGAATATATTTTCAAAGGATCTTTGTAAAATATAATTCAGAAATATACTTTCTTCTTTGAGCTTCTAAAATATTTCAGAATCATATCAATTGAAGAATATTTGGTTCAAATTTATGAGAGCTGCTGAAGACTATATAAGGAGGACGTGCTGCTTTGTAGAAGTAAGAGATTGAGTCAAAACTGATATTATCATAAGAGTCTTTGTGTAAGCTTTAGGCTTTGTTTTGTACACCACTCATCTGTTTGAGTTGGTTTAGGTGTTTTGAGTTGTAAATCACTTAAAGCTTTTAAGCACAAGTGATGTTTTTGTCTTGTTGAAGAGTATCTTCATCGTGTTTGATTTTATTGAAGAGTTTACAATCACTGGGCTGTGATTGCTTGGTTAGGAAGTAAGAGGAGGTTCTTATATCTAGGGGTTTCCTAGGTAGAAGTTTAGACGGGTAGAGATTAAGTGATAAGACGAAGAACATGGGCTGTTGAGTCTTAGAATTAATTCTACTTAGTGGATTTCCTTCCTGGATTGGTATCCCCCAGAGTAGGTGAAGTTTGCACCGAACTGGGTTAACAAATTGATGTGTTATTTATCTTTCTGCACTTTATTTTTCTGCTTCTGAACCTCTGATTGTTTGTGCTCTGTTTAGCTCTGTTTTACGGTTCAGAACCAGAATTGCCAGAATTTCAATTGGTATCAGAGCAGGCACCCTGCCTGTATTTGGGTGAGCTCCAGGGAAGATACTTTCTGGCTTTATGGAGAAAGAAGGAGGATTTGTTAACAGACCACCTTTGCTTGATGGGACCAACTATGATTATTGGAAATCACGCATGAGTGCTTTCCTTAAATCAATAGATAGCAAAACCTGGAAAGCTGTTCTGAAGGGTTGGGAACATCCAGTTGTGACTGACAAAGATGGTAAGAAGACAGGTGTTTTGAAACCAGAGGAAGATTGGACCAATGATGAAGATGCATTATCTCTTGCAAATTCCAAAGCCCTGAATGCTATATTCAATGGAGTGGACAAGAATATATTTAGAATGATCAAGCAATGCACAATTGCTAAGGATGCCTGGGAGATACTCAAGACCACTCATGAAGGAACTTCAAAGGTTAAACTGTCCAGACTTCAGCTTCTGACCACAAAATTTGAAAATCTCAGAATGCTGGAAGATGAGAACATCCAAGACTTTTACATGAATATTCTGGACATGGCTAACTCTTTTGAATCACTTGGAGAAAAAGTATCAGATGAGAAGCTTGTAAGGAAAATTCTCAGATCCCTACCCAAGAGGTTTGATATGAAGGTAACTGCTATTGAAGAAGCTCATGACATCTCCAGCATGAAGGTTGAGGAATTGATTGGGTCTCTTCAGAACTTTGAAATAAGCAGAACTGATAAGAAGGGTAAAGGTGTTGCATTTATAGCAGATGCTGAAAGTGTGGATGATGAAATCTCATCAGAAGCTCTTGTGCTATTGAGTAAACAATTTAAGAAGTTCCTGAAGCAGAAGTCAAGAGCTGATGAGAAGAGCAATCAGTCAAAGAGAGTTCAGTGCTTTGAGTGTGAAGGATATGGTCATGTCAAGTCAGAATGTCCTACTTACCTCAAGAAACAGAAGAAAAGTTTAGCTGTGTCTTGGTCTGATGAAGATGACTCAGAAGGAGAAGTGGAGTCTGTCACTGCTTTAACTGGTAAATTCTGGTCTGGTGATAAAGTTAAGGTTTCAGAAACTTCTTCAGAGTCTGAGTCAAGTGATGGAGAATCATCCTGTGAAGATCTGGCTACCTATTACAAAGATCCTGTTGTTTTTTGCAAGAAGATGCAATATCAATTTGATGAAGTGTGCAAGCAGATGGAAGAACAGAAGAAAATTAACACTCAACTTCAGATTAAAAGGGGTGAACACTTAGAGAAGATTTATGTCCTCAGTAATGAGGTAATTCAACTGAATTCTCAACTTGATCAGATGAAGAAGCAAGTCAGAATGATGAATTCTGCTACTGATGTGCTGGAAGAAATTTTGGAGAATCAGAATAAGGGAAAACCAAACGGAATTGGGTTTAATGATCAGAATCTGAACATCAAACAACAAAAACCTGCTAAGAGGTTCATACCTGCTGCTACTCATGTTCCACTGATGAGGAAACCTAAGAACAAACCTCAGGAATCCAAAGACAAGAAGGCTATTCATCCTTGGGTATGTCATCATTGTGGGAAAAAGGGACACATTAAACCTTTTTGTTACAAGCTGCATGGATACCCCAAGCATTTTCACCACAGAAAAGTGGAACCAGCTATGAACAAAAGCAAGGTCAAGAAGGTTTGGAGACCAAAGTGTGAAGGTGTTGCTCAGAGGCTGAACAAAGGAAAAGGAAAGGCTGTTGCTGATGACAGCAGGCCCATTCCTGTAGCACAGAAGAGTTCTGGTGCTGGACCATCCAAAGTCTGGAGAAAAATGTTGGTTCCTGTTCCTGATCAGAAGGCTCTAGTTTCTAGTAAGTCTGAAGATGGTGTGACCTGTGTTCAGAAGAGAATTGTTGATCTTGAGAAGCGGATTGCTGGGAAGAAGGTTCTGAATGTGCCTGAGGCACACATCAGTTGAGCTGCATCTGGTGTTGTGTCTAATGAAGACTAAGCAACCTCTGATGTTGAGTCTGAAGACTGTCAAGTTTGTGATTGAAGTCCTGGATTTTCTTTTTATGTTTCTAGTCTGCAAGTGTGCTCTTGTTCTTCTGTGTGTGGTTAATATGTGGTTCTGATCCTTGCTGGTGCTGTGCTGAGTTCTGTATTGTTAGTTTTATTGCTGGTCTGTGTTATGTTTCTCTGCTCCTGAGGAATGCTGTTTGTTTTGTCAAATTTATTTGGCTAAAAAGGGGGAGAAAAACTTGTGTTTGGTTTCAGAATGTGCTATTCAGAAGCAATACAACTGTGAAGATGTGTTTGAGGGGGAGTTTCTGGCTCAGGGGGAGTGCATAAGTGTTAAGTTCATGAGTTGTGTTGTGCTTCAGTTTCAATATCTCAGAATTTACTGTAGTTCAGAATTAAGGGGGAGAGTTGTTTGTGATATGCTGAGTTGCAAGGGGAGTTTTCTGGGAATTGTGAAGCTGGTGTGTGTTGCTGGTGTATGTTTGTGCTTCAGGGGGAGTTTTCATATGTGTTTCAGCAACTGTGAAGTATGTGTGTGCTTCAGGATGTGTTGTGCTTTTTCAGAAGCTGAACTGAAGCTGTTTGTTTGGTTTAACATAGCTTTTATCCGCTGCTGACTCTGTGGCTATGTTTAATTATGTGTAGTTCCTCATGGTTGTTTTATTTTTGAAGAGTGAAGAACTTATCTTTGTGGTTTATTTGATTTTAGCCAAAAATTTGCCAAAGGGGGAGATTGTTGGTTATTTGAAGGTTGGCTAAATGTTTGGTAAAAACAAAGTATGCAAGCAAGCGTCCTCAGATGTTAATTTGGTCCTTCAGAAGCTGGAAATTGGTTTCGAGAAGTATCAGAAGCTGAAAACTGGATTTACTGTTCATCAGAAGCTGAAATGGCCTTCAGACGCAGAACTGGCCTTCAGACGCAGAACTGTTCATCAGACGCTGAACAGGTCTTCAGACGCACTGTTCAGACGTTGACCAGCGCTGACCTTCAGAAGCTGGCTTCAGACGTTGACCAGCGTTGACCTTCAGAAGCTGAACTTCAGAAGCTGTTTTCAGAAGCTGGATTTCTGTATTCTTTGTGATTAGTTCTGTGCGTATCTCTTGAAGATTTACTGAAGTTTTATCCAGGCTATTGTTTTCTAGAAGACTGATTATTTTGGTGAAGATCTTATTGAAAGATTGACTTCGTGTTTATTGATGAATATATTTTCAAAGGATCTTTGTAAAATATAATTCAGAAATATACTTTCTTCTTTGAGCTTCTAAAATATTTCAGAATCATATCAATTGAAGAATATTTGGTTCAAATTTATGAGAGCTGCTGAAGACTATATAAGGAGGACGTGCTGCTTTGTAGAAGTAAGAGATTGAGTCAAAACTGATATTATCATAAGAGTTTTGTGTAAGCTTTAGGCTTTGTTTTGATACACCACTCATCTGTTTGAGTTGGTTTAGGTGTTTTGAGTTTGTAAATCACTTAAAGCTTTTAAGCACAAGTGATGTTTTTTTGTCTTGTTGAAGAGTGTCTTCATCGTGTTTGATTTTATTGAAGAGTTTACAATCACTGGGCTGTGATTGCTGGTTAGGAAGTAAGAGGTGGTTCTTATCATCTAAGGGTTTTCCTAGGTAGAATTCTAGACGTGGTAGATATTAAGTTGATAAGACGAAGAAACAGGGGCCTGTTGAGATCTTAGAATTATTCTACTTAGTGAGTTTCCTTCCTGAATTGGTATCCCCCCAGAGTAGGTGAAGTTTGCACCGAACTGGGTTAACAAATTGCTGTGTTATTTATCTTTCTGCACTTTATTTTTCTGCTTCTGAACCTCTGATTGTTTGTGCTCTGTTTAGCTCTGTTTTACGGTTCAGAACCAGAATTGCCAGAATTTCACACGTAGTTTTGAGTGTGGCGATTTTTTTTCACATATAAGAAATTTAGTTCTCCTGATGATTTAATTAATTGGGTTCGTTGTGAAGTAGCAAAACTAAAATTTACTGTAGTTATAGACAAATCCGATCATGGTTCTAATAGAAGAAAACAATATCTTATATTTGGTTGTGAAAGGGCTGGTGTCTACAAAGGAACCAAGAAGAAATTGAAACGAGAAGACGCATGAGTGAGGAAACATGGATGTCCATTTACGCCGCATAGTTATTTTTTGGCATTCAAAGAATAGAATCTTATTCTTTTGTCTGGACTACACAATCATCAGATAAAGTCAAAGTTAGAATGTCATATTCTTGTCGATCCATTTAGGCCGCATGGTTATTTTTTTGGCATCCAAATAATCAAATCTTATTGTTGCCTAATTATTGTTTTCATTAACTTTGATTTGTGGGTTTGGTTCATGCCCTTGTTTTTTCATTAACCTTGGAGTTGCTCCAAAGGATTGATGATTTGATTGGGTGCCAAATAGTTAGGATGTCATTCAAGATGCAATATCATTTTCAATTTTGCATTAAAAAAAACATTCACATCCATGGTCACATAATTGACAATTCATGTTGGTACGCAGTACGAGTTCGGTACTTGAAATAAGAAGAATTCGGTACGTATGAGAGTATAGAGCTTCGGTACACACCGGTTCGTAGTACTGGTACCACCTAATTAAGTTTAGCAAGCTATCTTAATATTGCAAAAAAGTAGAAGAATTATAGTAGCTCGCTGCAACAAACTAGTGTCCACTTTTCAAAATATTTTTTTATATTCACTTTTTTCTTCTTTATCAATATTATTTTGCAAAAGACGTTCTCTTTCTCCAAGTTTCAAAAAGGTTTTCTTGCAAAATTTATTTGCTACACCACATGTTTTTCTTCATCTTTCTTCGATCTTCACTCACTTATCTCGGTTCATCAGTTTTCATGAATTATAGGGGAATTTGTAATTTGTGCCAACGCAAAAGTACAATACCAATTCACGGTTTACAGCATATTAAGATAATTATGTGACTATTCGCACCACTCTCTCCGTTTCTTTCTATCTGAAAGTCTAGATGAGTATACCTAAATCATTTTTCAAAGTTATAGTTTTGGTTTTGGAGTATTTTAATAGAATTCACAGTGATTTTGACCAAAGAACCGCAAAACCAAACATGTCTTTAGTAGTAGGTAACGCGTAAAAGTGGTGTAAAAGTAAACATGAAAACAGTTTTAGAAAGTTGCCATAAAAAAGAAACAAACGCGGTAGATTTGTCTTTTTCAAGCTGGCAAAGATAATCTACGAATGTAGTATACCACAAATAATTATTGTCCACCATCATCTTCATCATTCATCATCACTCTCAAGTCAAGTCAACTACCTTTCTTAATTTCTTCCTCAAACCAAACCACTCATTCACTCATGTCTGCTAGAGATATCCTTCTTAAGATGAAGGTATATTTGCATATAGATCCTTTCATTTCATTATACTTTATTGTTTAGTTGAATAAATGTTCCAATATTAGATCATACACACTTTGCTTGATGAAAATATATATATGCTGAGATGTTACTTTTTTTGGCTGCCAATTTTCATTATTTTGATTCAATGAGCTTTTTTAATATGCTTAATTAAGGAACCCCTTTAGTTTTTTTTTTGTGTGTTTTTCATTTGGCTTGCTTAATTCAGTTTGACTTGTATTTGACTAAAGGTAGAACCTTTCAAATAGCCCTGATCTGTAGGGAAATTTATCAATTAAATTGTGTTATGTGTATCTTTGTTTGTGGGTCAGGAAATTATACTATGCTTAATTATGATAAATTGTTTTTAACAACTATCAGTGTGAATTGTTCAAAGTGAAGGCTTATCCTAGAACTGACCAGCTGTCACTATCTATCATGGCTTACGGTTTACTTTAGTACATGTTTGGTATCACGGTGAGTTTATCGAAATCACGG